>CM024639.1:2717803-3055245 GCA_014182715.1 Eucalyptus cloeziana | reverse complement strand
ACATATTGCCTACACATATTATTTAGTCAGTCACTTACAACTATAGACTAATAGATATACTAGAAAGATAAGCAATGACACTAAACCTTCAAAAGAACGCTGCATTGAACCAGTGTGCCATATACTATAAACACATTGAAGATGTTTGGCTTGAAGGTAATCAATTAATTGGCAGATCTTCACGGATTGAGTGCCTGAAAGGAAAGCTGAAGGTTGAATATGAATATCAGAATCTTAATCTGACATTTGTAAGTAAGAAGGTCATATGTACATAGATCAATATAATTTCTATTCCAGTTTCAAATTAGCACAAATAGTGCGAAATGCCTCACACAAGCTTAGAACTTGGATTTTGTTATTTGGCAGTTAAATGCGACGAAGCAAAAGGAAGTCATGGAAAAGTATGTTCATATTAGAGTTATGCCAGCGAATGTAACCGTGCTTTCACTTATTGAGTGTTGCAAAATTCCATACAATAGCATCAAAGAAAATAGACTTGGAATCACCCTATCAACAGTATTAGATTCTTTCAATGACTTCAGATGTACGCACGTCAAGTTCTAATCAACGTAGGTTAATGAATTTCTGCCTCAAATCCACTGCCAAAAGTTTCATCCACTCGGCAACCGGTTGAAGGACTCTCAAATTTCACAATCGGACATTGTATCGACCGAAACGAGCCAATACTTAGTAGAGCATAGCATCTAAACTAAGCATCACTCATCAGGGCTCGAATAAGCAACTTATTAGCTATTTCACTCGATGGATGAAGCTGAGGAATGAGATCGACATGGCTTTTAGTCGCGACCCGCGAACTTTTTGACCGGAGCTGTGGGTGAGAGAGAGCGAAGAAGAAGAAGAAGAAACGGGGGAGGAGAAGCTTGACTAGCGAGGTCGTTCCCGACGCGGGAGAGGTGAGTGATGGAGTCGGCGACGGTCCTCAAGGCGTTGCCTCTGAGGTTGAACTCCATGTTTTTCGTTGGCGCACGTGCTTGGGTTTTGATATGGTAAAATGAAACGCGCGAAGGAATTAGGCGATGAATATGAAATCAGACGGGGTGGAATGCATATGCATGTTTCTGTAATTTATTTTTTGGCCGATGCGATAATTATAGCTGGTCATTTTTCTATTTATATATTTTTTAAGGAGAGCTTTTTTTTTTTTTTTTTTTTTTTTCATGTTGATGTTTGTTGACTTATTTATGCTATTCGATCAAAAGCTTTTGAGTTAGTTGAATTTATCCCTTTTGAGCACAATAATAATCCAATCTTTCTGATCTAAGTTAACCGCAGAATGCTGCGGCTCATTTTTTGGTAAATGAAAGAAGCAGATTCACACTATGTCGTGTAAAAATATTTCAATAGATATTTTCATTAATTGATATCGCACGTTAACTACAATTTTTGGCCCCAAAGATAAGATTATATCATATGATGTTTATCAAGTGAGTATATTAGCTCTCGATTTATCATTGATACCGGATAGCACGATATAATGACAAATTTCGATTATTAATCATAATATATTCATAAAAGAACTAATTCTAAAAATAGAACCAACCTTACGAGTGACAATTCTAGACCAACTTTTTTTTTGTCTCATAAAAAACCACAAACTTAAACCTTATCTCAAATCTGGCCCTTATCGTTAGCTCTATGTATGAAGTCAACCTTGTTTTAGGAAAAAAAGGTTTTAGTCATAAGATTGGTAAATGTCGTCCATGGTATCTCTTGATAGGCGGTGGTCTACAACTTTAGATTTCGATAAAACAACAAAGTTTGGTCAAAGAAATTCAATCTCAAGATCTTTTTGATTTGCTAGTGAAGTGTAGGAGACGACGAACAGCTTCACTATTATTTTCCAATCTATGGCTTAGATAAGAAGATAATGAATAATGCTTTAAATCCAGCTAGCAAATGCACATGGATTTGTTGTTGAGGACAACAAATGATTCTAAGTTAAGAGAGGCCAAATTTGGCAATTTATGTGAAAGTCGATGATTTTTTTTTAGAAAAAAAAAAGTTAGGACTAGAATTGTGACCTAAAGTTGGTATTTTTTTTGGAATTAGGACATTCATAAAATGTGTAATTTAAATAGTTATATTTTTATACACAAGCTTTCGTCGTTTATAATATAATTGATTCATGATAGTATCATTTTGGAATATTCGTGTCGCAATAGGTATAGTTTAAGGGTTTTTTTGTGTTATTTACCTTGATATAGATCCGAACTTTTTCGTGATATGTAAAAAAAAAAAAAATAATAATAACAATAATTTATACTCCATAGTCTTTTGTCAAAGGGTTTTTTGTGGTTATTTATTTTCTAGGGCGTTAATGGGTTGGATACCATAGGGGTCAAAGATCATTTCGAAGTGGGTTTTTCGACTTCCCACGCCCGCAAGGCGGGAAAAGTTTGAAGTGAGTGTTAGAGTAGGATTAGCGTAGGACCGACAAAAAAAAAAAAAAAAAAAACATCGGTTGTTGGGAAAAAAAATTATTAAACGAAGGAAATCACGAAGCCATCGCAAACCAATGGGAAATAGGGACCCGGAGGAACTGAGAACGACCACGAACGACCATGGGTTGGATACCATAATGGTCATCGAAGTCGGGACCCACGCGTCCGACTTCGATGACCATTATGCACCGATGATAAAAACAAAAAATCCACAAAAACTCCCTGCTCTTTTCCCTCCGAACCTGTTCCTTCAAAACTCTTGGCCCGACCTCTTCTTCTCCCACCGCTCTTTTATTTATCAGAAAGGAAGAGACGAGGCAAAGTCGAAGGTTAATGGCGACCAGCGGTCCAGCTGACGGCGGTGGTCAGAGGTAAGCTTCAGCATTCTCAATCGCGTATTAACTACTGCTTGCCCAGCCTTCGTCTGGAAGTTGGAGGATTGCCAGCATGAGGAATATCATCCTCCATTGAGCATGAGGAGGATCTCCAGGGAGCTCCATGGTGGAGGAGCCCCATGGAGCGATCCATGCTCCATGGAGGACCTCACTGGACCTCAACGGAGTCCACTCCAAGGCCAAGACCTGGAGCGGCTTCAACCTCGACGATCTCCTGGTCGTGGAGGTCGGTCCAGGTCTTCTTGGCCGTGGAGGTCGAAGGCCGAGGAGACCTGGAGCAGCTTCGATGAGAAGAAGCCGCTCCAGGTCTCGTCGAGGTCGAAGCCGCTCCAGGTCTCCTCGAGGTCGAAGCGTCGAGGTCGAAGCTGCTCCAGGTCGTGGAGGTTTATAGGGACGAGACCTGGAGCGGCTTCGACCTCCGCGACCTCCAGCAGCTTCGACCTCGACTCCTTGAGGTCGAAGCGTCGAGGTCGAAGCCGCTCCAGGTCGTGGAGGTTTACAGGGACGAGACCTAGAGCGGCTTCGACCTCCGCGACCTCCAGCGGCTTCGACCTCGACTCCGCGAGGTCGAAGCCGCCCAGGTCTCCGCGAGGTCGAAGCCGCTCCAGGACCTATAAACCTCCATGACCTGGAGCGGCTTTGACCTCGACGCTTCGACCTCCGCAACCTCCACGAAGGCCAGGTCGTGGAGGTTGAAGCAGCTCCAGGTCTCGTCCCTATAAACCTCCACGACCTGGAGCGGCTTCGACCTCGACTCTTCGACCTCCGCGACCTAGAGGTTTTGCAAAAATTGTCGCCTAACACGTAGCTTGTTGATTTTGATTCCAAGAGGGGAGCAGAGCTTACACGACAAATTGATGCAATTATCCGAGCTCTTGATTCGCTGGAGGGGCACCTGACTGAAGCCCTCCCGTACACGGATGTTCCGGCGGACACTACCCGTGCAAAAATCATGCAGATCTACACAGTGCTCAAATTCATCAGGATGGAAGGGCAAAATATGGACTCGAGGTTCCGACTTGCGTTCATCGTCATTGCTGTTGCTAGGTGTGGGCTATTGATGTATGTTCTATTCGGTGACACGCCTTGGCTAATTTTCATCCTCTATGTCTTGATGGCATTCGCATTCATTGCAAATTAGACAATGGTGATGGTTTCCAAGTCTTGGATGTTGTGGTTTGCTCTTTTGGAAGTTGTTTTGTCATTTTCTTAGACATGATGTGAATAAGACAATTGTAATAGTTTCGGTCTTTGGATGTTGTTGTTTGCTCTTTTTGAAATGGTTTGTTGTTTGCTCATACATGAACTTGCCTTGTACTATTATTATTTTGAACTACTTTTGCATTACAATGCTTTGATTTTATCACTATTATTGTGCTTTTGAGATTAGTCTATCAGAATTACTCAATAATTTTTATTTTCATACATTACTTGCTAATATAACTAGGTAATCATGCCTAGTGCATGGTTGCGGACTGAAAACAATGGCCATTTGTGCATGTTATGTAATTTACTACATTACACACGATAATAACACATGAATTAAGCTGATTGAGATTTAGGTTCTTAAATCCACAAAAAGAGTTGTTTTTTTCCCGTATTATGAAAAGAGTACACAGAATGTGCTAAAAGAAAATTAAAGTAAATTTATGGAAGTCAAATATAAAAATAAATATTAATATAGTTTAAAAAATTAATCTTGTAACTAGGGAAGAAAGCATTGTAACAGATGGAGACCTATCATAGTGACCGTAACTCTCGTTGTAACTGTGCAAGCAAAAAGCAGTTCATCTCCTATTACTCATTGTGCTGAAACTCAACTCCATCTTTTCATACATTTGGTGTTTAGTGGTTTGTTTTGATAGGCGATGGTGACGAAAGTTCCTAAAATTATAGTATGATTGTCGATGGTTCGGCAAAATTGGTGCTTGAAGATGCATTATCAAATTGGTGAAAGAAAATCGTATTTTGATTAACCACAAAAAAAAAAAATAAATTAAAAAAAAAATCCAAAAATCCAAATCGACCTAAACGGTTGCAATATATACATACCCATATCCAAATGTTTCGATTCAGTTCAAGTTTGACGTAAACCTATTGAACCGAAAATTGACACTCTTAATTTATACATGTAACTTGTTTCTTGTTGGGGAAGGATTATATACAACGAACATGTGGCAGTCGGTTGGGGGCATCGACCTCAGACTAATGCCTCTTGATGATCTGGGAGCGGCGTCGCCGGATCTCAATTGCCCAGAAGCCGTGTCATCGTCTCCGCCTGTGCACATTTCCGCACCCATTCACGCGATCAGGACCCGATTAAAGCCTAATTTACCAAAATTAATCTACGAAAAATTAACGAAATCGTTTTATAAAGCAGAAGATGATCTACATCGAAAAGGGAAAAAAATAAATTAAAAACGACGACGACGACGACGACATTCGGGCATTGGTCGTGGGATGAAAACGAATATACTTGCACCCACGAACTGACTTTCAGTAAAAAAATAAAACTGTTTTAGCCCTGACATCCCCAGTCCTGCAGCCCATAATATTTTAATTTCCAAAAGAAAATAGTTGGATGAAACTTACGTCAACGTGAATTTTGAAAAATAAAAAACCACAGTTCATTTTCCGCTCGTTCGTCACTTTTAATTCTACTTAGCTGCAAATTGTCGACGAAATTGGAAATAAACGAAAATTACGAAAAGGTAAAAGAAAAGAGCAGATTCCACACCCACTGACCTGGCAAAACTCGGTTCTCTCACTCAAAAAGGAATAAATCACATCTGAATTAATACAAAAATAAATCCCAAATCGATACAATTATAATAACTTTACCAAAAATCAATTTTTGACCACAAGTATGACAAACTTAACCCAAACTAAATTAGTACAATTTTAATAAATATACTATTTGTTAAATTTGATCAATACCAGAAAAATGATATAATTGTAACAAATAAAGAGTAAAATCTTAAATTGATACATTAATCAATTGTCATGTAATCGAACTTAATAATTTGACTATAAAATTTAACAGAAATGATAAATTTGTTATAAATGTACCAGTTTGAGATTTTTCATTATTAAAAAATTAATTTAGAATAAATTTATTATAAGTGTACTATTTTGATTTTTCAGGAATGAACCCATCCTATTTTCCTTAAAACATGCCTGCCATTCGCGTTGGATCGCCGACCCAAGGCAAAGCTCGCCACCTACACCCAACGGTTGGTGCCGGACTAAGACAGGGTCACAGGGCCACGAGCGGCGGAATCACACCTTCGTTAGCCACCATCGTCCGGTACGCGATGCTGTCCTCGCAGAGCTGCAACAGCACCACCACCGCGATCTCCTTCTGCCTCTGCGTCCCCTCCTCCGACCATCTCCACCCACCACCACTGGTATCCCCCCCTCCTCCACCAGCGCAGCCCTCGCCTCCGCTGCCTCAACCAACATGCTCACCACGACCGCCGCCTTGTCCACCATGCTTGACCCCAGCTCCGACATCAGCTCCACCATGGCCTCATCACCCCCGCCTGCACCGCCCTGACCTTGTTCTCCTTAGCGAAGCATAGCGAGTAGAGCGCGAACGACGCGTCATTCTTCCCCTGCAAACCCCCGCTCTCTAGGAGGCTCACTAGTGGCGGGATCGCCCCGGACTGCCCGATCGCCACCTTGTTCTCCTCAATATTCGAGAGGGGGCCCCCAACAATGGACTCCGATTCATCTGCAGCCTTGATTCTTCAGGTACTTTGTAATCACTTAGTCCTGCAGTCGTGCGATGAGTAGCACAGGCTTCTGATCGCTTGGACAACCTCGGTTTCCAATTTCTTCTCCCCCGCTGGAGTGCCTCCTCCGACGAATTCTTTGCCTTCACCTCTCCGAAATTCTCCTTCAAATGGTTGTCGATGTCTCCTACCCCCCCTCCTCACTCCTACTCGGCTAAAAATTAGCAACTTCTATGTATACAGGAGAGGCCCTCGCCCGACCTAATCTCAAGCGCGAAACCAAAGCTTGGAGGATCGGCAAAAACGACTAGAACCTGAAGTTTCTACCGTACTACCAGATCGGTTGTGGGGAAATGTTCTTAAAAGCTTCGATCTGATCAGTGAATCGAGAAGGAGACCAAAGCTGACTGGAAGATTAAAAAAAATAAGGAAAATAACTGGTGGAAATTGTGACCAAATTTTTAACAAGAACGAAACGGAACGATTGCCTTGGTCTTCTAAGCCTTCAATCCATCTTCGCTGGACTTTGATAGACGAAGCAATAAGTGGAGGTCTCATGGGATCCGCGAAGTGCACAATCTAGCAAGCAACTATAATGCGTCTGCAAAGGAAGTGCGACGCCATTGACGACGATGATGCCAGTGGGAGGAACGACTAGGGTCGGAAGCAACACCTCGACGCGTCGTTGACCTCCTGGAACGAAAAAAAGGTCCTTTATAGTTTTCTCAAGCTCCGTTTAGGACATTTAGAACTTCAAAGTTGCCCCGGAAAATCAAAGATTTATATTGCTTTGCAAGATGCGAAACTTTGGAACAGGTTCTTGATTGGACTCCTGCCAACTTAAACTGTAAATGTAATTTAATGTTTAAATATTTTGATAAAATTAAAAATATTTAAATGAATTCAAACTCCAGTTAAAATTACGTAAAACTGTGATAATCGTTAAAGCTGTAATAATTGTCCTCTACCGGTCATATACATGCCGATAGATGTTTTTAATAGGGTTTTGCTTACTGGATTACTTATGAACCTAAACTTAGGACAAACGTTTTTATTAATTCAAGATATATAAAAGAATCGTCATGTTACTTATGAAAATACGGATACTTGAGCTTTATTTTATTCCTAACAAAGTAAACGATAAGAGATGGGAGTTAGACCCACACATTATTTATAAGATGTAAGTATTTCGAAAATCTAAGTTTTGTCTTTTCGGTTTTTTTTTAAAATTACATTTCGTAGTTGCTTGACAAGCATGAGCACCCCCACCAATTTATTCTCCCCTCACTGAACATACACCTTCCTACTTTTCAGCATTATTAAAGTAAGGAAAGGTGGTTTTGACCAGGAAAAAGGGTAGGAAAGATGCCGGCCCTACTGTAAGTTTGCTTAGCTTCGACGGCCAAGATTTCTTTTGGTACCATGATCTATCTATTATGTAAATACATAATAATAGTGAACTCTTTCTTGAGATTTGTCCTTCACTAGCGACGTGTAAATTGCGGAATTCATTCTGCCTGTAAAAAAATAATTGTCATGCACTCTCCACCCACTTTACTTTCAACCATAATTTGCAAAAATATATATATATATATATATATATATATATATATATATATATCATTATACGTACGAAAATTCACGGAAAGAAAACTCCATTTTGCAACATCGCTCCCCATAAAGCTCAAAGATGAGGAGTAGAGCTTTGACTAGTCTTTTTGTATTATTTTTTTATTTTTATAGTAGTAAAAAAGAGACTGTAAAAGGTCAAAACTCGGAGAAGACTTCTCTCTTTATTCTGTTCAGGTACCGTAAGCAAATCGAACAACGGGGATAAACGCGTTAACTTGTTGATTAGGACTCAGAGAGAGAGAGAGAGAGAGAGAGAGAGAGAGAGAGAGAGAGAGAGAGAGAGAGATTGTGATTGATCGAGAAGGCCCGCGGGAGTGTAGTCGTCGGAGAAAAATTTGGGTGCAGTTGGGATGACTATCACAGCACCGCAAGTCCCTCTCTTTCCCTTGGTTTCTCCCTCTTCTTCACGACTCTCCCTGTGGCCAGCCGTCGGCCATTGGTCGAAGGGAATAAACCAAAAAAGAAAAATGGGGGTGGGGGAAGAAAGAGAGAGAAAGAAACGTTGAAGAAAAAAGAGACTTGCAACTTTTTTTAAAGATGGGCCCGCGAGTGGACTAATGCTAATGCATTGCTGATTGCGAGGTGGCTATCCATCTGCACCCAATATTTTCTCGGAGTAGTTCACGTATGACTCGTACGTGATTTGCCCACACTCGCTGCATGGTACTTCACAGGACCAAAATTTCAAACCGGCCAAACCGCACGTATGGATCGTGCGTCGTCCGCCGAGAAAAGACAACTCATTTTACAAGATTCCTATACAATCGCAATTCCCCTCATGTGCTAATTCGGTGGACCGTACGAGTATGATACGAAATCCTTTACGCGATCCCACCACAGGATCTTCTTGGACCTTTCCTACAACCCTAGAAACCTAAACATCTTTCTCATGTGTTTGTTTTTTTTCGGGTTCACCAATCAATTTTATCTAGGTTAGCCTTGGCTTACCTCGATCAGCCCACGATCCCAAGCAATCTTAAAGGCGCGTACCCCATAAGTCCAATTTCTTCGATTGTTCGAACATGCAGGAGCCGACTACATTTAGGGTTTGATTTTCTTTGATTTTCTCTCCGATTCAATTTATTCCGAATAATGAGTCAATTATCCAATCGTTAAGAATAAGCAAATAATAAAAGTATGATGATGGGTGTGAATAATCCAATCCGCAAACACGTGCGCACACATGCGCAAAAATTGCTTACAGGCGATATTCTAAGGAAAAATCTCTCGATGTATTTTGTAAAGTAATGATGAAGGCTTCACTACGTGAGAAGTAAATCAATATCGATAACTAAAGAAACCGATCCCGTGTCAACTTGGGTTGAGTGGTATCGATTTTCAAGCAGATTTTTCAGAGGATACTCCGTTATCCACTTGCGTAGTACAGTATCATGTCTTTGTGAGGTACTTTATGGGCATTTAGGTAGTCGAGCATATGTGTTCGCCTCTGGATTTTCGAGAAAATAAAAATCAAATCAAAGTAAGCCATTCGAAAAACCAAAACTGTTCCATTTCACAAACCAATCCTTAGATCTTTCTAATATATGCCAATTCCGATTGCAAAGGAGCAATGAGTTTGCTTTGGTTCGAATTGTGGGGTGAGGCTCTGCCAACCAAGTAAAGCCTTGCTTGACTTCAAAGCCCGTTTTGGCCCACATCCAAAACCTGTGTATAGACTACAGAGGGCATTATACTAGTTGTCACCTCTCTTTCAAGAGGATTTGCAGCATGTCAAGCCCTGATAAAGTTCTTTGCTTTGCATCAATTTAAATCACATGCTCCACCGCTTGTGCGGACCCCTGTCAATTCCTTTGACTTTCATTCTTATGAAGGGAAAAGTACCAAAAAAGTCCTAAACCTATTGCATTGGTACCAATTCAGTCCTAAACTTTTCAATTGAATCAATTCAGTCCTAAATCTTTTAATATTGGTACCAATTCAGTTCATCCGGCCAATTTTTGGCCGGCGCGACGTGGACGTCAGCCGGTGACCGGATGCTAATGTGGCAATTTTTATAATTTTTTTTTTTTCGATTTTTTTACTAATTTTTTTATTAATTTTTTTCTTTTTCCTTTTCTTTTCTGCTTCTTCCTCGCGGTGGCCAGTGAGGGTCGTGGCCCTCGCCCGGCCTTTCCCAGGGCCGCCGGCGAGGCGGCTTCGCCCGGATTTGGGCGAGGCCAGCCTTGCCTGTGACATCCTGAATTTCCAATTCTATTTTCAATAAATTGGAACGGGTATTTCATCTGCACGCATATAGTTCTCTTCCCCGAACCGATCACTCATGGGATAACTAGTCTATCGGGTGAAGCCATTAAGAAATTCTAATGCATCGGACTCGAGAATTTGACTAGGAAACGATCTTTCGACCGAGTTAATTTGCAAGGGTCATTACGGTACAGTTAAAAATCGATTAGAGACCGGAGATAGGTCGACTCGACAGAGGCATGTGATCGAGTGTGGGTGATTCTACCAAATTGCACAATTCTTGTCGATCGGCACTGGACTGGTTTTTCTGTCGTTTGGGTACCCCGTGTCCGTGTTTGAAACCTTGAGATTATCCCGACAATCGAGAGTCGCCAATGTGTCAAAGATGTACATTGTGGCTTGAATTGATCAACCACGAGTCAAATGCAAGAAAATTTCTAAAGGCTACCTGGTAGGTCAGGACGCGCTAATATCGTGCCAGAGTGAAATTAACCGTGAAATTGAGATCGAATTCAGAAATTGGAAGTCATGGTGTGTCACAAATCATTTTAAGAACATTGATTCATCTTCGGAGGATTTTTCATGCAAAACGAGTTTTTTGGCAAAATAATCAAAGTATGGTTAATTTGGCTCAAGAAATTAGAAGGCTCGCTTTTGGTCGTGCTTTTGGGATCTAAGTTGATTCTATGGTCAAGTGATTATGTGAGTTTAAGTGTGGTAACATTGGATTAATTTTATAAGCTTCAATTTGGTTCAATTAGAAGATAATTGAAGCATTGGATGTACAAGAATTCATGCCCCGGCGGAAAATGAAATTGAACCTATTAGAAGATGTGGGAGAAATTGAGATAGTGGGGTATGACATCACTTGATGATGTCATGGTGGGTCATTTTGTGGAATTAAAGAAAGAAAAAAAGAAAAGAAATGGCCCCACTTCCTTCTCTCTCCTTCCTCTCTCCCTTTCCGTTGGTTTCCCCCTCCATCTTCTTCTTGCTAAAAAAAAAACCAGCAGCTGAGGAAGGAACTAGCAGCCATGGCCATCGGACACCACCAACCGGAGCTTCGCCATTCGTCCGTCGCCGCCGCCACGCCGCCCAACCGTGCGCGCGCGCCCGCGCGCCTAACCACCGCTCGACGCCGCCCTCGTCCGCGCACCAGCCCGTGTTCCAGCAGCTATTCAGATCTAGTGGAGCTCAACCAGAGCTCGTCCCCGCTGCCGTGAGCCGCCGTCGATCTCCCCACTAGCCCATCCAAGCCCCGCCGGTCTTCTCCGCCCGTTCCCGACCCAAACCGACGCTGGATCTACCATTTTTCAGCCATGGACAGCAGCTACGTAAAATGGGTATGGCAGCTCGGTCTTGGCCCATTTTGGCCGGCTTCCCCCCGGTTGCTCGGCCCGCCTTGAGGAAAGTTGATCCTCGCGTCGGCCCCGTCGTTTTGGTGTGCTCGGCTCGCTAATCCGGTGAGTTTAGCTCACTAAATCTTGATTAGACGATTAATGACGCCCTAAGTGTACTTAGCCTAAGTTAATTATGTTTAGGGGTTAGTTTAGTTTATTTAAATGTGATTTGGATTAAGAGATTTAATTAGTTTTAAGTATGTTTAGTTTAAGGTTAAGTAGGTTTATTTAATATAAGCTTTGATGTGACTTAAATGGTTTTATTTTTGATTTATTTTATTGTTTCGAAATTCTGGAAAAAGTTAATAATTTACTATTTTCCGAAATTCATTAAAATATTATTATTTAATTAAAAAAAACTCGAAAAATTATTTTTGACCCCAATTGCTTAGAATTTCGTACCGATCATCGCTGTGCTCTTAGAATTTGAATTTGATGAACGGATGTGGCAAAACCGAGTGTTGAATATTATTATTATTATTTAATTTATAAAAAAAACTCGAAAAATTATTTTTGACCTCAATTGCTTAGAATTTTGTCCGATCGTTGCTGTGCATTTAGAATTTGAATTTGATGAATGGATGTGGCAATTGAGTATTGATTGTGATAATTAGGGTTTTTAGCCAAACCCAAGTGTTGGATTTTGATGCAGAAATTTAATTGTTAAGGTTTACTATTGAAATTGGAGTGTGTGAATGAAATGTGGAATGTCCAGAAGTCAATAATGATTTGTCGTGTGCTAGTTGATAGATCGGGTTGCGTAGTGGCTAGGCCGACTGGACCTGTATTCTTTGTGGATTGCCGTCGGTGTGTGACGTGGCTCGAGTCGCAGTAGTGGCTAGGTCGACTGGACCTGTATTCTTTGTGGATTGCCGTCAATGTGTGACGTGGCTCGGGTCGCAGTAGTGGCTAGGCCGACTGGACCTGTATTCCTTGTGGATTGCTGTCAATGTGTGATGTGGCTCGGGTCGCAGTAGTGGCTAGGCCGACTGGACCTGTATTCTTTGTGAATTGCCGTCAGTGTAGTAACGTGGCTCGGATCGCAGTAGAGGCTAGGCCAACTGGATCTATGCTCCTTCGGGAATGCCGTCGACGTAGTGATGAAGCCGCGCTCCATGGGGGGGAGGCGATGCCTGACATGAGTGACAGTAGATAGCTGAATTGCGAGTAGGCTATGCCCTTGTGTGGCGGTGAATAATTGGAATGTGTGCTGAGTGCGATTGTGATTTATATGAAAGTGATGCCGTTCCAATTATTTAAATCCTTATTATTACTTGAGATTGTGTGATATAGATTGTGCTAACCTGCAGGAAAGGAATTCAGACAAGGTAAGTCTTCCGTGTGAGGTGGCTAGGCCACCCTGGGTGTATTTTCTTTCTAATAGGGGTTTAGGGAGTTGAACTTGCTGAGACATTGTCTCATCCCGGTTTGGGGATTTCAATTTCAGGTCCCTGCTGGATGGAGCGGCTAGATAGCTTTGGTTGGCTCTGAGGAGTTGCAGAGGTGAAGTCATAAGGATTGGAGAACGTGTCCGACTTGTAGGTCGTAGGACAGTTCCTTTTTAAGAGCCGGTCTTTTGTAGACTTTTGACTGTAAGCATTTGTTTGTAATTTTGTTGAATTATGAAAGTGTTATGTTGTGGTTTTGCTTCCTGCCTTTCTATCCCGTATTTCATTGTTAGGGGTTTTTATAATACGTTTCGCTTGTGCAAATAAGGAAATGAATGGGGTCGGCGACACTACCTAGGAATGTCGCATTTGCATGACCATGGTGGGATGTTAGTGCGCTTGAGGTTCGGGGCGTGACATTGGCCACGGCTGGTGAGGCCATGGCGGCCATCGCCAGGGTGGAGGCAAGGGCCGCAAAGCCCTCGCCAGCCGCCGGCGAGGGTTGCGGCCCTTGCTCGGCCTTGCCCAGGACTGCCTCGCTTGCGGCTTAGCCTAGCTCTCGACCTCGATTTCCTCCGCTTCGTCGCCGCCGGCTTTTGCTCTTCTTCTCATTCCATGAGCAGAAAGCCACAAGCAATCCCACTAGCTACTCCGATGGCGAAGGTTGGCCTCGCCCAGATCTAGGCTAAGCCGTGGGCGAGGGGCCTTGGGCGAGGCCGAGCGAGGGTCGTGACCCTCGCCTATGGCTGGCGAGGGCTTCGCGGCCCTCGCCTCCGCCCTGGCGATGGCTGCCATGGCCTCGCTAGCCGCGGGCGAGGTTGGCCTCGCCTAGATTCGGGCGAAGCCGCCTCGCTGGTGGCCCTGGGAGAGGACGGGCAAGGGCCACGACCCTCGCCGGCGGTAGGCGAGGGCTTCGCGGCCCTCGCCAACCACCGTGAGGAAGAAGCAGAAAAGAAAAGGAAAAAGAAAAAAAAAGAAAAAATTAATAAAAATTAAAAAAAAATCATAAAAATTACCACATCAGCGTCCGATCACCGGCCAACGTCCACGTCAACGCCAGCCGGCCAAAATTGGCCGGATGGACTGAATTGGTACCAATATTAAAAGGTTTAGGACTGAATTGGTCCAATTGAAAAGTTTAGGACTGAATTGGTACCAATGCAATAGGTTTAGGACTTTTTTGGTACTTTTCCCTTCTTGCGAATGTACTCCCCATACAAGATAATTAACGTGTTAGCTACAGCACTACAAGGGTTGGTATACACAACGCTTAGTATCCATCATTTACAGCTAGGACTATTAGGGTATTTAATCCCATTGGCTTCCCTAACTTTCGCTCTCAGTGTCAATGTCAAACAAAGTGCTTTTGCTGTTGGTGTTCTTTCTTATCTCTATGCATTTCACCGCTCCATCGGAAATTCCCTCTCCCCCTACTATGCTCCAGCTTGGTAGTTTCCATTGCCTGTCCAAGGTTGAGCCTTGCGATTTGATGGCGGACTTAAAAAGCCACCTATAGACACTTTACACCCAATCATTTCGGATAATGCTTGTATCCTCTGTATGATTAGGTTCCATTTGTATACTTGGCGGAATCTAGCATATCTTAATCAAACCTTTTGCATGGGCTTGTTGAGCACTTATATGGTCTAGGGAGGCTTACTTGTCTTTATACTTTAGCTATTTTATCTATTTTTGGTTTCATTGCTCATTGCTTTGTCTAGTTCAATAATACCGTTCATCCTAGTGAATTTCACAGGCTATTGGGCCAGAAGCTTCTTAATCTCAGGCATTTACTTTCCTAGTTAGAGACCAATGTCTTGGGGCTAACGTGCGATCCGCTCAAGGACCTACTGATTTAGGTAAATACCTAATGCGTTCCCCAGTTGGAGAAGTAATTTTTGGAGGGGAAATTATGCATTTTTGGAATCTACATGCTCCTTGATTAGAACCTTTAAGGGGTCCAAATGGATTGGACTTGTGTGTTTACAATGCTATTTTTAATATTAAAAAGTATCACGCATGAACTCTTTACGAAGTTTACACACTTTGTGTGTTTATATAATATATACATGTGGTCTCCATCCAACTACAAAATTGGACATCTTAACATTTAAAACCAAAATAAATTATTTCAATTTAGATTTATATAGAATGTGCATATAAGATGGGCCGTATAAACTAAATTTCCAAAAATCGTGCATATATAGTATAACTCCATATGAAAAAGGACTTTAGTGCTCACATGGCTACAATTGGTCATGAATCTTATTTTTTCATTAGATAGTTGCAGACACAAGAAAGAGTTCACCATATGTATTTTATTAAGAAATTGTCTAAAAAGTCTTAAACTTATTATATGGTGGCCAATTTAGTCATAATTTTTTTTAATTATGTCAATCTAGTCCTAAATATTTTAATGATTTGTCAATTAGTCCTGAACTTTATGATAATTTGCCCATTTAATCCTACCAGCTTAATTTGGGTCAAGTATTCAAAACTTCCACTTTGACAGATCCTTGCGGATACATTTAAAATGCCAGGTCCAAATTCATCATATGAAATTCCATCTACAAGATGACGAGATGGAAAACGTTATGATTAAATTCTTTGTTATTTTGAGCAAAAGACGTCATGATTCAAATGGGACGCGTACCGATATTCAAATCAGGCGATTTGATCGTTGAGCCAGCTCCTTAGAAGTCCGAAGTGCAGGACTTGGAACGCCATTAGTTGTTTTTCATAGAAAGATTGGCATTACCTAAAGATTAGAATGTTTCATTTTTATTGCTTTTGGTTCAATTTGAGAGAAGGCAGATCGAATAATAAACAACTCAGGAACTAGAAGTTCTATATTCAAATTCCATTGATTGCTTTAATATAAAAAATAAAAAAAAATAAAAATGATTTATTAACAAAAATAAATAAATAAACTGCTCGAATAAATTTATTTTAAAAGTTAGAATCACTAAAAATAAAATTAAATACGGTTGATATTTTTATAATAATTTTTATTTTTAAAAGGCTTAGACATTTTATTTATTCGAATAAATTTCTGGATCATGAGATTTTTGGAGTGATCCACGGGTTTCTAGGTAGTCAAGCATCTGCGATTGCCTCTAGGTATTCGATAAAATAAGATAAAATCAAACTAAACCATTTGAATAACCACAAAACCATTCCATTTCACAAATCAATCCATAGATCTTTCCAATATACATTTGATTGCAAAGTCGAATTGAACTTGGTTCAGTTTGAATCGCAGGTGACAAAATAGTTGAGATTTTGTGGCCGAAAATAGGGCTGAAACTTTGCTTTGCCTACTTGGAAAAGTCTTTCTTGACTCTATAGTCCGTTTTGGCCCAAATCCAAAACCTGTGTATACAGACTATAGAGGGGCTTTTATTACCAGCTGGCTTTAATACAGGCAATGCAATATGTATTCGGAATGCTATTTGTAAGAGAAGAACAAGTTATTTTTCATTCTAGGCTCGATTTGTGTAGTAGAAAATAAATGATTTGGAAAATAACTTTCTAAAATTAATCGCTTACATTATTTATAAAAATGAATTGATAAAAATTCATTATTTGCAAAAGTATCTAGACATAAATTCTTATTTATTTCAAGTAATCCAAACCATCATTTAAAAAAAAAATGTTTTTTCAAATCTTCTTTTTCAGCGAAACAAACAAATACGTGTACAAGATCTGCACATAAGATTAGTTGAATAAACTAAATTTCCAAAAGTCGTGCACTCATAGTACAACTCCTTACGAGAAACAAGGATTTTAGCGCTCAACTCTCTCTCGGCTTTTCTATTTTCTGATGGATTGTTACCGACTTAAAACAATAACCATGGCTTCTATTGGTCATGAATCTTATTTTTCATTAGCCAATTCTAGACACAAGAAAGTTCATTAACATACGTGTTGATTAATCTTCCGCATGACTGATATTATGTGAAGCAATCATATTACTTTTGAGAAAATTATCAAATAACATCATAAACCTATTATACGATAACCAATTCGGTTCTAAACTTTTCAATTTAACCAATTTAATTTTAAAACTTTTGATAATTTGTTAATTTAGTTCTAATCAAATTTGGTTAGAAATTACTAACATAAATGACAATCGTTTTATGTGGTGCAATTGGTGTTGACATGGACAATTTTGCAATTTTAAAAAAAAATCGATTTTTTTTAGAATTTTTTTCTTTCATTTTTTTATTATTTTTATTATTTTTCTCATTTTCCTCCTCCGGCCACAGGCGACTGCGTTGTAGATCCGACGAGGGTGATGATGCCCTCGCCAGTTTGGGTGAGACAAGGGCGTTGCAAAGGTGATGCCGGTGAATGCGCAGGATCGCTACCAAGGATCCTGCGCTTCACAAGCAAGTTGGAGGAGAACTGCAATCTCCTTGCACAGATCGAAGTTTCCCTAGAGCTTTGCTGAGGATGCTTGACTTCGAGGAGAGTGAGTGAACTCGAGCTTGTGGTTAGGATTTTGGGAATGTCATCAAGCTAGCTCGAAGACCATGAGAAGTGCGCAAGCACAATCACGAAGAGTGATCGTTACAGCTTGAGTTTGATTCTTGTGGTGGTCGAATGGGGAAAATTGGACGGTTGACCTCGGATAGCCATTGCTGAGGCCTCGGACTGGCGGGGGGAGATTAAAAAAAAGGGAAAAAGGAAAAAGGAAAAAGGAAAAAGGAAAGGAAAGAAAAAAAAATCATAAAAATTAAAAAAAAAATAACAAAAAATATCCACATTAGTGTTGGTTATATTATGTAGAATAGCTGACGCCCATGTTAGCTATTTTCAACCAAATCTGACTAGAAGGATTATATTGATAAATTGTTAAAATATTTAAGATTAAATTGGCCAAATTAAAAATGTTGAAACTGAATTTGCCACCTCTCATCAGATTTATGATTTTTTGAACAATTATTTCTTGAAATTAAATAATATTTTAAACTTTGGTGAACAAATGAAAAAGATTTTCTTCTATTTAACTGCAAACAAATAGGCCCTCCCACTTTTCCATGGTACTGATTTGGATTCTTAATGGTGGACTCATTATCTGTACTCATAGTAGTATCACGTCGCCCGTGATGTCAACGAGAAGATACATTTGCTTATTCCTTTATTGGACAATATTAAGAAGTAGTCCTGATGCACTTGATAAGAAATATTTATCATGTTTTGAAAATTGGGTATTCATTTGACATTGCTAAAAGGAGAATATATCTCTAACAGTCGACGATCTATAGCCTGCGTTGAAAGTTTTGCTCTTTTTTACTTTAGATTCTTATCTAGTATATCGGGGACACTTATTAATAAAATCCCTACTTTATAAAGTGTGCGACCGAGCATGAACTTCAACACCATTTTAATCAATGGAAAAATAAATGAACTCCTTTTCAACTGTGCTTTTGGTATATTTTTTGCGTATTATTATGGTTAAGTCAGATACTGGTCTAGTCCTATGGGAAACATTAAGGCTGTGGATTTAATTGTTTGTTACCATTCAATAACAAATAGGGATTACTAAAAAAACAAGCATTTTCAGATTTATGCTTACTTCTCAAATATCATCATCGTTTTCAAAAATCTTCAATTTGCATCTTACTAAAAATGAAAAGATACATTTACCAGAAACCTGACGCTGCCTCTAATGCCTCTCGCCATCAAGCCCCTTGCCTAGATGACCCACCGTCTCTTCCCTCTGTCGAGAGGAGCTCGCGGCTCGTGACCATGGGAATCAAGCTTAAGTGAGCCACAAACTCAACCATGATGGACTTGCAGTGACAATGCGAGAGCTCTCGAGTCTCCCCTAGCAGTGGCCATTGGAGACCAGGCCACTATATGCTCTAGATTGGGTCTAAGGCAGCGGTCGTCATTGGCTTCGAGTCCAAGGACGGCGACAATCAAGGACGGCGGGGGGCCGAGTGAGGAGGTGGCACCGACGGGTGATGAACAAGAGAGAGACGGTGGAGGAGAGAAAAATGTGTGTTAAGGTTTGTGAACTTTTTTTTTTTTAATTTTTAAGAGAGGGCAATTTGTAAAGGAAAATGGCAATTTCTAGAAATAAGTGAGGTTGTGCGACGTGAATTGATATGAAACTAGGAGCACCTTAGGTAGTCCATTTGAAAACGCCGAGCTCCTAGAGGAGCTATGGAGTTCAGGAGTACAACTGAAAAAATAAATGGAAAACTCAAAATCTAAATTGTAAGTTTCAAAGGTAAAGATAGGTATTACATACTGGATGGAAATCTGGTGATTTTTTTAAAATTATCTCTATAGTGAGAGCCAAAAGAGAAATCACCAGTAATTGCAATTTTGTTCCCACCGACTACCACACGACGTATCCAAAATAGAGAAGCTTGCAAAAGTTAGAATTAGCTTTAAACGAAGACTTTTCTTTCTCTTTCTCTTTTTTTAGCCCCCACCAAAAGAATGCATGGGGTTTCACTTCATAACTTTGCCTTCTCATTAATTTATCATTTCTCTTCTCCAATTTGAATGATATTCTACCGACTACTTTCTTATAACATAACCACACGATTTATCTTTTCTTTGTACCTAATTTTATTTATTTTTCATTCTACTAAATCGATAACCATTCTATTAATCATAAACCTTTTTTTTTAAAAGTTTTTATTGCTTCAATATGTTCATGAAATATATAGAGTTATTGGCTTCATATCAATCCACCTGATTTGGCCAATTGTTTCAAAAAATCTCTATATATGGGACAAATATTTCAAGCAATACATGAGATTGATACAAACATCCACAATGTTATTTTGTATAAGTTATTTTGCTTTTCTATTTTTAAGTTCTTACATTTAAAGCTTAGCTGATTGCCGAATTTTATGGAAAAAATAGGTGGTAATGATATATCGTGAAATATGCATACTCGCCGCTATAACACATCAAAATGCATCATGTAGACTTTTTGGCCATAGAAAAAATGGGTGCTAATGAAATATCCATGAAGTATACGTACTTGTCGCTATAACACAACGAAATGTACTATTATACTTTCAATGAGTATTTGTAATAATATACCGAGATAGGTGATGGTGAAGAAAGTTCCTAAAAATATAGTATGATTGCCAATGATTCGGCGAAATTGGTGATTGAAGATGCATTATCAAATTGGTGAAAGAGATCTTACTTTGATTCACCAAAAAAAAAAAAAAAAAAAACATAATCCAAAAATCCAAATTGACCCAAACCGTCACAACATTCACATACACATACACATATCAAAATGTTTCAGTTCAGTTTGAGTATCACAAAAATCTAAATTGAACTGAACAGTATAAACATCTCCTTATATAAACATGTAATTTGATTTTCGTTAAGGAAGGATTAGATATAGTGAACATGTGGCGATCGGCGGGGAGCATCGACCTCAGACTAATACCTCTGAGTTGTGGCAGCCGCGTTACCGGATCTCGGTCGCTGCAGAAGCAGCCTCAGTGTCTCCGCCTGTCCACATTTCCGCAACCATTCAACACAATCAGGACCCAATTAAAGCCTAATTTACCAAAATTAATCTACGACAAATCAACGAAGTCTTTTTGTAAAGCAGAAGATGATCTACCCCAAAATGGAAAAAAAAAAAAACAACGATGACGACAACAATCGGACAAGGTTGTGGGATGAAAACGAGTATATACTTGCACCCACGAGCTGACTTCCAGTTAAAAAAAACTGTTTTTGCCCTGACATCCTCTGTCCTGCAGCCCATAATATTTAAATTTCCAAAAGAAAGATAATAGGAAGAAACCTAGGTCAACGTGAATATTGAAAAAGAAAAAAACCACAGTTCTTTTTCCGCTCGTTCATCACTTTTAATTCTACTTAGCCGCAAATTATAGACGAAATTGGAAATAAACGAAAATTACGAAAACGTAAAGATGAGAGCAGGTTCCGCGCAACGGCTGACGTGGCAAACCTCAGTTCTCTCTCTCTATCTCTCTCACTCACTCACTCACTCACTCAAGAAGAAACAAGAAACAAATCCAATTTTCCTCAAAACATGCCTGCCACGTCATCTGCCGTGGGCTCGCCGACCCACACCCAACACGCACAGAGTCAATCGTGTGTCTTACCTTTTGCTTTCCGCGATTGGTGCCGGACTTCGACAGGGCAGCGAGCGGCCGAATCGCCTTCTCCTGCACCACCATCGACCGGTACGCGACGCTTTTCTCGCAGAGCTGCAACAGCACCTCCACCGCGATCTCCTTCTGCGTCTGCGTCCCCTCCTTCACTATCTTCACCAGCACCCGTATCCCCCCCTCCTCCACCAGCGCAGCACTCGCCTCCGCCACGCTTATCAGCTTCCTCACCACGCCCGCCGCCTTTTCCACCATGCTCGACCTCGGGTCCGCCATCAGCTCCACCAGCAGCCTCATCGCCCCCTCCTGCACCACCATCGGCGGGTACGCGAAGCTGTCCTCGCAGAGCTGCAACAGCACCTCCATCGCGATCCGCTTCTGTCTCTGCGTCCCCAACCCCACCATGTTCACCAGTACCCGTATGCCCCCCACCTTCGCCAGCGCAGCCCTTGCCTCCGCCGCCCTCTCCGCCTCCACCAGCGTGCTCACCACGTCCGCCGCTTTGTCCACAATGCTCGAACCCAGGTCCGCCATCAGCTCCACCAGCGGCCTCATCGCCCCCGCTTGCACCACCGTCGTCCGGCACGCAACTCTTTCCTTGCAGAGCTGGAACAGCACTACCACTGCGATCTCCTTTTGCGACTGCGTCCCCACCTCTGCCATCTTCACCAGCACCGGTATCCCCCCCTCCTCCACCAGCGCAGGCCTCGCCTCCGCCGCCCCCACCAGCATGCTCACCATGCCCGCCGCCTTGTCCGCCATGCTCGACCCCAGGTCCGCCATCAGCTCCACCAGCGGCCTCATCGCCCCCGCTTGCACCACCGTCCTGGGGCACCGCAACGCTGTCCTTGCAGAGCTGGAACAGCACCTCCACCGCGATCTCCTTCTGCCTCTGCGTCCCCTTCTCCACCATCTCCACCAGCATCGGTATCTCCCCCTCCATCGCAACCCTCGCCTCTGCCGCCCCCACCGCCTCCACCAGCGTGCTCACCATGTCCGCCGCCTTGTCCACAATGCTCGAACCCAGGTCCGCCATCAGCTCCACCAGCGGCCTCATCGCCCCCGCTTGCACCACCGTCGTCCGGCACGCAACGCTTTCCTTGCAGAGCTGGAACAGCACCACCACTGCGATCTCCTTTTGCGACTGCGTCCCCACCTCTGCCATCTTCACCAGCACCGGTATCCCCCCCTCCTCCACCAGCGCAGGCCTCGCCTCCGCCGCCCCCACCAGCATGCTCACCACCCCACCGAGACATCAGCCCCACCAGCAGCCTCATTGCCCCCGCCTGCACCACCATCGTCTGGTACGCGACGCTGTCCTTGCAGAGCCGCAACAGCACCTCCACCGCCAACCGCTTCTGCCTCTGCGTCCCATCTCCCACTATCTTCACCAGCACCGGTATTCCCCCCTCCGCCACCAGCGTAGCCTTCGCCTCTGCCGCCCCCATAAGCCTGATCACCACGCCCGCCGCCTTGTCCACCATGCTCGACCCCAGGTCTGCCATCAGCTCCACCAGTGGCCTCATCGCCCTCGCCTGCACTGCCCTGACCTTGTTCTCCCCCGTGAAGCATAGCGAGTAGAGCGCGGCCGACGCGTCCTTCTTCCCCTGCAACCCCCTGCTCTTCAGAAGGCTCACTAGTAGCGGGATCGCCCCCAACTGCCCAATCGCCACCTTGTTCTCCTCGATCTTCGAGAGGTGGAGCAACGCGCACGCCGCGTTTTCCTTTGCTGTTGACGTCCCCGTCCCCAGGGCCTTCACCAGCGGCTCTATCGACCC
This sequence comes from Eucalyptus cloeziana, assembly GCA_014182715.1. Lineage (NCBI taxonomy): Eukaryota > Viridiplantae > Streptophyta > Magnoliopsida > Myrtales > Myrtaceae > Eucalyptus > Eucalyptus cloeziana. The sequence continues at coordinate 3,032,122 of CM024639.1, read as the reverse complement.
GGACGCTGCGATCAACTTCTTGTTCTCATCGCAGAGCGAGAGGTTGAGAATCGCAGTGACTCCGTACTCTTGCGCCTGAGCAGACAGGTATTTTATGCAAAAGTTAATTACAGTTATATCCAACTGTTACCAATTCGATGGGATTTAAAAAATTATGCTTAGCCGGTCAGCGACAATGAATAACCGATACACAAAATTCTTTCTCGTAGTTACCTCGGGATTGGAGGACGAGATGAGAGTGATGAGAGGCTTGATTGCGCCGGCCTGGGTGATGCGGACGCGGTTCTCGGGCTTGTTCTTGGTGAGGAACCTGATCTTGAGGGCAGCCTGCTTCTGCTTGTCGAGGCAGCCGGAGTCAAGGTCGTGGATGGCCTGGAGGATGAGGTCATTGCAGTCGTCGGAGGGGCAGGCGATGAGGAGGTGGCGGCTGTCACTCGAACGGGGGTCACAAGCATCTTGCATGATCCAAAACTGTGTTTCCGTTCCCGACAGAAGAAAAGGAATACCGACGCCGCTAGCATTGACGGGTCTACTGTCTCCAGTTAACCTAGATTCATTTATCAAGAGGGAACCCCCGGTAATAAAAATTCCATCAGCTGGCACTTGATCCCCAATGTTAAGAGGGACAATAACGCCTGGACGAAGATCATGTATAGATAGTTCTTGTTTAAAACCGTTTCTGGTCACCGAAACTGCAATTTTTTTCTGCTGTGCATGCAAATCCTTAGAATGCAAAGATTGCTTATAATCACTGTTGGCACTAACAAATACAACCAGCAGAATGCTAGCCCCAATTACAAGTCCATCGAGGGCACACTTTGACCAGCGTTCGATCATTATACCAACAATTAGAGAGACGAAGGCACAAACTGCATATTTACTCCAAAGAACCAAGTACGTCATGCCTTGGAGAGCTTCCGAATCAAAGTACCAGATTCCACGGGATGGGCTCTCCGCAGATGTCAGGAGCTTGTCTGCAGTACCTTCAACTCCCCCATGACCTCTTGGTTTTTTCTCATCTTGGCCCTCAACAATGGACTCCAATTCATCTGCAGCGTTGACATCTTCAGGTACTCTGTAATCACTCGGTCCTGCAGTCGTGCGATGAATAGCATGGGCTTCTGATCGCTTGGACAGATTGGGCATTAATCCGAACCCCTGTTCCCAATTCTTCCCCAACCAGGGCATTCTTCTCCCCCGCTGGAGCGCCTCTTCAGACGAGTCCTTCGCTTTCACCTCTCCAAAATTCTCCTTCAAATGGTCATCCATGTTTCCTAACCCCCCTCCTCACTCCTACTCAGCTGAAAATTAGCAACTTCTACACACTCGGAAGAAGCCCTAACCCGACCTAATCTCAAGCGCGAAACCAAAGCTTGGAGGATCGGCAAATGCGAGTAGATCCTGAGGTTCCTAGCGTACTACCAGAGCGGATGTGGGGAAATGTTCTTAAAAGCTATGATCTGATCAGTGAATCGAGCAGCAGACCAAAGCTGACTGTGGGAAGATACAAAAAATGAGGAAGGAACGAACCGAAACGACTTTGGTCTTCTAAGCCTTCAATTCCATCTTCTCTGGACTTTGATTGACGAGGAGGACGAAGGTGGGTGAGGAGCAGCAGTTCAACGCGCCGTTGCCCTCTCTCCTCCGTAGACACTCCGACCCTCTCTCTCCTCCGGACATGGGCTACCTGCAACCTCAAGTCTCGGACCCAAGACGACTTGACCTTGGTGGAATTTGGACGGTTGACGGAGTAGGACTGTAGGAGATGGAAGACTTCGCTGCGATGGGGTCCCCGAAGAGAGAAGAGAGATAGGAAGAAGGGGACAACGGGAAAACAGGGCCGCATTTTTCAAAAAAGAGCGCGGCTTAGATGACCGTCACCGAGTGAAGGGCAGCTAATGACCGCACATCATGGATGGAAATCGATTTGCTTATTCAACCGGTTTCCATGTTTTACCCATTTTTTTCTTTTTTCTTATTAAAATCTTAAATTGATGGATAAAATTGTAAGGGACCCATGCAATCAATTTTCCAGAATATGATAAAAAATTAAATTAGATACCAAGCAAAAAATATTATTACTTACTAAAAAAATCATTAATATCATTATATAGATCTATTAAATTTAAAAGATACACACTTGACACATTGGTTTTGCAACTAGTAACAAAAGCATTGTGCAATGAATCGGCTTCTAGTCCTTTCGCCAAAATCAAATTGCTCTAAAATAACTCTCTAGTGACCTAAAATTAAGACAAGTGATATTTACTATGCATAAAACAAATGAAGTAAAGAAAAGAACAACATAAGAATAATGAATTAATAGAGAAGAAAATTTACTCCATTGATCCAGATATCGTAGATGAAGATGTGTTGGGACCTAAAATAATACAAAATCATTCTTAGGATCACATGAGTCAAAACTAAGCCAAATAATGATTTTTGATTGATTTTTTATACAGATTTTATTTAATATAGCCTCAATGTTTGGTTTATTGAGAAAATTCACATGATTATGAGATGCTTGACCCTATATCATTTTATATAGATAAAAAGTCAATTTATAGCAAAGTATTTTAATTCAAAATAAAATAATAATATATACCAGCAATGATTGAAAACTCTCGATTCTTTCTTGATTGCAGATTAAATTTCGAGAATAGCTACGTTGACTCATCTCATATGAATTATCAATTGTGTAAAATTCAATGAAATTCCTTGTACCATCATCCTGGCAAATTGTATACGTTAATTCAATTGGTAGATGCTATGACATAAATTTCCAAATAATTCTACATAATTATTGAAAAATAATTAGAAAACATCATACCATGCGATCTAAATTCACAAGAGAGTCAATGTGCGTCAAGTGATTAAGAGTTATTTTATCCGACAAGAAAGTTCATGTGCATTAGTTTAGCAAACTACTATCAAGCTAATAACGGATATATGAGAAAATTACGTTGTGTTAACTAAAATTATTAGTAAAATGTTCTTAAGCTTTAAAGTATATAGTTTAATATGGACAATGATAACGATGTATCTTCCTCGCGACAATGGCCTCGTCACACCTTCGACCACTAATGGTCTCGTCACGGCCTCGGGAGGAAGATTCAACGAATGCCTTATCACGCCGAATGGCGATCTTGAGGGTTCCTTTGATCATGTTCGTGAAGAACACTCGGAATCATCCCGGCTCGTTGTAGTGGCACAACGACCCGGCGAGATGTTTCGCTTGACGTTGTGCACGATGTTCTTCCATAGCTTCATTTTCGCTACGAATGTGTTCGAACTCAACAGGTACTGTTGGATGAAATCTCTTAAAGTATTTTGAAGTTGACAAAACATTTTTATCAGTCTAGTCTGAAGACTTACATACTCTATTGACAAAGTCTGAAGATCAAATCTGAAGATCAAAGTCTGAAGCTAGCAAGACTCAAGACTTATATTTCAAAGTCTACTCACATGGACAGTTTCCGGGACGACGTTTATTCGATCTTATATGATCTTTATTCTAACGACTAGTGGATATCTTTCTACTTGGATTCAGCACTAAACGATCTTACTTTCATATGGAATATGTTTAGATTCTCTAAAGATTTCGCAACTTATATTTGGAAGGATCTACTTATGGAAACCGAGATCCCGATTGTATGGGCGAGCGGGATTGATGGGCTATCAACACTTACCTTAAAGAGCTCGAGATCTCTCTAATTGATTCTGTCCAACGGGTTGATTGGAAGAACTTCTTTGGAAGGTGCCAACGGTATTGAAGGCATAAAGAAGTATATAAGAGAGATGCTCTAGTTGTTGAAGGGTGCGGATAGAAGAATTCCAAAGTCTGAATCTCCTTTTTCTATTTTGCGATATCATTCTTCGAGCGATATTTGTAATCAAAAGAGAGATCATATTGTAGTGAGACCTTGAGGAAGTGTAGTAGAGTTTTCTACACTTTGTGGACTCAAGAGCGTGAGACTGTAATCACTCTTATTGATTCTTAGTGAAATCCAGCCGAAGGGCTGTCCGTGCGGGAGAGTGGACGTAGGCTTGATCTAAGCCGAACCATTATAAATCTGGAGTCTTGATTCTCTATCCCTAATCCTTTATATCGTTAACTGTTTTCATTTGCTGCAATTGTTGGTTTTAAGTTACTTATATCTCATTCGGTTTAATTTATTAAAATCGCTTTAAACACCTATTCACCACCCTCTAGGTGCTAATTCTAGTCCTAACAGGTACCTCATGTCGACCCAAGGAAATAACCCTGCATTGCTCTCGAGGCAGGTTATGCCCGCGTTCTGGAGGCATAAGAAAACATAAAATTAAATTAAAAAAGAAAAGAAGAAATATTTGGTAAAAGATGGAAATGTGTCAGCTAAGCTTTTTCCTTTGAAAAACGTTGGATTAAGGGGGAGGGAGGGAGAGAGAGAGAGGTTGTTGGGTGATCGTCAGTTTCGTTTCCTCGACATAAAAGAGTTCTCCTTGGCCGACCCTTTTTCGGTTGGTTCCTCCCCCCTTTACTTTTGGAAATTAAAATATAAGTTTTATGTCCATTCTTGTTGTCCTTAGCTTAGACATGATGAAAACGATAATTCAAGGCACTAAAGATTCGGTGACGAAATCGCAAGATATTATGGGCTCAAGGACAGAGGATTTCCGGGCTAAAACAGCTCTTTTCTTTTTCTCTTTTTTACTGAAAGTCAGTTCGTGGGTGAAAAGTATATCTTCGTTTGCATCCCGCAGCCTATTCTTGATTATCGTCGTCATCGTCATCACTGTTGCTGTTGTTGTTGTTATTATTTTTTTTTTCCTTGGGTAGATCATCTTCTGTTTTTCAAACTTCTTCGTGGATTTTTTTCGTAGTTTTATTTTGGTAAATTAGGCTTTAAATGGGTCCTGATTGTGTTGAATGGTTGAGCAAATGTGGACACCCGGAGACACTGATACGGCTTTTGCGGCAACCAAGATCCGGCGACGCGGCTGCCAAAACATTAGAAGATTTAGTCTGAGGTCCATGCCCCCCAATCAACCGCCACATGTTCGCTGTATTGAATCCTTCCTCAACGAAAAACAAATTACATGTATAAATTAGGAGTCTTTAACCATTCAGTTCAATTTAGGTTTTCATGATACCTGAACCGAATCGAAACATTTGGGCATGGGTATGCACATGTTGCAACAGTTTTGGGGAGTTTGGATTTTTGGATTTTTGGATTTTTTTAATTTTTTGTGGTTAATCAAAATAGGATTTCTTTGACCAATTCCGCCCAACCATTGGCAATCATACTATAATTTTAGGAATTTTCATCACCATCACCTACCAAAACAAACCACTAAAAACCAAATGTACGAAAAGATGGAGTTGAGTTTCAGCACTACAATAATAGGAGATGAACTGCTTGTTGCTTGCATAGTTACAACGAATTATGGTCACTGTGATAGCTCTCCATCTGTTACAATGCTCGCTTCCCTAGTTACAACGAACTAAGAGAAAATGCACTAAATCAACCGAAAAAAGGTATGGATTTGAATTGCCATATGAACGTATAAACCGCAACTGAGGAAAGCAGACGCGATGTGCTTCGGCAATGACTTGATCTTTCTCTCCCGAAAGCTCTGCTCTGGCCTTCCATTTGCATCCAGTTTGCGCCTGCTATTGACAGACCAAAGAGGAGTTCTCAACAAAAATTTGGTCTTGCCCTCGTATGCAATCAAGCAAATTATTTACCTGATTCGGTTTCATAAAGACACTGCCTCAGCGAATCATCTCATAACATAAGGTGAAACACGAAACTTCCCGATGTAGGAAGCCAATGCTTTTTTTTTTAGGTTGGACGGTGAGGTAGGAAGCCATTGTGAGTGACAAGCAAATCACGTTTATATATGTAAATGGAGAACGATTAACATCTAGAAAGGGAGATGGAACGAGATAAGTCAAGAGGGGAAAACGTCTGATCAGTACAAGTGGTCTCCTGTGATTTAGTCCGATTACGATGAAATACTACAAATCCATCTTCCTCCATCTTTGCAACGAGCGGATAGCATCCACCACCATCACGTGGGGTTCAGAGAAAGCTATTCAATTCGATGACTCCCATTACAATGCTCACCAAGATGAGACCCAAGATAACGGGGTAAGTACACTAGAAACATCAAAATTTGTGTGCAGTACTCACTTTGGTATTAAAAGTTTCTACTAACTCACTTAAATGCCAAGTCGAAGAAAAAATAATCACTTTGGTACCGTCGGCAAGAGATTCTGGCCAAATTAATTACGTGACTTTTATATTAATAAAAAATAAGTTGACGTAACAAAAATTTTAAAATGCAGTCCACGTAGAATGGCATAAACCACATCATTTTCAGTCTTCTTTAAGAAATGACGTTGTTTTGCCATCATACGTGAATTGCCTTTCAAAAATGACGTTGCATAGCTCCTCTAGCCAAAACCACATCGCTGAAGGTGGGGACTAAAATTAGGGCATCAATATGCTCTTCTCACATACGAAGTACGCTGCTCGTTCAACACCCACCATAGCTCACTCAATCACCTAATGCTGCTCAGCCGTCACCGTTTGCTGGCCATGTCCTTAATTCTTACTCACTCAGGTTTGTCATGTTCTTTTTATGGGTCAATTGTGTGGAAAATTTAGGGTTCCAATAGGTGAATTAGGGCGCAAAGGGTAAAATGAAGGCTTGGCTCAAAGAGAAAATGGTGGGGACCTCATTTTGTTTAATTAGTTGGAGTGCTTTTGTAGGGATTGAATGGGATCGAATTGGAAAATGGGCGGTGGGAACTAGGGGTGTGCAAAAGAATCGGGACTTGCCCGGACCGCTCGGAATTGGACCAGAACCGCCTGGAACCGGGGGTTCTTAAGGGAACTAGTTCAGTTCCCAGTTCTAATTTATGGGAACTGGTGGGTACCGGTCCGATTCCCAATTTCATGGGCGGATCCGCCCACCCGCCCACTTAGACCGGACCGGTTATGTTATAATAATATATCAATTTTTAATATTAAAAAATCGAAATTAGCAAATCTAAAACTTGTCCCTATTTACTACTCTCCTACTCCATCTTGTCTCTCTCAGTTCAAAATCTCCTCGAGCTCCCTCTTCCTCTCCGATTCACCTCCGGATCTACTCATCTCCCTTTGAGTCCTAGTCCGAATTCAGCGAAACAGTGAGTTAATTCTCTTTTCCTCCCTTGAATTTGAACTCTCTCTCCACATTGTCGCCACCTCCGCATTCATTGTCACTATCATCCTCTTCGTTGTTGGGCTTGTCCCGCTTCTACCTCCCGTCTTCCTCCTCCCCCTCCTCAGGTTGCTCCCCATCATCCTCATCTTTGGGGACGGGCGAACTCTAGGTCTAAGAATGGCTCATCGTCCCCGTTGTCCTCCTCATTGTCAGTCTCGAGGGAGGAGTGGGAGACGACAGAGGAGGTGGCCCAAATGGTGGTGGTGGTCGAGACGGAAGCAGAGTGAGGGTCGCAACCAGTTGGAGGCGAAAAAGGGAAGGCGTGGAGGTTGGACCAGTTCCCGGGTGGATCCATGCAACTAGCGAATGGTTCCCGGTTCCAATTTTTCAGAATCGGTTCTTATCGGGTGGTTCCCAGTTCTAGGTCGGGAACCGCTCGCCTGGACCATGCACACCCCTAGTGGGAACCTTATTTTATTTGATCAATTTGGGTGCTTAAGGGAACCAAATTGAATAAATCGGCTTCCTTTTATTCTTTCAACAAAACAACAAGGGCTAAGTGAATTATTGGCAAATGATCTCTTTAAGTGTCATAACTTGGCACAAAGGGACATTTAAGTGCCATAACTTATGAAAGTGACACTTAAGTGCCACATTCGAAGAGAAATGGATCACTTAAGTGTCACTCCAGCCAAAATGCTGACGTGTGCAATTTCCAACAAAGCGAGTGCAAAACAACGCCGTTTTGCACGTTGACGTGATCAAATAATGCAAAAACAGCATTGTTTTGGGCTGACGTGGTAAAAAATATATATAAAAATTAATTAAATTAAATTTAGTTAAAATATTTTAAAATAATAATTTTTAATATTAAAAAATTTTAAAAAAGAAAATGAAAAAAAAAATAAAAGGGGGGGAGGCGATTGAGGGTTGAGCCCTCGGTCGTCGCCGGGAAGGGCCGGCGACGAGGAGGAGGGAGGGTCGGTGAGGGCCTACGAGGGTTAGTGGCCCTCACTCGGCCAGGCCAAGGGCCGCCGCCTGTCGCTGCCCGTTGGGGATCGCCCGGCGGGCGGCGGCCCTTGGTTCGATCGGGCGAGGGCCGCCAACCCTCGCCGGATCGGGCGAGGGCTTGCGAGCCCTTGCCGCGCGATCGACCGAGGTCACCGAGCCCTAGCCTCCAGCCGACCCTCCCCCTCCATCGCCGGCCCTTCCCGGCGGTGGCGGCGGCGACCCTCGGCCCCCCTTTTCTTTCTTTCTTTCTTTTTTTTCAAAATTGTTTAATTTTTTTAATATTAAAAATTATTTTTTAAAAATATTTTAACTAAATTTAATTTAATTGATTTTTATATTTTTTTTATCATGTTAGCCCAAAACGATATTGTTTTTGTATTATTTGGCCACATCATTGTGCAAAATGGCGTCGTTTTACACTTGCTTTGCTAAAAAATTGACATGTCAGCGTTTTGGTCGGAATGGCACTTAAGTGATCAATTTCTCTCCGATTTTGGCACTTAAGTGTCACTTTCGTAAGTTATGGGACTTAAGTATCATTTTGTGCCAAGTTATGGCACTCCAATGGTCCTTATCTCATGAATTATTTAATCAATTAAATGTGCTTGTGAGGATCTATTTGTGAAGTTGTTGATGATTTTGCTATGTAATCCCAAAAAATGACTTTTTTCCTTCTTTGGGTGCAACATTGATATGGATGAGAATTATGTAGGCATCATTGTTTGCCATGGTGAGGACTGGGAATATGTTGGTGTAAATGAATGTACTATCTATGTCAATGTTGATAAGCCATCATATATTGATTTTGTGAGGTGTTTGGTGTATTTTTTACGATGCACAGTACAAAAATTGCATTATTGTGTTTTTAGGAAAAAATTGAAGGATGATTTGAGATTTTTTAGTGACGATAATGGTATTAAGGATATTATTTACCATTGTCTTCATGGCGACGAAGCTAAGGTCTATATTAAATACTATAGTAATGATGAGGACGGGGAAACCACTAAAAGAGGAGAAGTGGGAGATCGTATTTAAGCAAGTAATCAAGTTAAGGATGAGTCTACATTAGATGGAAGGCAACATGAGAGGCAAGTGACGAAGGAGAGGGAGACAAGTCATATTGACAAAGATGAGCAAACAAGGAGATGTCCCGAAATCTCGAGTAAAGATGTGGATGATAAAGACTTAATTGGATTAAAATGAGAAGTTGTTCTATCTAGTGAATCGGAAGATGAAGCTTTGGCAACTTAAATTTCTGTTCCAGAAATTGATTTCTCAATTTCTATTCCCCGGACAAATTTCTGAGAAAAGAAACCTGTTTGATAACGACTCAAAATTTATATTTCTAGAGCAGAAATCCGTTTGATAACAGAATAAAATTTCTATTTCTAGGAATAGAAATTGATTAGATAACAACATAGGAAATCCTCAAACTCAAAATAATAGTCAAAATAATACTAAAACAATATAGGAAATCCTCAAATACAAAATAATAGTCGAAATAATACTAATACATTACAAAAGTTGAAAATACAATTTCATGGAATTTCCTATTACATGTGCTTACGTTTCCTATTATGTAATATTTTCTTTCGAAAAATAAACAACGTGGCAAAAAAAAATCAATTGAAATTCAATTGTAGTGAATATGTCGTTATGTTTTTGCCGAAATTGATTTCACATTAATCAAATAAGTCTAATGATAGCCATAATTATAATAGTCTAACTCTTTAAAAAAATCCTAACTTCAAGTCTAATTCCAATTTCTTTCCAAATTTTGTTAAAAAAATCCTCACCATGTTCAAAAATCGTCACCAATTTTTTTCAAAATTATCATCACTAGGATTATTTAAAAATTTATTATCAAAATCTGTAGTTTCATCAACACTCTTACAAGAACAACATATTCCTTATTAGATCTTTATAAAAAAAAAATCGGATGAAACCCTAATGATTTGACCCATTTTTACCGCCTCAATATGAAGTTTATGATTAAAAAATAGTTAGCCAGATAAAAAAGTAGGTGAAGAAAGACTCGTTAGATATGAATATGGCAAGTTAACTATTATCATGCGTGAAATCTCTTGCGTGCAACAAATGAAGCATTGTTCATTCAATTCCCACCATCTAGCCCAATAGTTAAGATTTTCAATCAATATTGATTGAAATGATTATATTAAAAAATCATTAAAATATTTTGGACTAAATTAACTATTTCTATTTCTATTTCAATATTAGTGATCTAAAATATTTTACACTAAATTGAAAAGTTGAGAATTTTTTTTTTCTATTTCTATTTCTATTTCAGAAACTGAGAAGTTAAAAATTTCAGCTTCTGATTTCTTCGATTTCTCTATTTCTAGAATAAAAATCTGTTTCATAAATAGAGAAATCAAATTGCGTTACCAAACGGATTTTTGTTCCAAACCTATTCTAGGGAACAGAGAAATAGAGAAATCGAGAAACATAAATTTTATCATGCGCGCCCTTAAATTTCCCAAGTGACGAAGAAGATGATGGTGATGATGAACACACACAGTCAAGACAAAAGCAAAGGGAATTTGTAAAAAAAAATTGTAGCTTTAAGAGAAAGGCATGAGTTCAAGCTAGTAAGTAGGAATGAAGCTTTATCTAGAGGTAATGAAAGAGAAGATGAAGAAAATTATGGCGATGAAACTACTAGTTCGGAGAATGAGCTTAGCAATAATGATGAAGAACCCGTGCGTAGAAGGAAAGTACCATTGCTATGATCCGATTGTTAATAAACCTATTTTGTCTGTAATGATGAAATTTAATGATGCCAAACAATTATTAAAAAAAAAAAAAAACCATTGAGCTAAGTGTTCACAATCCAATTGTCCATAAAAGCTCTGTGGCACACTAAGTAGGAATGAGTCATTCCCAATAAGGTCATTCCAAAAAGAACATATTTGTCCAATTATATTTGATAATGAAAGGATAACAACTGTGTGGTTGTCGAAGCGCTTCTTTAATATTGTCAAAGCAATGCCCAAGATCAAGAGTCCTTAGATTCAGCTATTAATGGAGCAGTTGGGGGGTTAATGTATCGATGAATTAGTGTAAGAGAGCTAAGCTGAAGGTGATGAAAATATTGCTAGGTCGGTACAAGAAAGAATATGCGTGGGTACAGGATTATGCTTGCGAATTTATGCTTCAAAACCCATCTAATAGAGCATATGTAGGGGTTGTAGAAAGGTAAGTGCCTGATTGTGGGCCTAGGTTTGATAGATTTTATATTTGTTTAGACGCATGCAAGTGAGGCTTTTTGGCTGGTTGTAAAAGAGTTGAAAAATTGGATGGATGTTTTTTGAAAGGTTTATGCAAGGGGGAGTTGTTGGCTACTATAGAGAGATACCAACAATCAAATGTTTTTTTATAACTCAGGTAATTGTCAAGATAAAAAAACAAGGATACTTGATCTTGATTCTTCAAAAATTTAATGATTGACCACCGATGAGGGAGAAGGACTCTCACATACACACACGCCCACTCACACACACACATTGCCTAACAAGAAAATGGTTTTTTTTCTTTTTTTTTTTTGTTAAGCATCACATGAGAAAGAAGCCGTACGAAAAGAATGAACAATAAGACGAGTTCTTGTTTTCGATGTACATAAAGCGTTTTGCTTTGGCTTGAACACTGGTGTTTTGTGCCATGAGTTTATATCTAATTTAGGATTCTTTGTTGCTGGCTCTCATCAGTGCGCATAGCCTCACGAAATTGAATTAACGGGTAAGGATCGAACATTCGTGTGTAAATTAGGCGCATGATCAATATTTAGTTTGTTTATTACTAGTAAATACTTGGTGCGTGTGAGACAGAGGGACTACCATACTCAATGGAGACTAGTCAGGTAGTCAAAGAGTCTTGGCCACCCAGTTGATCATTATTCCAATAAGGACAATAAATTTGCACCAAAATAATTGAAGGTCCCTTGTTAGTGTAATTTCTAATTAGAGACCCATAGACGTAGGCACTGGACATTAGTAGTTGATACTGACTCATTATTTTCTAGTAGAATCGTAAGGAAATTTGACAAGGATCCAAATTGTCACCCAAGAACGAAATGGTGAACTTTTAATTTTTGGTCGAAAACAGTTACGCGACTATTAAATTCATGACAAAAAGTACAGGCAACGATAAGTGAACCCTAGAAACTTACAAGGATCAAAATGAAATTTTCCCGAACCCAAACTAGAGGTGATCAATGCACGGGTCTGACCAATATCACCTAAGTCGAACCATCACGAAAAAAGTTAATATAGCGACCATACAAGCCGGGTGAACCTGACTCAAGCCTAATTCGGCCGAACTTAACTAACCGGTCATTATCCAAGCCTGCTCAAAAAATGTCCCGAGTCGTTACGGCACGGGGTGGGAGCAACTTAGGCCCGTGATCTAAGCCTATAATAGCCTACAATAAATCCCCATTCACCTCTTTGCCCGGTTCTTCCACACTATATATATATCCTCCCGCATTTCCCTGCTTCCCCCTCACCTCATTCTGGCAGGTGTCTCGCCCAACTCCTCTGCCTCCCTCTGCTGCCGTGCTCACTCGCCGGATCCTTCCGTCTCCATCCTCGTCCCTCCTCTCCAAACTGTCGAAGAAGACGAGAGAGTGCCTATCGATTCATATTGGCCAGGCCGACATTCAGGTCGGCAACGCTTGCTGGGAGCTCTACTATCTCGAGCATGGCATTCAGGTGGGCTTCTATAATCTTTCATAGCATGCGTATATCTCAATGAGAAAATATTGGGTACCCTAAGAGTGCCACGCAATTTGTGCTCTGAACCATTTAGAGCACGACACCTGTCCGTCTCTCTTCCACGTCGTCCCACTCTCTCAGTCCCTTGCCCATCGCTCTGACGCTCTCTCTCCTCTCTCCTCTACGACCGTCTCTCTCCTCTCTCTCCTCTCTCTCCTCTCCGTCTCTCGCTTCCATCGCCCCCCACCTAGCGAAACACGACGCCGACGGCCCTCCAATGGCCGCTGATGTCTCCTGCATCGATTACATTGTCCGTTCCGGTTCCGTGTCCGCCACATCCTCCTACGCCCCAACGTGCCTCGCGGGTCCAGCAGGTCACCCCACCCGCCCCACCCCGGCCACCTCTTCCTATAAATCTCCGTGTCGGCTCCGCCTCCAGCAATCTTTCCAGAGAACCCGAGAGAAAAATCAGAAAACCCTAGAACGCGTTCAGCGACCAGAAGGAAGAAGAAGAAGAATTCGAAGTCGAAGTCGAGGAGCTTTTCCGATCGAAACCCTGAAATTTATGCCGTTTCCCGATCGAGAGCTAGTGGAGAGATTTAGAGAGGGAGGGGGCTGCTTGTTTGAAGTAGATAGATGATGGTGAGTGAGACGATGGTTACGGAGGTGGAGGTCATTTGTCTGCCGACCTTGCAGCAGGTCCTAGACGTTCAGCCCCCCGCCATGTTCCGCGACCCCTGCACCTCCGCCGCCGCCGGCGAGTCGGTTCCCGCCGACGTCTCCCACATCGAATCGGAGGTGGAGGGCCGTTGGCGTCGTGTTTCGCTAGGTGGGGGGCAATGGAAGCGAGAGACGGAGAGGAGAAAGAGGAGAGAGACGGTCTGCAGAGGAGAGAGGAGAGAGATGGTCGCAGAGGAGAGAGGAGAGAGAGCGTCAGAGCGGTGGGCCAGGGACTGAGAGAGTGGGACGACGTGGAAGAGAGACGGACAGGTGTCGTGCTCTGAATGGTTCAGAGCACAAATTGCGTGGCACTCTTAGGGTACCTAATATTTTCTCATATCTCAAAATTGAATTGTTCATTTAATGATCGTTATTAGCTGTTAACATGATGCCTGTGGCTCTGCAGCTTGATGGCCATATGGTGAGTGACAAGACGATCGGTGGAGGCGACGATGCTTTCAACGACTTCTTCAGCGAGACCGGCACTGGCAAGCACGTCCCTTGTGTCGTGTTTATGGATCTGGAGCCTATCGTCATTGACGAGGTGAGGACTGGCGCTTACCGCCGGCTCTTTCACCTTGAGCAGCTCATCGGCGGCAAAAAAGATGCCGCCAACAACTTTGCCCGTGTTCATTACACAAGTAATATATCTGTTTTAACATCGAATCATGGAGACGTTGATCCAAAGGACGCGAATGCAGCTGTGGCTACCATCAAGACCAAACACACTATTCAATCTGTTGACTGGTGCCCAACGGGATTCAAGTGCCGTATTAACTACCAACCACCTACTGTTGTTCCAAGAGGCAACCTGGCCAAGGTGCAGAGGGCTGTTTGCATGATCTCCAACTCAACCGGTGTTGCCAAGGTGTTCTCTCGAATCAACCATAAATTTGACCTCATGTATGCAAAGCGTGCTTTTGTGCATTGGTACGTCGGTGAGGGCATGGAGGAGGGAGAGTTCTTTGAGGCTCGGGAGGATCTTGCTGCCTTGGAAAAGGACAACGAAGAAGTCATTGCCGAGTTTGTCGAGGGCGAGGATGGTGATGAAGGAGATGAATACTGATGCGGTTATGAATTCACTGGCTTGTCTACTTCATATGTATTAGTTTTATGTTTGTCCCATTAAAACTGATTGTGTGTGCGTGGGGATTTTCGTGGCATGGATCGAATGGTTTTTCGGCATGAATTGCTATCAAATCGGTATCTTAGTATTCCGCAGCTTCCCTCTTGTTCTTTTTTCATCCCTCGCATTCGGTTACCGTCATCACTTTTGAGATTTGAGTAGCTTTCGCAATTGTGGACATGGATAAAAGACTAGGGGAAATCTTAGCCGTTGTGTATCATGATTTTGCTGTTTCACCAAAACTCTGCAGCATGTGAGCCAAAACTGATCGTGGAACGCAAATGATATTAACTCATGACACAAATTCTTCTGCGGTCATTGTCTTTTTCTACCTACCCAGCAGAAGGAGGTGGACTACAGCCTGTTGGCCACAAATTCCCCTTCGGCGCTTAAGTGTTGAAATAATACCTATCAAAATATATTGTGTGATACCTATCATGAATGGAAGGGAGTGCAAATACACAAATTTGAATATCTATTCAAACAGAATAGCGGCTGTGTTTCAGAAACCAAATGAGGTGTTACTAAAAAATAATGGGGAGCAAATTTCATTATTCACAGAGAATGTCAAACACTATTTACACGAAGCTTCATCTCCAGTAATTTTGCACCCACGAGTACCTACTAAAACATACGGAGCAAAAGCCCACAAATAACTTTGTTATTCAAGAAAGTTCTCATTTGGGAAGGTACGATTCTAGTATCGTCCCAGCTTTTGGACTTGTAAGGTCCTTGATGCTTGAAGATCAGTCCATGCTACAAACACTAAATCGATTGTCTCCACTGATTTTTTGAGATGCTTGGTTAGGGGTGAATAAAAGAAACCACTTGGATCGGGAATCACTTGAATTGGACTGTATTGGCCAATTCTAGGTGGTTGAGGCATCGGTTCAGCTCCCGATTCCAAATGTTGATGTCTACCACCTCATCTAGTACGACATCTCCGACGTCCCCTTCAAATCTCGCCTTGCTAGGCTCAACCACCATGCCTAGCTCATCCACCCCCCCCAGGGCGCCACTGCAGATCTATGTTGTGCTCTTCATCGTTCGGGTTGGTTCTAGGACCAGATGGGTCAATTTCACAAATCGGTAACCACACTGGTTTGGTTCTTGATTTCAAGGTGGGAATCGACCCACTCGGGAACCAATTACTCCTAGTTGAAGACAGACCCCCAACGCATGGTTGGTACTTGATTCTGCAAATAATAAACCAATTCTCTTTCTTCATCCTCTTGATATCACCACGATGTCGATCCTAATAAGTAACAACACTATTCTCGCTCACGCAACCTCTTCTCACCATTTCTTTTTACGATGCATCATGAAATATAAAAGAATCCCATCTCGAAGTGGATTTAGATGCCAAATCATAGAACTTCTACCGATCATATGGCCATCCAAAGAAGACCTAGGCACATCATAAGAAATTCCACCACATTAACCATTTCCAAATCACAAGATCTCCCCCAATTCCTCATTGTCCAACCTCAGTTCTCATATTTCCTATCTTCCTCCGATTGACCTTAGTCTTATCTTCACCTTCCTCTCCAATTGCCACATTGCCGCAATTGACAAGTCCTATTTTAGCCCTTGGCCTCGTCCGCCACCGGCCTCGATAGCAATTCTAGCACCTTCGCCATCAGATGGAGGCCAATCCAAGCATATAAATCTAGCATGAGCAAGCCGAGATTTGACGTGTCTTGAGAAATTGAGAATTTCATCTCGAAGAAAACGATCGACGTGAATAATTACAATTAGGCTTCTCGTCGCCAAAACCAACGAGAGCCTGTATGAGGACGCGAACCTCACGAGCTCACCGATCAGAGGGCTAATGATGGGGTCAAAGATGGAGGTGATATAAAAGCAAAGTAGGCAGCTTGAGGAGGATGTGGCAAGGGAAAAAAAATCATCCTTACGAGAAATGACCATAGCCGAGAATAGAATTCGACTAGCTAGTGAATCGGGATCTTTATTTGAGATTAAATTGGCCATTTCAAACCCTTCTTCAAAACAATGTCAACTTTGGACCCTCTTTTCAGAAAAATGATTTCACTTGAAGCTGTTATTTGAATTTTTCTTTAATTTAATTATCGAGTGGTCCGTAAGAATGATCAGATATGAACACAACCACAATAAATCTTTAATATTTTCAAATTTCCCCTTAAATCCTCAATTTCGGTACTTCATTTTTTTGTCAACCTAGAGCATACGTAGTTAGAACATTCAAACTATTTGAATGTTCTTTGGCGTCAAATTCACAGACATGAGGATATCGAGTGCGCCACTCTTTCGAAACTTTGTCTTTCAAGACCGGATATCGAAATTTTTATTCTCCTATCCATTGTCGATTGTTCGTTTAAGCTATACATAAGGAATGAAGCCAACACCGCTGATTACTTGGTTATAAAATACTACAGTGCAATCAAATGGCAAGCTCCAAATCCATCGATTTCGACCATTTGTAAATTTTCAAGGCCGTAAAAAAGTCAAATACTCAAAAGCATAAACCCATTTTGTTAAGAGCAGAAGTCCGTTTATTTTTGCTTTCTCTCCACCCTCGGACACACGAACTCACATCCATTAATGGTCCTAATCTCGGACACATATACATCTGCTATTTTTAACAACGATATGAAACCCAGGAGGACACTCCACAAAACAACCTGGACCATCTGCATCAACCGAGACATCTTGGCCTTTTGTTGGAACTATTTCAGCATGTGAGACGACAAGACCTGAAATGAAGAAAAATATGGAAAACTAATTAGTTCTATTATACGTTTAGAAATGATAATGGTAGACGAGAGACGAGAGTAACCTACTGGATGCAAGCAGCAATAGAATGACCATTGCAGTGAGCTTGGCTTCACCCTTCTCCATTTTCAAGTATGTTGCCTTGATTGTCTGAGGTATGATTATGCATTATGTGTCCAATTGAAGTGGGTTTATATAGATACCTAAAGTCCAATATTTTTTTTCGCGGGTCTCCATTGATATGCATGTTTGCTTCACTAGGTAAGACAATAAGTACTTGTGGTGTATAATCAGGCAATTTGAGATTTCCCTACCATAATTTGAGCATTTGAGTTAATAGAATGGATTTACTTCTTCTTTTTCACAAAAACAAGGGCAAATTTTAGGTTGAAATTGCTAACAGGACATCGATAGTATCACATAAGACGGTCGGCGCTGACATCAACAAATTTTTTATTAAATCTTTCTCTTTTTAATTTCCTTTTTTTTCTACTAAGTTTGGCGACGATCATCTACCCATCCTCAA
Source organism: Eucalyptus cloeziana (assembly GCA_014182715.1). Lineage (NCBI taxonomy): Eukaryota > Viridiplantae > Streptophyta > Magnoliopsida > Myrtales > Myrtaceae > Eucalyptus > Eucalyptus cloeziana. The sequence continues at coordinate 3,014,058 of CM024639.1, read as the reverse complement.
CCATCATAGGTGAGTTTGGCAACCATTGCCAACCATTGGGCGAGGGCCGTGAAGCCCTCACCGATCCTAGCATTGGGTCCTAGCCCTCGCCTAGATGGCCACTAAGCAAGAGCTACAACCCTCACTCGCAGTTGGTGAGCCCTTGCCTGTGACTGATGAGGGTTGGCCAGCAACCTTTGTCGGGCTTGGAAGGAAAAAGAAAAAGAAAAAAAAAGAAAGTTAAAAAAAAAAAAAACAATAAAGAAATTTAACATATATATAAAGTCCATATTCACGTCAATGATTTCTAACTAAAATTAATTGGATGAGTCGTAAAAAAAATTAAAATTCAATTTATACCATTGAAGGGTTTAGGATTTGATTAGTATAAGTGCAATTATTTAGTATAAATGTAATAAATTTATGGCTTTTATAATAATTTTTCCTCAATGACTATAACCACATGTTTAGCAAACAAACAAGTTGGGCCAACTGCTACTGTCAAAGCGACCGGCTCATCTTTCGTTTTGGGCATGACATTATAATAAAGTAATAAAAACCATGTTGGGTGTTGTCGGAAAATTATTCGTTTGGGAGCAGAATAATTGGGATGAATACTATGCACTCCGTTCCTTTATCCGAACGTCGACAAACATATGCAAAATAAAGAAACAACGATTGGTCCTCATCTAGGCTTTTATTTATGGGGGGTGCATCTTGCTTGGTCACGGAGGATTCGTCGGAGAGGAGGAATTGTCTCATTGAATTGACCACCTCTACTTTCTGCAGGTACTTTGGGCATGTGCGGGTATTTGTGCTTTCCAAGCACGTGCCCACCCTTTGGGCAAGTGCTTGGAACCCACGCACAAAGCGAGAGAGAGAGAGAGATTGCCCGGAACCCACGCACAAAGTGAGAGAGAAAGGGAGAGAGACTAAAGGTCAAAGCGGAGCAGGTGCATTTCCAAGCGTGTGTTTACAGATTGAGCAAAGATGGCAATTCTTTCCTAGTTCCTGGCAATTCTTTCCTAATTCCTTTTGTAATAGTCTCTTCTCCTTTGGCAGATGCAAGAGCAGATCAGAATCGGAGATTTCATCTCCCGTTATAAGGAAAAGGTAAGGTGCCCTGCCCTCGTGGTTGAAGGTCACTGTATCGTCAAAGCGGAGCAGGTGCACTTCCAAGTGTGTGTTTACAAACTGAGCAAAGATGGCAATTCTTTCCTAGTTCCTGTCAATTCTTTCCTAGTTCCTTTTATAATAGTCTCTTCTCATGAAGGCAATCACTTTTGACCTTTGTTAGACGCAAGAGTAGATCAGTATCGGAGATTTCATATCTTCCATTTATAAGGAAAAAGTAATGTAGGAGGGTTACAGGGAATCTTGATTACGAATCCTCCCAGGGTTACAAGGTCTTGCTTGTCAAAGTTTCTTGATTTTTTAATTCGATCGTGGGGGAACATGCGGTTGGTTTTGTCCAGAATGTGCATCCTTTTCGTTCTTTTCTATTTCTTACCGTGTAATGTGCGTTGGGTTCTCGTTTGTTCATGTACATGCTTTTGTTTTGCCAATTAATAGGGTTAATGTGGCAAGTTGTTTTGTTGGTAATCATCTTCTGCTAGATAAGAGTAATTCATGAGATATGTGAGTTCTTGAAATGACCAATCGCAGCTCCTCGGAGGTTCTGACAAAAAATGAGCAAAGAAGTTCTGAACTCAATTCGGGCAATGAAACATGAATTGCAATTTGGAATTTTGAGGATTGAAAGTTTAATAAAGCTTCTGAATATTTCTAAGGCTGATTGATTATGCCCAAGATGCTGCAAGCTTGATTTTGATCTTGGTTGACTGGATCCTCTTAATTCTGAGACTCCTCTTTCTGGTTTTGAATGGCTGAAGCATGTGATATCATTCATGGTAGTTTGACATTTTTCCTAGCATCCAAGAAAAAAATCAAATGCTAAGTTGTTTTGCTTGCTTCTTTCTATTTTTACTAGCTAGGACTGTGAAGCTTGAAGACTCTGTTTTTACACATTACTGAATTGTACGGATACACCGTCATGACGGGCCTTGGAAACACCCTTTCCCTCACAACTAGTTGTAAGTCGTAAGATGGTTTTCGGACCATTTTATTTGTGCATGCATCCATCATTCAAACTCTGTTGTGCATGATTTGAAAAAAACAGTTTGGTGCTCTTGACATAGATGCTTCTGCGGAAATTATTGTGTCAGATTTCTGATGGTAGTATGCCTAGAATTAGTCGCTGGACTTGCTGTTGTGGTGCATGTTCACAAACATGAATCCCCTTCTTTTAGGCTATATACTCACTATGTTCTTTCAAAAAATTCTTGCACATATGAATTGCAGCCCTAATTTCCAGTTTGCCCTGTCTTTGATGATTATTTTCGTTGGCGCGACTCTTTTCCTGTGCCGTGCTCGCTAGGATCATGGATTGATCACTAGGACTTGAGGGCAGATCGGAGTACAACTCCAACTCATTAAATAGGTGAATTGGTTTACCATATATCTCCTACTTGCACTTGGCTATGGACTCAGTCCGTCCATAATAGATGAGCATTCCTCTCTTGCGGCCGAAAGAAATTGAGGCGCAAAAACTGAGGCTCTCTTCTGGTCAGGGCTGAACTTCAACATGCAAACTCAACTGCAGTTATAACGTCTGCAGTATAGCTAGTTAGAATTCACCATCAGACGAAGTAACTAAACGTTCGGAATTCAAAGTAATGGAATCGTCAAAATTCCTATCTATATCCCCTAGATCCTAACGGTGGGATCAGTAGTTCGGGTTCTCAGAACTTAACCTTCTCTAAGTAGATACTATCTTCTATATAGTGTTTCAGCCTCCAGTCTTCTCGGATACGGTCACATTGTACTTGATTTTTGGCATTGACAACATTCTCCAGCGAGGTCGCCGGCCCTGACGGCGGCCAGCCTCACTGGCGACTGGCCAAAGAAAAAAGAAGAAGAAAAGAAAGAAAAAAAAAAAATAGGAGAGAGAAAAATTATTTATTGGAAGTTTTTTGGGAACAAGAAACAAATTTCTTTTGTTTTTGTTCCAAATTTGTTCTCGAGAACAAAAAAAAAATAGATTTAGAACAAAAACACAAACAAATGTGTTTCTGTTCTTTTTTTGTTCCCTGGAACAAAAAAATAAGAATTGTGTTCATAAATGAAAAAAATAAACACAAACAAACAGCCCCTTAATAGCCACGCATATGAGGTTGACTTCTAGAAAGATCGATCGTTCTCCTTGCAAAAGAATAATTGTCATGCATTCTCCAACCATTTTACTTTCGACCACAATTTGCAAATATATATATACACGCGCACACATAAATCATAATACGTATGAAAATTCGCGGAAAGAAAAGTCCATTTTGCAACATCACTTCCCATAAAGCTCAAAGACGAGAAGTGGAGCTTTGACTGGTCTTTTTAGAGAGTGAGAGAGAGAGAGAGAGAGAGAGAGAGAGAGAGAGAGTGATTGGTTAAGAAGGCCAGCGGAAGTGGAAAAGTTCACGTATGTTTCGCTAGTCAACCCCAGTTCACAGGACCAAAATTACAAAAATTGTCAGTCAACACTCGACAGCTCTGCTTTTTCCGCAGTCAAACCGACCAAGCCGCCAGCAATATAGTTCACTTATGAAACGGGCGTTATCCGCCGAGGAAAGACAGCTCATTTGACAAGATTCCTATGCCATTGATATTCCCCTTATGTGCTAATTCGGTGGACCATAAAAGTATCATACGAAATCCTTTAGGCGATCCCACCACAGGATATTCTCGGACCTTTTCTACAACCCTAGAACCTAAATATCTTTCTTTTGATATATATATAGATTTTTTTTTCCATTCACCGATCAATTATATCTAGGTTAGCTTTTGCTTACCTCGATCTTAAGGGTGTGCATCCTAGAAGTTCGATTTCTTTGATTGTTCGAATATGCCAAAGCCGAGTATGCTTCAGGTTCGATTTTCTTTGGTTTTGATTTGGGTCGGATCCGGATGAATAAATGACTATGTTTCTTTCCTATTCAATTTATTTTGAATATGGGTCGAGTCGATCATCAAATTGTTAAGAGTAGACAAAGGTTAAAATAATGATGATGGGTGTGAATAACAATCCGCAAACACGAGATCATGCATGCGCAAAAATTGCCCACATGCAATATTTTAAGAAAAATCTCTCGATGTATTTTGTAGAATAATGATGAAGGCTTCACTACATGAGAAGTAAAGCAATACCTAAAACTAAAGAAAACCCTAAAGATAAAAACCATGAACAAAGTAACTATGAAGTCATAATAAGACAATCTTAACCTAAATCAATAAATTCTAAATCAAAATAGAATAGTATCTTTAATAAAGTCCTAAAGATGAGAAATATATGAAAGAAATTCTCATTCACAATTATTAACTGATCTCGTGTCAACTAGGGTTGAGTGGTATTGATTTCCAAGTAGATTTTTCAGAGGATACTCCGGTCATCCAATTGCGAAGTACAATATCATGTCTTTGTGAGGTACTTTATGGGCATCCAGGTAAGTCGAGCATATGTGTTCGCCCCTGGATTTTCGAGAAAATAAAAGTCAATTCAAAGTAAGCCATTCGAATAACCAAAGCTACTTCATTTCACAAATCAATCCATAGATCTTTCTAATATATGCCAATTCCGATTGTAAAGTGGGAATGAGTTTGCTTTGGTTTGAATTGTGGGTGAGGCTCTGCCAACTTAGGAAAGCCTTACTTGACTTCAAAGCCCGTTTTGGCCCACATCCAAAACTTGTGTGTAGACAATAGGGGTCGAGAATTTCCAAAAATTGTGCATATATAGTATAACTCCATATGAAAAAATAGGACTTTAGTGCTCGCATGGCTTCTAGTGGTCGAGAAGCTCATTTTTCTTATATATATATATATATTATGGAGAAATTGTCCAAAAAATCCTAAACCTATTATAGGTAGAAAATTGAGTCTTAAAATTTTCAATTATGCTAATTTAGTTTTAAACCTTCAATCGTACAAATTTAGTTCTAAGCATTTTTATAATTTACTAATTTAGTCATTCCGGCTTAACTCAAGTCAAGTACTTAGAACTTTTGCTTTGGCCTGATCCTTGCAAATACCATCATATCCAAATTCATTAGATGAAATTCCATTTGCATGACGACGAGATGGAAAGCGTTGTGATTAAATTCTTTAACATTTTCTTGCTAAAATTAAAAAAAAAAAAAAAAAAACTTATTTGTTAGTAAAAGACGTTAAGATTCAAGTATGACGCACAGCAATATTCAAATTAAGTCATTTGATCGTTGAGCCAGCTCCTTAGGAGTCCGAAGTGCAGGACTTAGAAGGCATTCGTTGTTTTTTCATAGAACGATTGGCATTACCTAAACATCAGAATATTTCATCGCTTTTGGTTCAATTTGAGCAGAAGGCAGATCAAATAATAAACAACTCAAGGACTAGAATTTTTATGTTCAAATTTCACCAGCTTCGCAAACAGCTCTAAATTAGGATCGCTTATCGGATCATAAGGTTTTAGGGTATTCCATATGTTTTTAGGTAGTCCGGCTTCTGCACTTGCCTCTGATATTCCACATAATAAGATAAAATCACACTAATGCATTCAAATAACCTCAAAGCTATGCCATTTCACAAATTAATCCATGGTTCTTCCTAATATACCGATTTGATTGCAGTCGAAATAGTTGGAATTTTTGGCCGAAAATTAGGTTGAAACTTTGTTTTGCCAACTTAGGAAAGCCTTACTGGGCTTTATAGCCCGTTCTGGCCCAAATCCAAAACTAGTGTATATAGACTGTAAAGGGGCTTTTATTGCCAGCTGGCTTTGATCATACTCACGCAATGTGAACTCGCACTGCTATTTTTAAGAGAAGAATGAATTATTTTTCAAATTAAGGTCTGTTTATTTCACAAAAATAAATAATTTTAAAAAAAAATTTTATTCATTTATTTTCATAATCAATGAAAATGTTTAGATAAAATTATTATTATCAAAATATTCTATTTTAAGTGACCCAAGTAATCATTTTCAGGAAAGTATTTTTCAAATTTTTCGTTTTTTGCTAAACAAATAGAGCTTAAAAAAAATTCTTAAAATTGATCGATTGTATTTTTAACAATAATGAATGAGCAAATAATATTTTTACTGTCAACGAAAGTTTTTAAACATAATTTATTGTCGATAATGAAAACTTTTTTCATTGACTAATTATTTCAAGCGATATAAGAAATCACTTTTGGGAATATATTTTTCAAATTATTTATTTTCATTGAAACAAATGGAGATGTATACAAGATAGGCCGAATAAATTGAATTTCCAAAAATGATGCATCTACTGTATAACTCTTTATGAGAAAGAAGGATTTTAGTGCTCAACTCCCTCGTCTTTTCTATTTTCTAATGGGTTGTTCCTGACTTAAAATAATAACCACATTTTCTATTGGTCATGAATCTTATTTTATATTAGTCAGTTCTAGACACGAGAAAGTTCTTAAACTGCTCATATGCATTGTTTAATCTTCTACATGACTAAAATCAAGTAAAGCAGTCATATTATTTTCGAGAAATTTATTTAGAAAATCCTAAACCATTGTATGGTAGCAAATTTAGTCATAAACTTTTTAATTTTGATTAATTTAATTTTAAAATTTTTAATAATTTGTCAATTTAGTCATTTTGGCCAAATTTATTTGGAAATTATTGATATAAATGCTAGTCATCTTAAGCAACACTAATACAACATGCACTAATGTGGATAATAATTGTAATTTTTAAAAAAAATTTCCTTTTGTTCTTATTCCTATTATTTTGTTTCCTTTTTCTTTTCTATTTGCTATTCCCTCTCCAGATCTCGGCAATAGCTAATGGAGGTCATAAGCCAGGGCAATTGTAAATTCAGCAAGAGTTGTGACATCCTCACCGACTTTGGGGGATGCGAGGGTGTCGCCAAAAGCGATTTTGATTGAAGGTTTCTTAAGCAAGGATGCTCGACATCAACGGAGACTGATTGGAGAGGAGAGTGAGCGAGCACGAACTCATAATTAGGATTTTGGGAATGACGTCAACCAACCTCGAAGACCACAAGAGGTTCGCAAGCGCGGTCGCGAGGAGTGTTTGCCGCTGCTTGGATACAATTCTTGCGGTGATCGAATGGGAAAAATCGGAGTCGAAGACTACCCCTCAGATCGGCTGCCATTAATGCGGAAACGAAGCTCACGATGGCGAAGAGTGAGCAACTCCTCCTTCAATTGCTGAACCCGATTGCTCTCGAGATTGCTCCTATTCGAAGAGGGCCAGAACACCCTCGCCGGCTATCACCGAGGCTTGGAACTGCTAGTGGGAAATAAAAAAAAGGAAAAAAAAAATCACAAAAACTGGCCACATCAACATTGGCCACATCATGTAGCAGCTAGTGTCTAAACCAAGTTTGTCCAAAATTATTATATTGACAAATCTTCGAAATATTAAGAATTAAATTGATCAAATTGAAAAATTGTGATTGAAAATTGGTTGTTATATAATAGATTTAAGACTTTTTGAATAATCATTTTTTAAATAATATTTTAATTTTTGTGAAAAAAAAAATAAGAAAAGATTGGCTTCTATTTAACTGCAAACAAAAAGGCCCTTCCACTTTTCCATGGTATTGATCTGGGATTCTTGATGGTGGACTCATTATTTGAACTCATAATAGTATCACGTCGCCCGTGACATCAATGAGAAGATCCATTTACTTATTCCTTTATTGGACAATATTAAAAAGTAGTCGCACTTGATAAGAAATATTAATCATGTCTTGAAAATTGGGTATTCATTTGAAATTGCTAAAAAGAGAATATATCTTTAAAAATCGATAATTTCTAGCGTGCGTTGAAAGTTTGGCTCTTTTTATGTTTAGATTCTTGTCTAGCATATTGGAGACACTTACTAATAAAATCCCTACTTTATAAAGCATGCGGCCGAGCATGAACTTCAACACCATTGTAATTAATGGCAAAAACCATATACTCTTTTCAACTGTGCTTTTGGTATGGTTTTTGTGTACTATTATGGTTAAGTCAAATGGTGCTCTAGGCCTATCTCCTATGGGAATTAATAACTTTATGGATCCGATCGTTTATTACCATTCAATAATATCATCATTATTTAAAAAAAAAAATTAAAATTTGCATTTCGATAAATACGAAAAGATACATTTACCCCTAAATCTGACGTTGCCTCTAGTGCCTCACGCCCTCGAGCCCCTTGCCCAGATGAATCACCATCTCTCCCCTCTCTCTGGAGGAGCTCGCGGCCCGTGACCAAAGAAATCGAGCTTGTGTGAGCAATGAACAACCACGATGGGTTCGCAGTGGCAATGCAAGCTTTGCCACAGCGCTCTCAAGTCTCCCATGGCAGAGACCGGGCCTCGATTTGCTCTCGATTGGGTCCAACGATTGGGTCCAAGGCAGCGATCGTTGCTGGCCTCAAATTCGAGGTTGGCGACGATTAGGAACATCGGGGGGGCCGGGTGAGGTGGTGGTGGAGGCCAACTGGCGATGGGCAAGAGAGAGACCGTGGAGGAGAGTGAAACGCGCGTTAAGGTTTGTAGACTTTTCTTTAGGAGAAAGGTAGTTTGTAAAAGAAAATGACGATCTATATAAACAAGTGAGGTAGTTTGTAGAATACTCGTAATCAGAATTTAAATTATAAGTTTCAAAAGTGGGGATGGTCTTATATATTGGATGGGAACGTGGTGATTTTTTTTTTGGTAATTATCTCTATAGTGAGAACCAAAAGAGAAATCACCAGTAATTGCAATTTTGCTCTTATTGACTTTCACGCAACGCATCCAAAATAGTTAAGCTTGCAATAGTTAGAATTAGCTTTCGGCGAAGACTTTTCTCTCTCTTTTAATTTTTCATCACGATGAAGCGACATGTCATAGATAGAAAAACGCTCTTTTGGTCAAAGGCAAAAAGAAAATGGAAAAAAAGAAAGAGAAACGCCGGTCATTATATTTTAGGCCCACCAAAAGAATGCATGGGGTTTTCACAACTTTACCTCATTATTTTATTATTTCTCCTCTATTTTGAATGATATTCTACCAACTACTTTCTCATAATATTATCACACGATTTATCTTTTCTTTATACCCAATTTTATTTATTTTTCGTTCTACCCAATCGTAAACCCCCCAACTTCTTTTTTTTTTTTTTTTTTTAAATTTTGCTACTTCACTATGTGCATAAAATATATAGAGTTATTGGCTCCCTTTCAATCCAACTGATTTAGCCAATTGTTCCAATAAATTTGTATATATAAGACAAATATTTGGAGAGGTGCGTGAGATCAATATATATGTGCACAATGTTATTTTGCATTAGTTATTTTGCTTTTCTTATTCTAAGTGCTTACTTTTAAAACTCAGCCGATTGCCAAATTTTACGAGAAAATGATTAGTACATTTAAAATCTTTTTTATCAGTACACTTTTATGTAATTCTCATTGAAGAGTTTGAATTCACTTAAAACCTTTTTGATTTTGTTAGAATATTTAAATATTAAAGGTGTTCATGTCTCGTGGAAAATGAATGAATTATAAAATAATTTTATGAAATCGATCGCTTGAAATTATTTATCAATGGAAAGTGAATTCCTTATCGTCAATAACTTATATTTAAACATTTTCGTGAACGATGAAAAAATATTTCTTCTTCATTTATTTATTTTCATAAATGATACAAGTCATCGTTTTTACGAAAATATTTTTGAGATTATTTATTTTCTACGAAATAACCATGCATAAATTTATGTGGTCATCTACTAGAGCGAGAGATCTCGCAAATTCAAATCTTTTAGTGGTCGGTAGCGGTTCAAGCATAGATTACGTGTAGTATCCAAAAGTTTCACGTCCTGAGGAGCAATATAATTTTTCTAATTATTTTGGGGTTCCTAATGTCCTCCAGCTACTCCAACTAAACGTTTATTTAAAGAGAGGGAAGAGAATATCTACTACGAAGAACGTTCTCTTTGGGCTAGGCTAAAAGGTCTAAGACGCGTCGAATGCTGCTCAGGACCCACCTTCGTTTCCTCCTCTCTTTACTCTCTCCTCCCCCAGCATCATCGTCGTCGACGGCGTCGCACTTGTCTCGCAGAACCTATATTGTTTCTTGCTAAATTTTGCGTTTCGCAGATCCGACGAGACCTCCGTTTAGGCGTTTACTGCTGCGTCTATTAAAGTCCACAGAAGTTGGAATTGCAGGCTTAGAAGACCAAGCGATCCCTTTGATCGAATCAAAGTCGTTTCGTCTCGTTTCGTTCTTTCCTTATGGCCGGAACGACTGCAGAACCGAGTGATTTCAAAGATCTGGGTCGCTGAACTTTCTGCTTTAGCTCCCGAACCAGGTAATTCTCTCGGTGTGTTGTTTTCTTCCCTTGTTTCAACTGTAGCTATGTCGAATAGCTTACTTCGGGCGTTTGGTTGCTTTTGGGGAACGCTTTGGCAAAACGCAAATATCTTTAAATTTAAAGGGGTTTTGGGAATCTTTCGGGTGTTTGGCAAATTACGCATTGAAAAGTGGCTTGTGTGAAAATACTGTTTGGCAAAACTTATTCCAAATGGGCTTTTGCTTTTAATTTTTCTTTTAAAAAAAATATGAAAATCAACCAGATCTGGCGGCTTGAGGTCGCGCCGGCCAGCCAGATCTGGCGGGCCGAGGTCGCGCGGACCCAGCGGCGCCGCCGAGGTCCGCGCCGCCTAGGTCGCGCGTCGCGCCACCCCAGACGGTGGTCACCAGCGACGCGCGACCCTCAGGCGGCGGCGGCGGTGGTGGCTGCCGGAGAAGAAGAAGAACTGATGGCCTCGTTTGAAGACAACGGAGGAAGAAGAAGATGAACAGTAACCGTGGCATTTCCCAAATGCCGGCGCTCAATCTGCCCTCCCCTTTTCAAGATTGAAAGCATTCCAAATGCTCATATTTGGGCAAAGGAGCCTTCAAAAATATTGCCAAACACCAAAACTTTTCTCCAAGGGGCTTTGGAGGCCCAAAGCCCCTTGGAATGCCCAACCAAACGCCCCGTCTATTATTAAGCTTTGGTTGGGGCTTTTGTCCTTTGAAGATCCAAGTGTTCCGAGCCTTCCATACTCTCCAAATTGCTTCGGCGAACAGAGCTTTTCCTTGTGAATCCTTTTCTTTCATTTATATTCTCCCATACCCATCGGTCCATCCGGTTGCTAATTTCTGGATCTGTGTTTACACTAATTTTGTTGCTTGACCAGATCGCTTTGGTCCAGGGACACAAGATGAAGATGTGCTCTGTAGATTCTGGACCTTGCCACGCAAGGGACACTCTTGTTTCGGTAAAATCTTCCTCTTGTATAAATTTTCCTTCGTAGGTAGAGCATTGTTGCACGCACTCCATAGAAGAAATCTGACTTTAGGGTAGGTTCTGAGTTTCCAAATCTCAGTCCATAATTTCTTCCGAGTTTGGTATGATGTGGAGGGCTGATTTACCGCTAGACAATTCTCTGACCGCGAATCTTGTTATATGCACTCTTTCCCATGTAGGAGCCTGAATTGCTTGCTGTCCATATCATCTTATCTGGTCAGTAGTAGCTGTTTGTGCCACTCCATTTGTTACCAATGGTATTTCTACTTTTACAGGTTCATGTATGGAAAGTATAAAGAACTACGTATGCTGGTTCGCTGTTTGTGCCACTCCATTTGTTCCTATAGGTGGAATAGTCTGTCCAGAGCTTGTCAGCATTTTAGCTACCTTGGTGGCTTTGAGTCTGCATTTTTTATTTGTCTTTCCCACGATATTCAAGCATATGTCTGATCAGCATGCGAAGGAGAATGAAATTGGAGTTCAGGTGACCAGTAACGGTGATGGGCTTCTTACTACTGGGTGTTCCCTCGATACAAATGAATCCAGTTTAACTGGAGGTAGTAAATCCGTCCATGATGGCGATGGTAATCCTTTACTTCTCTCTGAAACGGAAGTTCAGCATAGGATCAGGCAAGGTGCCAGTCACAGGGGAGTCGAAGGTACTGCAGACAAGGTCTCGACATTAGTTACCAATGATATTTTTACTTTGATGGGTTTACCTAAGGAAAGGGTACAGATCTACGTATCATGGTTTGCTTTTTGTGCCATTCTATTTCATGCTATGGTTGAAAAAGTCAGTCCAAAGTTTGCAAGGGATGTACGTCTCTTCATGGGTTTCATTCTCTATCTTATGTTTGTCATTCCCGAGATACACATGCAAATGATCGATTATGCGGAGAAGAATAGAGTTGGAGTTCAGGTGACCAGAAACGGTGATGGACTTCTTAATACCGGGTCTTCCCTCGATACAAATGAATCCAGTTTAACTGGTGAGAGTAAATCCGTCCGTGTTCAGGATGAGATCATGCGAGATGCTAGTGAGCACAGTTGGAGTGAAAGCCGCATCGCCTGCCCCTCGGACGACCTCATCTGCCAGCTTGTCCATTACCTCAATTTCGGCTGCCTCGACGAGAAGAAGCAGGCCGCCAGCAAGATCAGGCTCCTCACCAAGAACGATCCCGAGAACCACATCCGCATCCGCTTTGCCCTAGTTGACGCGATCAAGCCTCTCATTGCTCTCATCTTGTCCCCCGATCCTCAGGTAACTACCAGAAAGTCTTTCGTGGGTCAGTCATTCATTGTCGCTGACCGCAGCGAAGCATAATTTTTAATTTTCATCGAATTGGTAACAGTCGGATATAACTGAGTAATTGAATGTTGCATAAAAATACTTTTCTTGTCTGCTCAGGCGCAAGAGGACAGCGTCACGGCAATTCTCAACCTGTCGATCTGCGACAAGAACACGGAGCTGATAGTGGCGTCCGGTGCGATAGAGCCGCTGGTGAGGGCCCTGAGCATGGGGACGCCAACGGTGAAGGAGAACGCAGCGTTCACGCTGCTCAAACTCTCGAAGGACCCGAAGAACAAGGTAAAGATCGGGTTCTCAGGGGCGATACCGCCACTAGTGAACCTCCTGAGAAGCGGGGGGTCGCAGGGGAAGGTGGACGCATTGACGGCGCTCTACTTGCTTTGCTCCGAGAATGAGAACAAGGTCAGGGCGGTGCAGGCGGGGGCGATGAGGCCGCTGGTGAAGCAGATGGTGGACCTGGCGGTAGAGAAGGCGGCGATTGTGGTGAGCATGCTGGCGGGGGCGGCGAAGGCGAGGGCGGCGCTGGTGGAGGTGGGGGAATTACCGATGCTGGTGGAGCTGGTGGATAAGGGGACGCACAGGCAGAAGGAGTTCGCGGTGGGGGTGCTGTTGCAGCTGTCCGAGGACAACGTCGAGTACCAGACGAAAGTGGGCCTGGCAGGGGCGATTCCGCCGCTCATGGTCCTCGCGCAATCCGGCGCCAATAGCGCTGAGCAAAAGGTAAGACACCCAATTTGACTCTTCCGTGCGCGTGGTGAACTCCGCCACGGGCTTCCAGCCCATGGTGAGTGACGTGGCAGTCATATTTTGAGGAAAATAAAATCCATTTTTTTTGGAGATAGCACTAAGTTTTTAGGGTGCAAGATATTATTTAGGAGGTGCATTGTTTCAAGATAAAATCTAAAATCGAAAAACCGCATCGGTAGAAATTGGGTAAGTTGCAAGTTCTAAATAAGTAGACCTCGGAATCTTAAATAAATTTGTGTTTTTCTTGATTTATAATATTTTATGGCGTCTTATGATGAGTGGATAATTTAGAACCACTAGTCCAAGATTTCATTTTATGGCTGGGATTTTTATTTTATTAATGTTATTATATTTTTTTGTGTTTAAATATAAATTATCGTTATTAGATTGTAATAACAAGTAGTGATCATTTAAAAATTATGATTTAGTGCAAGAGATGGAACTTGAGTAGAACTTTGAACTAGGTTGGAAAGAAGTTTCAGGTGTGCAGTGTAAATTTTAGATTTTTTTCTTTTTAAAATTTGTCATAATAGATAGGTTTCCAGTGAAATCCGAAATCGCTGCCTTTTAATATTATTGGCTACAGGATAGGGGACGTCAGGACTAAAACAGTCCTTTCGATTGAAAGTCAATTCGTGGGTGCAAGTGTATTCGTTTTCATACCACGACTTACCCTTCATTGTTTTGGTTTTTGTTTTTTTGGAGGGGGGACATAGATCATCTGTTGGTTTTATAAAATGATTTTGTTGAATCTTCGTAGATCGATTTTGTTTTAATTGCATGCTGACTGTGGAGACAGGCGAAAAGACTGATGGAGCTTTTAGGGCAATCGAGACCTGGCGATGCCGCTGCCGGGACATCAGGAGTGTCAGCCTGAGGGTGAGGGGGTGTCCCGCCGCTAACCCCGCCGCCCCCCGGCCCGCGGAAAGACATTCCGGTTCTTGTTATGCTAATCAAATTGAATTGAAACATTTGATGTGTGTATGTTGCAACCCAAACTGAAAATACAAGTCGATTAGGCTTGGTTCGCGTTTTCAGGTTTTCATTTTTGTGATTAATCAAAACATCGCTGAACCATCAGCAGTAATGCCATATCTTTTAGAAACTTTCAATTCATCTTCTATTAAAACAAACCACCAAACATCTTATATATGGAAAGATGGAGTTGAGTTTCAGCATAATCAATAATAGGAGATGGAAGTGTCAATTGCTTGCATAGCTACAACGAATTACGGTCACTATGATAGTCCTCCATCTGTGATGAATAGCTAAACATGGATCAAAATACCAGGCTTTGGCTTCAGTTTGTTGCCAACTTGCCAGCATAAGTTTGCACCCTGCCCATTCCTTGCGACTACTCCAAGCTCCATCACAAATAATTACGACCAGTATGCACTTTGCGTTGGTGATCAAGATCCTACAGAAGATGCTCCTATTTCATTTGCCAATAGGTATGTAGCCTTGTTGGTAAAGGAATTGGGGATGGGATTTGAAAGTATTAGGTCCGGGGTTTGATCCTTGTGAGTATCACACACATATACATAGTAGAGAGGAGTGAGGACAAAAAAAAAAAAAAAGAGACTCTGGAAAGATGCCTTAAACAATAACAAAGAAGCCAGTTACCCACAAATTTGTTCCTTTTCTTTGATCTTTACATGCGAATATCACCTGCATCACGTGCATGTGTCCGCATCTATTTCCATTGCATTCACAAGATTTATGAAAACTAATTAAACAATCACAACCATAATTGAATATTGATACCGTTGGTGACTCAAGTCTAAGCATTCAATAGATGTGATATCTCTAGATTAACCCATTAGAGGTATTATCTGCTTTGCCTCATCCTATATTAATCCTCACAGTTTCATCCTTTAGTGTACAGGTGAACATCCAGGAGGTCACCCATAATGGGAGTACTCCCACATGGAGTATACTTAACGTTATCGTTATGTCAAAAGGCACTTTCGTGAATTAATTCCAATTTTCATATGTATATCTCAAATCCCTTTTTTCCATATTCGATGTATAGTTTGATTTATTTCTATCCCTTTCCTTACCCTAAAAGCTTGCCAAGAGCCACTTCTTGTCCAAACCTTCACTAAGGTATTGTTTGCTTTGGCTCGTTCTATATTGAGCCTCACGATCTTGTTTTTTAGCATATGGGTGGGTATTGTCCTAGGAGGTCAACCATTTTGAGAGTGCCACTACCTAAGCATGCTTAATTGTCATTACATCAAAAGACGCATCTATGAGTTAAATTCTAGCTTTTACACTGATATACACACGTCTTGAAATCATCGAAATCATTCTTTGCTTGTTTGGTACAAGGTTTAATTCATTTATACAGCTTTCGCTATTTTAGAAGTCTACCGAGAGCTACTCCCTAACTAGGCCCTTTGACCCAAGCAACCACTTCCCACCATTATCGAACCAGGTTGTTGCAGGCCCACCACGGGAACCACACACCTACTAGAAGAGGTCATGCTTTGATATTACATTGTGACACCCTAGGTTGACGTAGCGAGGTATTGTCTGCTTAGGGCCCATTTAATAATGTGCCAAATAGTACATGAATTTATTCTTTTGTTCCTTGAAATAAATAAATAAAAAAGAACAATAATTCGTTTAGTAACATTTTTATTCTTGAGAACATATTTGTTTTTGGGAATAGAGTCGGAATAGAATCAGAAACCAAAAAAAAAATAGTTTCTTGTTCCTGGGAACAACTCCAGAACCAGGACCAAACCATTTGCTTTTTCTCTTCATCTTCTTCTTCCCCTTTGACTAGCGACAGTCAGACGAGGTTCGGCAACCTCGTTGAAGCCTTGTTGGAACCTCACCCAACCACAGTGAGACTTGGCCTCACCAGGGACTAGCTCAAATCGGCCTCACCCAGTTGCTATAAGGTTGGCCTCGCCGTTGTCTGATGAGGCTGACCTCATGGCAGCTAGGTGAAATAGACCCTCGTCCAGCGACAACAATAGCAAGAAATTATTCTCAAGAATAAAATGATCACCAAACACACCCTTAAGCATATCCCATATTGAGTTTTGCGATTTTGTCTTTTAGTGTGTAGGATGGGTGCATTCTCAAAAAGTCACTCATCTTGGAATTGCTCCCACTAGGAGCATACTTAACTTTGAAGTTATAAAGCTAAACATTGCCGTTACATAAAAAAAATGCATTTGTGAATTGATTCCAATTTTTACATACATAACTCAGAATTGTTCTCCCCCTATTTAGTGTATAGTTCAATTCATTTATGCTCAATTCCCTATATGAGAAGTCAACAAGGAGTCGCTCTTTGTCCAAGCTCTCTAACCTCAGCAACAACTCCCTACCCTCATTGGACTGGGTCGTTACAATTTATATCCATAGAAGAGATATCATAACCATATTAGATGCATGGTGCACAATGTGTTGCCTGTCAAACTCGAAAACATCTTTTAATGATTCCAGTACGCCATTACATGAGACTTGTTGAGACAACTCCATCGACTCCCACGAAAGACATTTTGACACAAAAATATCTGAACAGAGAGTAGGCGAGTCACGCACTCGGTGGAATTAGATATAATCCGTTAAACTGTCTCAAAATCAAGATCTGATAACTCACAAATAAACCAAATAAGTAAGCACATGGACTCCTCTTTCTACTAGCACCAAAGAAAATGAGGAAGAACCATTACTAAATGCCTAACGCATAATATGAAGAGCAAAATTAGACCTCTGACAAGAAAGTATCAAAGGATTCTTATTTTTTACACGTGATACTGATACCTTTTGCACACTTTCTCCTAAGTTGCAACTAAATGCTGCAACGCACTCAACTTCATATCTCTGTACATTGCCTGAGGAAAACAAGAGCATTATAAGCAACACAAGTTGCACAAACAACAGAACATTCATGTAGCTGAATATTTGATTTGAGAAAAACCTTGAGTCATCTCCGTATATCTCGATCAGCAGCCTAATGTGAACAAGTTGGATAGCAGTCGATGGCTGCAGAAGTTCAGATTTGCCGTTTCCTCAGGATCTCGAGAACTAGCCTTGATGCTTCTACAGGTGTATTTGGAGGTGGACTTGATTCTCTCCATGCCACTGATAGCCTTCTATACCTTTATTTTCAAGAGAGAAAAGGAATGTATTGAAAAGGCAAAAGGTGAGCAATCGGTCTAAGATACAAAGGGATATCAAAAGATTGGAAAATTGCTTTTTGTGAAAACCCCTAAAACACTGACACCAGAGAAAGTCCTGCAAAAAGCCGCACAACTCCATAAAAATCTAACATAAGATTTCAGATTTGATATGATTATGCACAAAATCTACAAAAAACCAGATTTGGCCTCTCAGCCAGAAGCAGCACAAAAGGATGAAGCAGGGAGCATCGAACGCAGCTGAGCAAGGAGCAGCTGATGAAGAAGAGCTGATAGCGAAGAAGAAGAAGACGAAATAGACACAGCCAGGGCTGCAACTGAACCCGAATTACAGCCAATCCAAAACCCAGCATCGACGGGGAAAAGATAGAGCCTAGAAGAAAGGAAAGAAAAAAATATAACAAAACGAAACTAGTGTACCTTTACCAAAATGCATTGTCATCAATGGCGAAAATTTAAGCAGCGATCAGTTCAGGTGTTGGTCATTTTATGTTCTTGTTTGTTCATTACGGGTCGGCCATACTTCAATCCTTATTTGAGATCTTCTTCATTATTGGTGTTGATTAATAGACTTTGAAAGTATATGAGTGATAATTAGGCGGTAAGATGGGGAAGGAGTGGAAGAAACTGTCGCGTTATCTTAGGTCTCACCTTGGTGAATATCGTAATGCTGATCGTTGATGTTAAAAAATTGGTGGAAAACCATGATCCTGATAATTGGGATCAATTGCAAAAACATGTAATTTTTGTACTTACATCCAACCATTGATGATATCGAGAACAGATACGCAAAGCTTGAGTGATCATAACTAGGCACTTCTAACCAATTGTCCTTTCAACGTTGATAGTGTGTTATTCAATTATCATATTATCAAAATAATGAGAAAAATGAGAGGGTTGGCTTAGATGATCTATTTATCTGCCCATACAAATCCAAAAAGATATAGTCTTCCATCAAGACTAATCCTAATAGGTATGGACAATCTCCATAGTTATCGGCAACTAGATTTGAATAATAAATTCTCAATGAAATCTAATGTAGGTAATTTTAACTAAATGTGGGATCATATTAAAAACAAAGACTCTGAATTGATCTCTCCCACTGATCAGGCCATTCTCAAGTAATTTAGTGTTTCTCGATTTCACAAACCTAGTGGTGTGACATGGACAATAAAACATGTATCTCTTGGACTTTTCGACATATACAACGAAATATCCACTTATAGTCCTTGGGTCTAATATTTTTTTTCCTGTGGATTGTAGACTCCTTCAGATGAGCATCCCCATATGCGTACATATTACAAACTTGGTTTTCAACCTTTGAATAACTTAAGAGGCATCTTAAGAACGACCTTAGTCGAAACTCAATTTCATATGTACTCTGCCGTTTTAAGAGCCGCAATTCACAAAGACTTAGGAAGTTTAAAGCTACTAAGCATACTCCGCACCATATCCAATAAAGTTTGATTTATTCTTTCTACTACATCATTTTGGTATGGAGAACTAGGCATAGTGTATTGACCAATGATCCCATACTTTTTCAAGAAACTTCCCAAATGGACCAGGTGTTTGTCCATCTTTAGCGTATTTACTATAGTATTCACCACTTTTATCTGATCTCACAATCTCAATTTGCTTAATGTATTGTTCATCTATTTCGATTTTAAATACCATAAAGGCATCTAGCGCTTCGTGCTTTTTGCGAAGTAAGTAGCGATACATGAATCGTGAATAATTATCAATGAAAGAAATGAAATATCTTTGACCATTTGAGTCCATACATTTCTTTGACTTGTTGGTTTGCTTTCTCTTTATGCAATCTACACAATTATCATAATTAGTAAAATCTAGAGTATTAAGTACTCCATCATTTACTAATTGTTTAATTCTATCTATGGAGATATGTCTCAATCTACGATGCCACAATATAGAAGAATCATCACTCACAACATTTCGCTTTGTGTTAGCGTTATCATGAACATGCATCACATTATAAATGACATTGTCTTGTAAATTAATTCGAAAGAGACCGTCAGACAAAATACCACTCCCCAATAATTTCATATTTATATGATAAACTGAATGTTAAACCTGAAAATTCAAAGAAGTATCCCAATGGTACAAGTCTTGAAACTTAAATTAGATTCCTTAGAGAAACTAGGAATATAAAAGTTTTTTTTTTAAATTAAAAATAAAACTACTAATAAGAACTAATCTATATGTTCCAATAGCTTCTAAATGCGAATGTATCTTGTTTCCTAAATAGATGCTTTGTTTACTTCTCACTAATTTTCACTAGTTCTGAAAACAATAAGGAATTCGAAATGCAGATTATAGAACCAGAGTCAATCCATCAAGTGTTGTGACCCACATTAACAATATTAGATTTATAACAAATACATGAGAGTTGGTTACATTTTCTTTTTTAGCTAGGCCTTAAATTTAGCTCAATCCTTCTTTATGTGTCCATTTTATTTACAAAAGAATCACTTGGATTCTATCTTAATGCCAGCTTGGGGAGGTATTTTACATTTTGTCTTTTGCATGCTTTGCCCTCTATGCTTATATTGTATTGCCATATGAACACTTTGAGAGGGGACTAGTAACAACACATAGAGGGGGGGTGAATAGGTGTTTAAACAAAACCTTGGCAAATATATGCAGAATAAAATAAATGAGTTGAGGGAAGAGAATAAGAACAAAAAGTTTATAGTGGTTTGGCTTAATCCAAGCCTACGTCCATTCTTCCACGCTAACAGCCTTCTTGGCTGGATTCCACTATGCAATCAACAAGATATTACAACTTTGAGTGCAAATACTTAGTAGTAAATCACACTATCTCACTAAGTCACTCTTTTGGTATTTCTAGACTATGGGACACCTGGAGTGCCATAACTTGGCACGGAGGGACACTTAAGTGCCATAACTTTAAAACGGTACACTTAAGTGCCACTATCGGAGTAAAATGAAACACTTAAGTGCCACTTCGGCGAAAATCCGGCCAAATGGCTGACGTGGCAATTTTCCGACGAGTTTGGTCCAAAACGGCGTCGTTTTGCGCGCTAACGTGGCGGAGAAAATGCAAAAACGATGCCGTTTCGTGTCTACGTGTAAATAATAATATAAAAATTAATTAAATTAGATTTAAACTTAATTTTATTTAAATATTCAAAAAATTAAAAAAATTATAAAAAATTATAAAAAATTAAGAAAAAAAAGGTGGGGGGTTCGAACGGGGTGGCCGAGGGCCGAGCCCTCACCGCGCCGCCTCCCGCCGTCGCTAGGAAGGGCCGGCGACGGAGGGGGAGGGTCGGCCGGGTCGCCGACCCCCGGCCGGCCGACGGCGAGGGCTGCGAGCCCTCGCCGGATCGCGGCGAGGGCCGCGACCCTCGCCCCGGATCCGGGCGAGGGCTCACGGGCCCTCGCCTCCAGTCGGCCGGCCTCACCGGCCCCTAGCCAGGGCTCGGCGACCTTGGTCGACCCTCCCCACTCCGTCGCCGGCCCTTCCCGACGGCGGCGGGAGGCGGCGAGGGCCCGCGAGCCCTCGCCTAGATTTGGGGCGAGGGTCGCGGCCCTCGCCGCGATCCGGCGAGGGCTCGCGGCGACCCCGGCCGACCCGGCCGACCCCCCTCCGTCGCCGGCCCTTCCGGCGACGGCGGGAGGCGGCAGCGGCGAGGGCTCAACCCTCGGCCGCCCCGTTCGACCTCCCCCTTTTTTTTTCTTAATTTTTAAATTTTCTTAATTTTTAAATTTTTAAATTTTTCTTAATTTTTTTTAATTTTTTTGAATATTTTAAATAAAATTAAGTTTAAATCTAATTTAATTAATTTTTATATTATTATTTACACGAAACGGCGTCATTTTTGTATTCTCTCCGCCACGTTAGCGTGCAAAACGACGCCGTTTGGACCAAACTCCCCGGAAAGTTGCCACGTCAGCCATTTGGCCGGATTTTCGCCGGAGTGGCACTTAAGTGTTCCATTTAACTTCGAAACTGGCACTCAAGTGTACCATTTTGAAGTTATAGCACTTAAGTGTCCCTCCGTGCCAAGTTATGGCACTTGGGCTGTTCTTCTGCTGGTATTTCTAGCACGATCACAAACGTTTATGCTCACAAGACAAGTGTATGATCGAAGATCGCTCAAACTTTGGAATTATAAATTCTACACTCCGTCTCTTACTTGCTCATCGGTCCTTAATCTCCTTAAATACTCCTCCACTTCCAAACTAGCCATTGGATAACATCTTGAGGATCATCTTCCAATCTACCCATTGGACAAATCTGTATCTAGAAGATTTGGTAGACGTTGAGTGACAAAAGTAGAATCCCAAATTGATTCCGATCGCCCATACAAACAGAATCTTGGTTTCCATAAGTAAAGCTTCTTCGTATAGAAAGTTCTTGTCTTCAATATCCAATTGTCAATCAATTAGATTGAGTCTTCAAATCAATCTTGATGTGGAATCCAAACCAGATTACTAGCCGTTATATCTTTGGGGCTTGTGTTACGTTCTGTCAAATCTGGATATAAAGTCTAAAAGCAATAGATTTTACAATCTGAGTCTGAGTGCGATAGACTTTGCAATCTAAGTCTGAACATATTCTACTTCTGAACAGATTTAGCTTTAAGGTCTATACCCAGTTCAGCTTCAGCATAGCGTCCGTCTTTTGGTTCTTCCAAGCATAGACTTCAACAATATCCTTTACATGTTCTATCATCTGCACAGTCTATTACTTCAACCATTAAACGCATTAATAGCCTTTGATTTATTTTGTCATCTTCAAAACATTATAAGGGATTTCCCTAACACACTTTCTCCCCTTTCCATGAGCAACTTCCCTTCCTCTTGAACACACACGGTCATAAGTTCATTGATTGACCATTTAGTATTATGTGTGTTGTAAGAGACCTTGAAAGTGGCATACTCTTGTGGGAGAGTATTCTGAATATAGTATACAAGAAAAAATTCCGATAGCCCAACCTCAAGATTTTTTAGCTGAGCTGCAATGTACATCATCTTCATAATATGCTCACGCGTACTTAACTTCAACGATGAGAACTTCATAATCAAGGTTATGGCATGTGCTTTCTCTGAAGATTCAAATTGCTCATCAATAGCCTCGAGCAATTCTTTGGCATTGTTATGTTGAATGATTGAACCACGAATACTAATAGAAAGTTTTGTCTTTATTTACATCACACTAAAGCGGTTGGACCGCTCCCATTATGCATAAAGAGTAACTTCAGCGTGAGTGCTAGTCTTAGTAGGAATAGGTGCTTCGTTTGACTGTATAGCATAATTAATATCCATGCACTTCAATTGAAGTAGAATTAATTCCCTCCATTGTTTATAGTTATCACTATTCAACTCAAGAACAATTATACCAGAACTAATTGTAGGTGGTAAAACTAGAATATAATCAAAGAAACTTATGCATCATATATTTGAGGCAAATAAACTTAAATTATGTTTTACCAATATAAAACATAGGCTACCTTTTAATGACTTGCCTAAGAGCATAGGATTGAGCAACTTCGTACAAGTCCTAAAGAAGAAGATGACAAACGAATAACAAGGAAAGCAGCTATTATCCTTTCGTTCGGAGGTTCACTTCAAACCTTTATAAAATAAGAATCATATAACATCAAAAACTACTTGTAGGTTAAGTTTTCAATTTAAATAGATTCATAATTACTTAACAATGAAACTATCAAATTACATTCCATTCCTCATGTGGGTAAACCGTAAATTAAGAAAGATAAAATAATACTTCATCCTAATTAATCACATTAATATAATGAAAATTCCCGTCGGACAAAATTCATAATATTAATGTGACTAATCACAATTAATGTCTTTGACTATATGTGATCCAAAGGCTTTTAATGTATATAATTTAATATAATCAAAGATTCTATGCCTAATTTTCAATTAATTAAATATATACAAATCACTAGACATTTAATTTCATGCATAAAACATTCACTAAATTGCATGTAAGGACAAAATAGTAAATCAACGCACCAACGGCAAAATAGTAAATTAAGGCGACCAATGACAAAACCGTAAATAAATCAGTCAATGGCAAAAATATAAACAAACTCTTATACCAACTGTTAGAAAATTTGCGAAAAACCATGATCCCGATAATTGGGATCAATTGCAGAAACGTGTAAATTCTGTACTAACCTCTAGTCATTGATAATATCAAGGACAAATACACAAAGCTTGAGCAATCATAAATAGGCACTTCTAGCCAATTGCCCTATTGACGTTGATGATGTATTCTCAGATTATCAGATAATCAAAATAATGAGGATAATGAGAGAGTTTGGTTTAGATGATCTATTTATATACCCATACAAATCTTAATAGATATAGTCTTCCATTGAGATTAATTTCAGTAGGTATGGACAATCTCCATAGTTATCAGCAACTAGATTTGGATAATAAATCTTCAATGGAATATGATGTAGGTACTTTTAACTAAATATCGGAACATATTAAATAAAATTATAACACTCGAAACGCTGCCAATCTTCAAATGTCATTGAATAGCTTTTACTAAGATCTTGAAGGGGCCTTATTTTAGATCACTTTTGTCTAAAACCCACATGCGGTGGTGGTGGATGCTATTCGGTCGTTGCAGAGGTGGAGGGAGATGGATTTGGAGTATTTCATTGTATTCAGACTGATGCTAGAGAGATCGATTGGCTAAGATTCTCCTCATGGCTTTGCTCTGTGCTGCTTCCGTCTGCCATGTCTGAGCTGCGGCATCATGTATGTTCGGACTAAATTACGGGAGACTACTTGTACTGCTCGGCGCTTTCGCCTCTTGACTTATCTTGTCTCATCTCCCTTTCCAGATGTCGTAGTTTTCCATTAACTTCCTACCTCGGAAGTTCCGTGTTTTACTGTTGTGAGATGATTTGCCGTGGCAACGTCTTCACGAAACCGAATCAGCTCAATTGATTTGCTTGATTGCATGCAAGGGCAACAGCAAATTTTCGTTGAGAACTCCTCCTTTGGTCCGTTAATGGCAGACGCAAACTAGAGGCAATGGGAAAGCCGGAGCAGAACGAGCTTTCGGGAGAGAGACAATTCATGGCCGGAGCGCATCGCCTTTGCGTTTCTCAGATGCTGTTATCCATTCGTATGGCAATTCAAAGCCATAGTTTTTGTACCATTGATTTAGTGCGTTTTCTCTTAATCAAATAGGCACTCCCTAATTGACAGGAGAACAAAAAATTGTGCTCCTATAAATAAATTAATGTCGATATTTTAGCAACAGATTGCGCGACGTCAGCAAACATTCTACAATGCATCTGCATATGTAATTTTCATAAGATTTTAATTTGAAGGCGCCAAATTGGCAAAAACATGTCCATTACACACATATGCAGACGTACGTACGTATACTAGTATATGTTTGAGTATTGGGTAGAATGTAGATTGTTGAAGGTGCGGGGTTACCTATCATGTGGAAAGCAGCTCTTGTCCGCCGAGAGA
Organism: Eucalyptus cloeziana; assembly: GCA_014182715.1. Classification (NCBI taxonomy): domain Eukaryota; kingdom Viridiplantae; phylum Streptophyta; class Magnoliopsida; order Myrtales; family Myrtaceae; genus Eucalyptus; species Eucalyptus cloeziana. Next base: position 2,988,942 of record CM024639.1, on the reverse strand, counting down.
AGTCGACTCAGTTGATGAGATCCCTATGCTATTTCTACTGCTATGCAACTTATGTGCTCATTCGGTGCACCAAACGGGTATCATACGAAATCCTCTACCCAATCCCACCACTAGATTTTCTTGGACCCTTTCTCTAACCCTAGAAACTTAAATATATATTTTCTTCGGTTTACTGATGGCGTCATGTTTGGGCTAATTTTCGCTTACCTCTGATTTGTTCATCTCCCCTGGAAATCTAGACGATGCATATAAAAGTTCAAAATTTTTAATGGTTTGAACACGTTGGAATCGGGTGTACTTAGCATTCGATTTCTTTCGTTTTTAATCAAGTCGGATTCGGATGATTGAATAATTTAGTTTCTTTCAATTCAATTATTTCGAACGTGGGTCAAGTCGATTATCATGGTCAAGAAAAAAAACGATAAAATATTGATGAAAGCCTCGTGATTGCTCATGCTCCTCCTAGACGCTGCTGACTAGAGTCCTTGAATCTTTACCAAGTCGTGCGCACGCGAGAGAGAGAGAGAGAGAGAGAGAGTGAGAGAAGACGTGTTTTAATATCATCCCCAGCGGTTGACAAGGATTGCATGGCCCTCAATAGCGGCAGGAATTGCCCTAGCAAGAAGGATCGTGATTCGCGACCTCGTCTATTTGCAGCGGCGATGGCTAAGCAACCCTGGTCATCCACCGGCAAAGTATTATATAATGTCTTTTTAACGAGAGAAGCAGTAACAACATGTAACAGCTAGCAGGTGAAATTTCTGTGCCCGAGAAATAAAAAATTGCATTTCCAAAAAGGAAGTTATTTTCAACATAGCAGGTAAAAATCTATTATTTTAGAGGGATAACACCAGTGAAGGTTTCTAAAATTCTACTTCGACGTATCCTTACGGATACGTTGAAACCGTCGTATCCAAATTCATCACATGAGATTCCATCTACATGATGATGAGATAAGAAAATATAACGATTAACCCCATTGCTAGTTTGAGTAAATAGCGATTTGATCGTGGAAACATCACCTTAGAAGTCTGAAGTGCAGGACTTGGAACGCATTAGCTGTTTTTCATAGAAAGATAGACGTTAACTAGGAAGAAACGAAGATTATAATATTTCATCTCATCGCTTTGGGTCAGTTTGAGAAGAAGGCAGATCAAACAATAAACAACTCAGGAACTAGACTGCTCTAAAATTAGGATCACTTACACGGAATAAAGGCTTAGACTTACTCGGATCATGAGATTTTATGGTGTTTCGTAGGTTTCTAGGTAGTCATGTATCTATGCTTGCCTCTGGGTATTCGACAAAATAAGATAAAATCAGACTAATTGAATAACCACAATGGTATTCCATTTCACAAATCATTCCATAGATCTTCGAAATGTACCTATTTGATTGCAACGTGAGATTGATTTTGGTTCGGTTTGAATCGCGGGCGATGAAATAGTTGGAATTTTGTGGCCGAAAGTAAGGTTTGCAACTTTGTTTTGCCAATTTAGGAAAGCCTTACTTGACTTTATAGCCCGTTATGGCCCAAATCCAAAACCTGTGTATATTGACAGAGAGGGGCTATTACTACTAGCTGGCTTTGATGCAAGGTGTATTCGGAATGCTACTTTTAAGGGAAGAATAAATTCATTTTTCAATTTACGCTCTATTTTTTTTAGTAAAAAAATGATTTGACAATATTTTCTGAAATCAAATTATTTGTACAATTTACAAAAACAAATGCAAAAAAAAAAAAAATTATTATTATCCACAAAAATATTTAGACATAAATAGTTGCCAATAATAAAGACGTTACCTTTAGTTAATTATTTCTAGTGATACCAAAATTATTTTTAGGAATATTTATTCTAAATCAATTATTTTTTGCAAAACAAACGGGGATGTAAACAGGATATGCACCTAAGATAGGCTGAATAAACTGAATTTCCAGAAATTATGCATCTATAGTATAACTCCTTACAAGAAACAAAGAGTTCAGTGCTCAACTCCCTCATCTTTTCTATATTCTGATGGGTTGTTCCCGACTTAAAATTACAACCGTGACTTCTATCGGTCATGAATTTTATTTTACATAAGCCAGTTCTAAACGCGAGAAAGTTCTTAAACCGCTCGTATGTATTGATTAATCTTCTACATGACTAATATCATGCGAAGCAATAATTTTTATTTTCGAAAAAAATTGTCTAAAAAATTATAAACCTATTGTACAATGATTAATTCAGTTTTAAACTTTTCAATTTTAATTAATTTAATCTTAAAATTTTTAACGATTTATTAATTTAGTCAATGGAAATTACTGACGTAGACACTAATAATCCTAAGCAACATTGATACAACCTGCACTAATTTGGACAATATTCATAATCTTTTAAAATTTTTGTTTGAATTTTTTCCTTTTATTCTTATTCCTTTTCTTTTGTTTCCTTCTTCTTTTCTCTTCCCTATTCTCTCTGCGGATCTTAGGGATAGACCGTGGAGGTCACCAGCCACAAGCCGGGGGCATTGCAAATTCGGCAAGGGTTGTGACGCCCTCACCGGATATGGGTGAGGTGAGGGTGCTGCGGAAAGCAGTTTCGATTGTAGGTTTCTTAAGCGCGCTGCTAATGATGCGTGACATCAACGGACATGAATTAGAGAGGAGAGTGAGTGAGCACGAGCTCATGGTTAGGGTTTTGGGAATGGTGTCGACCGATCTTGAAGACCATGAGCGGTTCGCAGGTGCAATCGCGAGGAGTGATTGCCGTTGCTTGGATACAATTCTTGTGGTGATCGAATGGGAAAAATTGGAGTCGAAGGCTGTCGCTGTCGGAGTCGACGAATCAGCCGCCATTTACGCGGAAACGAAGCTCGCGATGGCGAGGAGTGAGGAAATCCTCCTTCAACAGCCGAACCTGATCGCTCTCAAGACTGCTCCTATTCGGGGAGGACCAAAATGCCCTACTATCACCGAGGCTTCGAACCACTGGAGGGAAATTAAAAAAGAAAAAAATCACAAAAAATCAGTCATGTTAACATTGGCCACGTCATATAGAACAGTCGATGTCCAAGCAAGCAATTTCAATCAAATTTGCCCAAAATAACTACATTAACAAATCATTTTTGGAGTTAAATTGGTCAAAATAAAAAATTATGACTGAAAATTGGCTATCATACATATTAATGACTTTTCAACAAATATCTTTTATATATAAATAATATCTTAAATTTTGGTGAACTAATAAAATAAGATATGCTTTTATTTAACTGCAAACAAACAGGCCCTCCCACTTATCCATGGCATTGATTTGGATTCTTAATGGTGGACTCATTATTTGTACTCATAGTAGTATCACGTCGCCCGTGACGTCAATGAGAAGATCTCCATTTTCGTTTTCCTTTATTGGACAATATTAAAAAGTAGTCGTAGTGCACTTGATAAGATATATTAATCATGTTTTGAAATTTGGGTATCCATTTGACATTGCTAAAAAAGAGAAAATATCTTTAGCAGTCGATAATCTCTAGCCTGCACTGAGAGTGTTGCTCTTTTTATCTTTAGATTCTTATCTAGTATATTGGGGACACTTACTAATAAAATCCCTACTTTATTAAGTATGCGACCGAGCATGAACTTCAACACCATTTTAATTAATGGAAAAAATCTATATACTGTTTTTCAATTGTGCTTTTGGTATAGCTTTTGCATATTATTATGGTTCAGTCGGACGGTGGTCTAGTCCTATGGGAAATGATAACTTTGTGGATTTAATCGTTTGTCAGCATTAAATAACAATAGGGATAATTGAAAAAACATTTTCAAATTTATGCTTACATCTCAAATATCATCATTGTTTTAGAGAATCTACAATTTGCATCTCATTAAAAATGAAAAGACACATAAACGCCTAAACCCTATCCCCTTGACCCTGCCTCGAGTGCCTCTCGCCATTGAGCCCCATGCCCAGATGACCCACCGTCTCTCCCCTCTCTCTCTCTAAAGGAGCTCGCGGCTAGTGACCATGGAAATCAAGCTTGTGCGAGCCATAAACTCAACCATGATGGGCTCACAGTGGCAATGCGAGAGCTCTCGGGTCTCCCATGGCAGTGGCCATTGGAGACCGGGCCTCGATGTGCTCTAGATTAGGTCTAAGGCAGCGGTCGTCATCGGCCTCAAGTCCAAGGTCGGTGACGATCAGGGACGCCAAAGGGGGGAGGAGGGTCGGGTCAGGAGGTGGTGTCGATGGGTGACGAGCAAGAGGGAGAGGGTGGACAAGAAAAAAATGCATGCTAAGGTTTGTGAATTTTTATTTATTATTTTAAAGAAGGGCAATTTGTAACGGAAAATTGCAATTTCTATAAATAAGCGAGGCCGTGCAATGTAAGTTGATATAAAACTGGGAGCTCCTCAAGGGGTCCATTAGAAGCCACCGAGCTTCTAGAGGAACTCTGAAATTTAAGAGTACACCTTACCAACTTAAAAAAAAAAAAAAAAAGTGGACAAGTCGAGGTCTAGATTGTAAGTTTCAAACGCATAGATGCCTATAATATATAGGATGGAAATCTCATGATGTTTTTTTAATTATCTAATTAAAAGAGAAACCACCGGCAATTGCAATTTTGTTCCCACCTACTATCACACGACGTATGCAAAATAGCGAAGCTTGCAATAGTTAGAATTAACTTTAAACGAAGACTTTTGTTTCTCTCTCTTTCTCTTTCTCTTTTTCTTTCTCTTTTTTATCACGATGAAGCGACATGTCATGGAAAAGAGAACCGTTCAAACGCCCTTTGGTCCTTATCTTTTAGCCCCACCAAAAATATGCATGGGGGTTTCACTTCATAACTTTACCTTCTCATTATTTTATCATCTCTCTTCTCCAATTTGAATGATATTCTACCAACTACTTTCTTCTAATATTATCACACGATTTTTCTTTTCTTTGTACCCAATTTTATTTATTTTTCATTATACTAAATTGATAACTGTTCCATTAGTCATAGACCTTTTTTTTAATAAATTTTTACTACTTCAATATGTGCATAAAATATACAAAGTTAGTGGCTCCATATCTATCCACCTGATTTCGCCAATTGTTTCAATAGATCTTTATATATGGGACAAATATTAGGAGAGGTACATGAGATTGATATAAACTTCCACAATGTTATTTTGCATAAGTTACTTTGCTTTTCTTATTTTAAGTGCTTACCTTTAAAGCTTAGCTGATTGTCAATATTTATGGGAAAAATAGTTGGTAATGAAATATCATGAAGTATGCATACTCGTCGCTATCACACAACGTGTAGACTTTTTGTCCATAGGAATAATCGATGCTAATGAAATATCCATGAAGTATACATACTTGTCGGCGTAACGCAACAAAATGTACAATGTAGACTTTAAATGTTATCTGTAATAATATATAGAAATAATATTTTCATTTCTCTAAATTGTTATACAATTCTTGGAGAGTGAGTAAAAACTCTTTCATCTTGAATTTTTTTGTTGCTATTCGAAAACTCTTCTCTAATTACTAATATTTCCAATTCATAAAGACTTTACATAAATTTTCATTCTCTGACATTTATTTTATTTTATTTTATTTCTGCGAGTGTCGTACTTTACATAGAAATGAAAAGGTGAATACCTTCAACTGGGTATCGCGCAGATCCATCCTAAGATGTGGGAGTATGAGAAGGCGATGGAGCATCTTTATATTTCAAGAAAGATAGTACTATAAACGATTCGAGCTTTTATTCGATGAAAGAACATTCAATATGATATTTAATTATGCTCTTTATCATTATCGTTTGCTATTTTTTCCTCAAGCGAAATATTCTCCGTTATATCAAGAAGTAACTTCACAATTTCAAGACAAATATCATGCCACACACGTTAATTTCATCGCAATTTCCAAAATAAAATCGAGACTTTTTAAAAGCAACTCGCAATAGTTTCTCTTCAAATTCAATCATAAAAAAACAAAAATCGATGTAGACATATATATATAAATTTAAGAACTATCTGTTAGTGTAACATGGTAATATATGAATAAATAATTGATAGAACCTACCGATCAAAAATATCCCCGTCGGCACCTTACCGATCCCCTCGTGATAAAGGAGCGGCGGCATTGCGGACGCACTCGGTCTCTTGCCAAACCCTCATTCCATTATCATATTTTCTCTACAAAACTGGAAGGTAGAAACTTAGGAAAGTGAAATGATTACTCCAAGGAAACGTGTCTGGTCGGTTGCTTGGCTTTTAATTAACACGTGGTTCCTATTCCGTCGTAGCCTTTGTAACGAGGTTTGAGGAGGCTGCGTCGTGCTCTGTCTACACTACTTTCACTTGAGTATGCCGACCTTAATGATCGAGTATCTACGTTTACATTTGGTATGAACATGAGTATTGGGGAATAGGCGAGAGGATCGAATGAGACGTATGACCTTACCTTAGATTGGTAGGTTAAACAAGCAAGAGGCGACCGGCACGAGCATCTCTTCGAATATAACGATACAAGTCTCGCTCAATCAAGGGGAAGATCCTTGCTAGGGAAAGCACCACACAAGAGGAAATTAATAGTATGAAAGTCGCTCGAAACTATATGACTTCTGTTTGAGGTAATTCATACTTTTCATTAACTGGATGGTACGGTAATAACTACCAGGTATATAATTAAGGGTGTAACAGAGAGGTGCACGATGTTAATTACAGTATGATCCTCTAATGGACGCAGTCTTAGTTTAAGGGTGAATTGGGATAAAACTTATATCTCAATTCTTTTTTTACGCTTTTACTCTCTCTTTCTCGTTATTTGAGTGCCAAATCCTAACAACTCCAGTCTATCGAATCCACCTTTACTTCAAGTAATTTACAAAATCTAGTTGCGGGGTGAGATCAAAACTTTACCTTGGACAAGTTTTTTAAGCTTCTGATACTATCACCAAATCTAGTTGGAATTTCTTGTGCTTCAAAACTAAAGTCATTGACTTAATCAATAAAAAGGATAGGCCGATTGCTACATAACACAGTAATCATCCTTCATAAGACTCTTTGTTCCCCAGCGCCTTTATACATGTACCTTAACATAGAGAATTCATAAAACTTTTTCCCCCTCTAGAAAAGGTCTCACATTGTCCGCTCTAATGATCGTTTGCCCGTGCCCGCACAGCTCTAAAATGTATTGTTTTAGGTAGCGCAATGCTTACGCGGGAGTGCAACAATTCATATCTAGGTGACGTTGGATTAGAGACATATTCGTATAGCCCCACCCGAGCAACGCTGAGATACCGCCTGCGCAGCTCTGTGACGCTCCATGCTATGTTAAGGACATGCTGAGACTCGGCTGCCGGTTTGAACGATCCATCCATATCCAGCATGGCGTGGGGATCAGGGACGTATCCGAAACTGAGCAATCCCTCGGCGGCGCACGACCGGTTCGACGCGTAAAAATCACAATGCTCTGTCTCGATCGAGAGAGGGGCTCAAGGAATCGCTTCATTTTCTTACACGCGGCCAAAGAGGGCAATCTCGAATCCCGACGCGGTCTCGGCTTTTGACTTTACAGGAATGGATGGATCGAACGAGGGCCAGAAGAGACGGAGAGAGGGACAACTCGGGGGTGTCGTCGAAAGGGCGGAAGGGACGAAACGATGAAGCAAAGGCCGAGTCAGCCTCTTTGTAGCTTTGTCAATTACGACTACAACTACAACCACCATGGCTCGAGAGAGTGGTTTTGCGCGTTGACCTGCCTCCCTTTCGGGGCCTGCTCTCGCTACGTATGGAGGAGGGTCTGACTTTTTCTTTTTATCTATTTAGTTTTATGTTCTTTTTATTTTAAATTTCGAGGGGTTAGGTGTAGTTTGGGTCAGTTTGGGTCGTGCGGCCCCCACCGGTGACTCCACGTCGACTGGGTCAAGGTTTTCCTCTTCTTACGGTCGGGATTCTAGAAGGCAGCGTAGATCGTTCGAAGGAATCGGAGCGTTCTTTATTTCCGAGTGAAAAAAATAATAATAATTAAAGACCCTATAGATGTCGTCAAGTTTATAAGATGATGAATATATAATTAAGTCTTGGAATAGTAGTGCGTTTTAGTGTTAAAGATTGTAGATGATTGTATTGTATATTAGTGGGATGTTGAGATAAGTTTGGAAATTGGAGAAGATTTTGAGTGCCATCGGCCTTTAAAGATATCTCGAGCTTCGAAATACCAATTAGGTCACTTAAGAATATCTATCATTCATAGCGAAGTAATGTTCCTTTAATGTTACTAAATTTGGTGACGATTCACCTCAGAGTTGGCCATCTTTAAAATGGAATTGAATTTAACTGGATCATGAATATGCTCTTGCTACCAATCGGCATATACTTAAAGGCAACCAAAAGAAATAATAAGGTGGAGTCGAATTATGTAACTATGAGTCCCATAAGATTTGAAATGTCACATAAGGTAAAATGAAGCATGCATATTTTATGCTTTATGAGGATTGCCCACCAAGCGATTTCTAGTGTTTCAAGTCATACTTAGGAAGTCGCCTCTTGAGATATTCTCGAATTCAACATGAGAGTCGGAAATCCAAACGATCATGGTTAAGAAATTTCTTAACCGTCGATGGAGGAAGACTATATATTAAAAAGTCAAACATAAAATTTTAAATTTACTTATAAAGAAAGATCACGCGTATAGATAAAGAATAGTTGGCTCATCAATATTCATGATATTTAAAATGAGGAAAAGTAAAAGATTAGGAACGCTAGGTTGAAGATCTTGCGCGGCCGAAAAAGGAATAGTAAAGAATGCGCGGTGAATCTTACGGACTAAACCTAATTTAGTGGCAGCGATTTTAGGAGTCGATAATCGCATTATGTCAATAAAGTTCCTTCTTTCTTAAGGGACGAGAAAAAAAAAAGCAATGGAAAAAGCCGGAGCAATCGATTGCACATGAAGCGGCCTTCATCCAATGGCCATCCCCGCGATGGCGACACATGGATGGCAAAGGCCGTACGGACGAACGAGGCATCCGACCAATAGGAACAGGACACGTGGTCCAACATGGTGGGACGCTCCAGCCTTAGAAGAGTCGCCTGCCGCTTCAGCCTCCAGTCATCCCCGCACGCCTTTGGTCGCGGTGGGATTGAGAGCGATGGAAGAGAGATAGGGAGAGAGCGACGGGCGAATTAGAGAAGAGCCCAACACCACCGCCTAATTTTTTTATTTGTTTTTCTCCACTTCATTTAATCTTCTGCTTCTTTTTTATTTTATTTTATAAATATTAAATATCTCATCTCTTTTTTTTTTTTTCGCTTTCTCTTTAAAAAGAAAGGTGTGGCCCGTGGCATTTCCTTTTCGCAAACCCTTTCTTGTCCTTTTATACAAGGCCCCCAAATTCCACGCACACGTAAGAACGAGAAGAGCAAGGCACCACCACCTCTCTTTTTTTCAAAATCCAAAACAGTGACATCGTCGAGCACACAGCCCTAGAGAACAATTCAAATCCGGTCACACATCAGAAATCCACTCACTCATTCCGTCCCAAAAAAAAAAAAAGAAGGATTAGAGAAACAACAAAACAGTGTCGTTTTGATTCCCCAAATCAAATAAAAACAAAAAGAGGAGAAAATTCACTCGTATTTACAGTTCTTTTTCTTTTTTCTGTGGGAGGGGGGGAAGGATTTTACATAAGATTTTTCTTTTTTCTCCGCTGGGGAACGGGACTAGATACAGGGGAAAACAGAGGGGAAGCATGTGCCGGTTGGTGGAGGGGTGGGCCGGAGGGGGGACACCACCACCTTCTCAAGCTGACACCTATGATGTCCTCGCAGCGGCGTCGCCGGATCTCGGTTGCCGTAGAAGCTCTATCAGTGTCTCCGCCTGTCCACATTTCCGCAACCATCAGCACCCAATCACGCCCTTAATTTAACCCCAAAAAAATTTAAAATCTACGAAATATAATCGACGAAATTGGTTTTATAATCTATCGACCGGAGCACAGGTCGCGGGGTGGGATGGAAAACGAATATACTTTTGCTCCCCGAAGGAACTTAGAAGACTGTTTTGGCCCTGACATCCTCTGTCGTGCGGCCAATAATATCTTTGATCAGAGCGACACGATTTCGTCGTTCGAATCTTTTTAGTGCCTTGCATTATCGGGGACCCAATCATGTCTAAGCCAAGGACGACAGAGACGGACGACAGAAACTAGGATTTTTTTTTTAATTGATTTTCCCCGGAAGAAAATGATGGGACCGAAACCTACGCCGCCGTCGGCGGTCGGTGGTGCTCCCTGCTCCACCCTCTCCGGTAAGCAACGAATATTCGTGACCGGACAGCGTCGAGAAGTGAATTTTCGGAAAAGAAAATTATCGAGGAAAGTGGGGGAGATAAACAGAAACTACTAAAAAAGGCAAAAGAAAAGGGCAGACACCGGGCGACGACTGACGTGGCAAAACACTCAAAAAACACGGGAAAACAAATTGTGTTTTCCTCGAAACATGACCGCCACGTCAGTCAGCCGCCGCGGGCTCGCCGACCCGCGGCGGCGGAGCTCGGCGGCCCGCACCCGACACGCGCAGAAGAGTCAACTGGGGCTTCTTACCTTTTGCTTTCCGCGATTGGTGCCGGACTGCGACAGGGCCACGAGCGGCGGAATCGCCCCTTCCCGAGCCACCATCTTCCGGTAGGCGACGCTCTCCTCGCAGAGCTGCAGCAGCACCACCACGGCGATCTCCTTCTGCCTCTGCGTCCCCACCTCCACCAGCTCCACCAGCACCGGTATGCCCCCCTCTGCCACCAGCGCCGCCCTCGCCTCCGCCGCCCCCACCAGCGCGCTCACCACGAACGCCGCCTTGTCCACCATGCTCGACCCCAGGTCCGCCATCAGCTCAACCAGCGGCCGCATCGCCCCGGCCTGCACCGCCCTCATCTTGTTCTCCTTGGCGGAGCAGAGCGAGTAGAGCGCGGTCGAGGCGTCCTTCTTCCCCCGCGACCCCCCGCTCTCCAGGAGGTTCACCAGCAGCGGGATCGCCCCCGACCGCCCGATCGCCGCCTTGTTCTCCTCGATCTGCGAGAGGCGGAGCAGCGCGCACGCCGCGTTCTCCTTCGCCGTCGCCGTCCCCGTCCTCAGGGCCCTCACCAACGGCTTTATCGCACCGGACGCCGCTATCAGCTCCTTGTTCTCTTCGCAGAGCGAGAGGTTGAGAATCGCCGTGACCCCGTACTCTTGCACCTGAGCAGTCAAGAAACCGTTTTTATGCAACAGTTAATTACGGTCACATCCAACTGTATACCAATTCGACGAAATTTCAAAAAATTTGCTCCGCCGCGGTCGGGGACGACGAACGACCGATCCACAAAATAATCTCTCGTAGTCACCTGAGGATCGGAGGACGAGATGAGAGCGATGAGGGGCTTGATCGCGCCGAAACGGGCGATGCGGACGCGGTTCTCGGGCTTGTTCTTGGCGAGGAGCCTGATCTCGAGGGCGGCCTGCTTCTGCTCGTCGAGGCAGCAGGAGTCGAGGTCGCGGACGAGCTGGCGGATGAAGTCCTCGGAGTCGTCGGAGGCGCAGGCGACGATGAGGCGGCGGCTCTGGGAGGAGGCGGAGGGGAACTCGCCGGATCTGTCGCTGTTGCAGTCGCTGAAGGCGGAGGAGGAGGAGGAGTCGAGGTCGCCGGCGCCGGCGCCGAAGTTCCTCCCGACGTAGGCGAAGGTCATCGGATTCTCGGTCCCCATGGCGGCGGGATCCGGTGCGCCGGACGCATCAATCGAGGAGTCGGACGGGTCGACCCGGGTCATGGAGGCTGTTCGGGCCGTTTCGGAGCCTAAGCTTCGGAGGGGTTTTAGAGAGAGAGAGAGAGAGAGATGGAGATAGAGAGAGAGGGATGGATGGAGGAGGAGAGGGTGGGTAGTTAACACCTGGAAGAGGGACATGGGGAGATGAGCCGACACGTGCTGGTCCGAGATGGACCCTACCAATTCCAACGACGAGTCCGCACGTGCGAAAGCTTCCTTTAAACGCGTGCGGAGAAGGTTCTCTCTGTTCGATGGGGCTTCTCCTTTGGGAGTTGAGAAGGCCCCCCCCTTTTCGTTAACTTTAATTAGATTTTATCGACTCCCCTAATTTCGAAATATTAATTACATCGATTCATCATATCCGCCTAGCGAAAGCATCATCATGGTTCCAACGGTAAAAATAAATAATGAATAGATGCACGAATTTCAACACAAACCGTTGAGTTTATCTATACGAACTAATAAATGCGCTCGAAATTGTCGATTTGGAGCTCTAACTTTGAATTTGGCAAAAACAAACTCAATTCAAGAATCATTGGGCTCTCTCAATTTGGAACATGCATTTTTTCTCTAATTTTTTCCCATTGACATAGATGAATTATTGATTTGAAAGATTGAACAACGAAATCGTTTACTGAATTGTAAAATACAATGTTATTTCACATGACCAACATTTCCATTGTACACATCTATGCCGTTAACGATGTCAAAGTGCCGTGGGAGCTTTGCATGAACGAAAAGTCTAATGATAAGTAATTTTGCCAATGAGAAGGAAGCATTTGCAACTTCTTTTGAATTGTTTGAAAGGTGGGGATATCTTTGCCCCCACTAGCCTTGATCCGTGCCTCTTTTTTGGGGGGTTCGGCCTTCTATCAACATGTGTTTATGGGGATACTTGACATCACGAGTGCAGAGAGGAGCGTTTGGACCTCACAAATGTCAAATCACATGTAACACAAGAAAAATGAGAAACATCAAAAGTCATAAACTCTTATTATTTAACAGATTCCGTCGATTAAAATTTTTTTTCGAGTAATTATCTAATCCAATGTCCATATGTCTTCGTCTCGCGTTTTATTAATATCTTAGAATTCGGATAGTTTCCACTAAACATGTTGAAATGAGAGGTGACATCTCGATTCGATGGCTGAACGTACGATGCCCGACGGCCAGGGGCAAAGATTAACGAGATCTATTAATGCTAATTAATTAGGCAGGACCCGGTCTGATCTAACTAAATTCTCGCCTCCAGATCGTAAGTCGTGACCAACAACAGAAGCAGTGCGAGGCGGTACAGCGCGGGATTCGTTGTCGCGCCACGTGGAGGCGGGGCTGCGCCTGCACATGCGCATGGCGTGGGCTGTTCTTGATTAATGAGAGGAGTCCGTCCGTCCGGTCCGAGCATGCCACGAGCGCCTTTTCCAGCCCCAGCCCCTTATCTTGGCGTACCCTCCCTCCCTTCGCTCCTCGTCGATCCATCCCCATCCACATCCATGTCATCGATGCCATTTTCCTCCCGCCCTCTTTTTCATCCCGCTGGCGCGGCACGAGGCGATGCACGGAAATGTAGAGAGAGAGAGAGAGAGAGAGAGAGAGATCGAACAGGATGTGACTTTCGATATGTTTAAATTCGCGCATCGGCATGTATTTCACATGTTTTCCTCTCTTGATTCAATCGCTTGGCTTGTTAGATCAGGAGAGTACAATAACGATATTCACGCATGATGGGACGGACTATCGTCGGGTCTAGTCAATGGATGTGCTCCATTTGACGTCTCGACTTATCTCAATCGTTGAATCGACGATTGAAATTGATTGAGATACTCACGGATCTTTAGGGTTATCAAAGTCCTTTGTCCCCTGTCCCTGGAAGAACCTTTGCTTTTGTAGGGATCATTGATGCTTACGCTTGTTTCCCCATAATTGAAGTTCTATTTTTAGGTAGGAATGTAAGTCTTGATCGAGAACACCCTCAACCCTTCCATGTACACTGCGGTAGGTGTCTCTCCCAATCTGATCGAAGGAAGATCGAGTTCGAGAGCTCCTTGAGTGAATAAGATCATCTAATCCTCACATCCAAATTTAATTTACAAATTAAGCAAATGCAAAACGATCATCACACAAAAAATTTCTAGACATCAAAGTTATATTGGCAGCCAGACATAGTAAAACTACAGCGAAGCATCCGAACTGAAGTAGGAAAACCCAAACAAACAGGTGAAGCGTACGGAGGTTTTTTAAACATCAAATGTTCGAGATATTTCCAACAGATCCAAAAACATGTGTGGTGTGGTGGACTCCCCAGGCTTGGCAATTGCAATTGCCCCACCGGTTGCAATCCGTACCAAATCACAATGATGCTTATTCAATGGTACGAGACATTCGAACTTTCGGTTCTAGTGTTTCTGACGGGGGCATACGAATCGCCTCGTCCACTTTGCTTCGATGTCACGGTGCTAGCCGATGGCCCTAGTGCTCGCTCGAGGGAGGTAGTACACCGGCCAGCTCAAGCTTGCGATGCGGCAACACCGAGCGGCGCAAGAGGTGTTTGATCCTATCAGAATTTCGCCTCTATAACTGAGTTAACTTCTACAAAGGATCCGATCACTATACTAGCCGAGTTACATGGACAAAGGCATCGGATGTTGGATATACTACCCGGCTTCTTCCGTAATTCATGATTAAATCACGTAATTCATGGCACCGGAACCTTTCGCTAATGTCTATCGGATTGCCAAAGTTCAACACCACATGGAAATCTGTTAAACGTCCACATCATGTTTCACAAAAATTAAAAATCTAGTCTCTTGAAAAAAAGGCAGAGAAAGTAGAGAGAGGGGTGGGGCCTCTCATTTGACATTTAAAGTCGAATCAAAGCAGCCTTTTGAGATATTTCACCAACTTCCCGTTCACACTAATTTTCACAATTTATGTTAATTAGCGTCGTTAAGGTAGTGGCTAGAAAAGAGCCAGACTGAGGAGGGCGTGGGGTCAAGCGACTTTTGATACGCTAAAAGATATTATCGTTTTGATTCCCATAATTGACTTAGTCGATAATTCATAAAAGAAAGACGTCTTTTCGTACGATAAATCGTTTAAATGGTCACCCAAAGAGATATTTTTGAAAAGAATAGAGAGGGAGGGAGGGTTTTTCCATGAATTTTTCAACCCTCGCCCAAAGTCCCCGATTTCTAATTTCATGATTGACGGGTCATTTAGGTAAATAAGAAAGGAAGAGAGGGGAGAGTGGAAAGAAATGTCACTAAGATCAGTCAAGATAACTAATCGTGGGCCGTACAATTGGACTTATCATGGGGGAGAAACTGACGGGTTAAACCGTTGTCATCATTCGATTTACGACCTATTCATCAACCGGTCACCTTCGTTTTCTATCATGGGAGCATAGAGTTTTTCTTCCCTAGCATCAAAATGAAGATGTTGTCAATATCAAAGATCGAGGCTCGTGAGCCAATCACAAGTCATCTGGACGAGAAAATTGTCTAAGCAAACATCAGCTCCAACCACTGTCGGTGGTTTGGCTTTCGGGTTTCATTTTCTTTGTTTGCGAAATTGTTTAATAAACACTATTTACTGCGATTGTTTTGGGTTTCAAAATAGGTTTGATAACGTGTTTCTAGTCAGTTTTTGTTTATAATCCGAAACCAAATCTAATCGCCATACATCAATTTGTTTTACTTCCTATCAGAACAAAAAAAAAAAAAGGAAATCCAAACTAGAAAGATCCAGTTTTGTTACGGTTGGTTCGGTTAAGTTCGAGTTTCAATTCAGGTGGTTCTCTTTTCACTCCCTTAGAAGGTATGCTAAAGATTTTTGCGCTCCATTCGCTAATAGAAGTTGTGAGGAAACTGGAGGAAAGAAAAATAAATTTTAATTTCTTCATTCTTAAAGAGAAATGATGTGAAAGAAAATAAAGTTAGTGATTAGCCAAAAGATACCTTGGTTTGGGAAAATGAAATGTTGTCCTTTCTCCTACCCGTTGCAGCCCTCTACAAGGTTCGATTCATGACATTACATTCCATTCAACATCAAATCTTCAATGACGTCTTTGTCAAAAGCTCCCATCCACATTCTGTTACATATTTCCCACCAAATTTTTCACCTACATCTCCCGTCATGACACCAACACCTTCTCGCCAGAGCTTCTACAATGTTGTCTTTGTCACATATTCAAATTATCGGAACGAATTTCTCTCGTCTCATCCTCAATTAAGGTAGCGCTACCCGTTTCTCAAACACGCTCATTTCTAGTCCTGTCTCTTCTAAAGCCCCCATTCTAGTTGGGTATTCTCACTGCACATGTTGGTATAGGACACAGCATTCCGGGCCATAAATTCTATAGCTATATGATAATAGCATCTCCAGCGGATCATCATCTGCATAGCGAGCACCAAAGCATTGAATGTATGATACAATCTGCGAAAGAATCCTAAAATCAGCGAAACAATTGAAGTACAGCAAAAGGCCACGAGTCCAACTTCACATAGGATGCACAATGTCGTATCTAGGGCCCGGATCGTTGGACAGTGTCAAGACAGAGCAGCTCTGTCCTAGCAGTTTGCAGCAGAATTTCTCGAAACACCCAGAGGGAAAAAAAAAACCATTTTACAGTCATTTCTTCTTCTCTTATCCCAAGAGCATCCCTAATAATAAGAGAAATTACAGCTTACACTGAGGTTGTTCGGTTTGCTAGATTCCACACGACAAGCTCACGTAGAACACTAGCACGCAATCAGACCCTTGATTTCGGCTAAAAAAGATTCTGATCATTTCGCTTTTCCTATAAGCAGAAATTACAATAGTTGGATACATGGGTGACTCCTCTCTCTGACGGACAAATTCAAAAGTAGAGGCAGACCGAGTAGTCCTATGTCAAATGATTTCAAATATTTACCCCAAAGTTTTCAGGTCAATGCCTTCAAAACTGGGGCAAGATGACCTTAAAAAATCGCATAACACTCGTTCGGCAGGTTATATTTAAACTAAAACCTAATTATAGTTGATGAGGGGGAGGAAGGGAGATAGGGAGCACCTTTGCTGGAGAGAGAGGGAGAAAGAGAGAGGCAGTCGAGAGTGAGCAATGTGTTCTCAAGAGATGGTTCGCAAGGAATGAGCAATAGAATTTTACTCGAGCAATGGAAGAAGAAGAAGAAAAATTAAAGAAAGAACCAAATCTTAATTCAATTTGGGGAATTTATCCATCTTTTACCTAATTACATTGTCCCTGTCTTAGTTACCAGATAAATTCCACTAACAAAGATTTGACCTGTCAGTGAGTTCAAACTCTTATTTGAGATTACTTAGCTATTTCAAACCTTTTTTTTTTTTTGGAGACAAAATGCCCTTTTTTAGAGAAATTGACACCTCTTTATTTCCCTAAATTTTGGGGAAAAAAATGCTTTGACAAGGTAAAATTTCCCCGTCCTTCCATTGCTGAAGAGAGATTCAAAAGCGGGCCTGCCTTGTTTCCTGTCATTTCTCTCTCACTTTGAACATTCAAACAAGGAAAGTTCTTCTCAAGGAAATTACTTGCTTCCATTTTTTCAAGTTCCTCAAGTATTTCTATTCTCCTGTGAATTGCACGACAACAATTTTCTCTGTTTTACATGAGAAGAAAATCGTATATAAGAAATTGTAAACGTTCGTAATTGGATCGTTCGACAAGTATTCTGAAATTATTATTTAAATAAATTATATCCAACATACCTCCAAAGTAAAGATAAGGAATTCGCAACCTTCTGCTCCACTTTCAAGGATCACTAGGGACATATTGTTGTTAGTAACAATAAATAATGATGGCCGTGCTATGAAGTATTCTAGACAGGTTTATTAACCATGCTTAGCAGGAAAAAGGAAAAGAGAGAGAGAGGTTTGATTATATTGTCATGAAATGATGACGCCAATCAATCAACAAATCAAAACTATGGATGATTAGAGTAAGTACATCAATTACACATCAAAATGAGCCCAATAACCTAACAATCCTATGCCAGCTTTGTCCTACTAAAATTTCAGTCGTTTGAAAAGTTTGATCCATAGCAATCGTCTTTTGTCAAGAGACGGAGGAAAAAACGGCGACCAAAATGACCAAATTTAGATGAGAGGGACGATTGAATGGACGAGTTGCAAACTTTGAACGAGTCGAGATTCTAGAGGGTTGCCGGACTTGGAACTTTGCCCGCAGCAGAAGGGAAAAGTACACGAGACGTGGCTAGTCACTCGTCCAGTAGGACACTCAAGACCGCCGCTCCGAAACGTTTTGGACAGTTCGGTTGGCCAAATCGAGGTTGGGTGTGTGCTCTCCATCAAACCTCGTCCTACTACAATCCTCTCTCATGAATTCGCCCCAAAATGATAACCAAACAGGCAAAAACGTGACCGAACTGATTAGCATTGGCCCCGAGCTCCCTCGAGTCGAGACGGCGGCGTGCAAGGCGAACCGCCCGACTGAGAAAAGCACGGCAATTCTCCCTACTAAGACTAACCCAATTCTAACATCAATGAATGATCTGCAGCACGAAATGAATCGAGATTTTAATAGAACAGAGCATCGCGATTCTGATCTGTGCAATACTAGCGCAAAAACTGCGACTTTAATTTATTTCAACAGACGCGACGGCAGGCTAATTGTAATGCGATTCGAGGTTTCTATAGAACAAAGCTCGAGCCCAGAAGCCTCAAGCCATGGCGGATATCTCTGGAAGAAAGGAGTACCACTTAAAGCCGCAGCTCCACTTCTCCGGGAGCGACGGGCACTTGGGCAGCCAGTGCCATGTCCGCCTCGAAGCCCTGTAGTACAGAATCTCCGGCCAGGTGTAGCAGCAGATGCACACCATCCCCTGGTGCCAGAAGCAGTACACGTGCTCGTAGTTGTGGTAGCACACCGACATGAATTTCCGGCACATCAGCTCCGGCAGGCTCTCCACCTCCTCCCACCTCCCCGATAATGCTCCTCCTCCTCCGCCGCGCAGCGCCCACAGCTTCATGCCCCTCGATATCCCGTTCGCCCCGATCCCCCCCACCAGGTACAGCCTCTCGCCGCCGTCGCTCACCAGCCTCGCGAAGGTGAGCTGGTGGGGCGGCGGCGGCAGCAGCTCGGGCCCGCAGCGCTCCGTCGTCCCGGCCTCCGGATCGAAGCGCACGATCGAGAACGGCTCCGCCGTCGCGAAGTAGAGGCGCCCGTCGAAGTACACGGCCTCCTGGTGGTGGGTGCCGCCCAGGATCCGGTCAAATCCGTTGACTTTCCGCCAGGAGTGGAATCTGGAGTCGTAGAGGAACGCTTCGAACCGGGAGGACCCGGAGGCGAGGATGAGGATCCGGTAGCCGAGGTTCGGGGTGGAGACGAAGGTGAGGAGCTCGAAGACGAAGGGGAAGGACGGGAACTTGATCTCCCGCCGGGACCTGGTCAGGAGGTTGCATATGAGGAAGGAGGAGGAGTTGGGGAGGGAGAAGCAGAGGAGGCCGTTGGAGGCGGAGATGAGGGAGGAGTTCTTGGAGGTGGGGAGGAGGAGGGAGGGGGAGAGGGCGGAGGAGTGCCACGCGCCGGCGGTGGAGTCGTAGAGCGGGTAGTGCTGGGGGCAGTGGGGGTGGGAGAGGAGGAGGAAGGAGGAGAGAGAAGTGGAGGAGGAGGAGGAGTGTCTGGAGACGAAGGAAGGAGCGAAGAGGAGGGAGTTGAAGTGCTTGCAGGTGGAGCGGAGCGGGAGGAAGGCCCTGAGGGGGAGGAAGGAGAGGACGTACTCGAGCAGCTCCCGGGGCAGCAGGCTCCAGATCCTGGGATCCATTTCGACGATCCGGGTCGGCCGCGGTGGCGGTGCTGCTCGCCTCCCGAGCATGGTGGTGGCCCTTTCCTCGATCATATATCTCTGCCAGAAGAGGGAACGATGAAGCGTTTTCAGTTCTAATAACCCTCTCTCGAGAAAGGGGGGTGGGGTGAGAGATGTGATTGACTTTGACTTTTTGACCTTTTGACTTTGGGAAAACGATGGGCGTTTTCCTATGGTTCTGGACCGCGGCTTATGACGGCATGGAGATTTGAAAGAGCAGGCCGGACGCAGAATGCCGTCCGGCCACATTTTTCCTTAAGATAGAGCAATACCGTTTCAACTGAGAGATTTCGATGAGTCGTCGATCGCCAGAATGGTCCAAACGCATCTGCCAAATCGCTTTTCTTACTACACCCTAGTATCTAGTCACAACCACCACAACTATAAGGGGCAACGCTCATACGTGCATAACTTGCCATTGGGGCACTTTCTAGGCCGGCTTCAAAACCCTATGCCGAAAAGGAATAGGAATTCATTTCCTGGACGGTTCACCTGTTGATGTATTGTCGATTTCACAGACCTCGAGTTGATTTTCTCGACCAGGACTGAAAAGGGCAAGTCAGTGGAGAAAACTGAGTAACAGAAACAGAGCGGCATCATGCAGCATTTACTCGAGGAAGTCCCTCGGATGATGTCGGCCTGTATTCGTCTAATGAAACGAGATCGTCGAGAGACTAACAAATATTTCCACTTTCGACAAATTTATTGTCCTTCCTCGGAATAGAGAGAATGGGCTGCAAGGAATGAAAGCCAGATTAAACCTGGCTGTACACAGATTACAATAAATATACAGTCATGACTCAATACTTTTATTGCATAGAACTGGTCTATACAAATGTAGGTAGAGGAGACATGCACGTCAATCGCTCCATGAGTCCTCATTCCCTGTAGCTCCTTCGTCCTGCACGTATGATTCAAGTGAATAACAGATCGACAGCTCCATCAACCTTATGAACTCAACACTTCAGTAATAAGGTCGTACCGCTTCATAAGAGATGAATGGTGACCATACAAGTATCTGTCTATCGTTGCTGCCAGTGTATAATTCCTGTGGGCATTATTGTCTATGTCAACAACCAGAATGTGTAATATACTTTATGAAACACCCCTTAAGGGAAGAAAAAAAATGAAGATTCTATAAAAATATCCGTAGAACTTCGTGATACAGGAATAAAATGGTAGGAAATGCGCACCAACACATAATTCGCAGAGGCAGATGAGATGCCGATTTCATGGGGGAACAAGAAGACACGTTTATGCGATATTCCAGCTTCTAGATAACATTATCATACATAAAATGGAGTAACAAGTCCAATAGGGTACAACTGACAAACAATGCAGAGATTTGACCATTTTTACCTGATCCTGTGCATTATAACAGCAGCAGTTCACATACTCATAGTGGCCCCGAAACGTGAAGACTGTCTTCCCTGACCAGAAATTAAATGCCTATCGAATGCAATTGGAAGCTTAATTTAATTGTCCCATTAATTCTCCAAGTAAATCATAGGGAAAAAGAAGGAAGGTATCATATACTTTCACCACTGTCATGCACGGGACAAAAACAAGTGCGGAATCCTCGCACATCGACAGCCTTATGGGCTTGTTTGTCTGCAGGCGCACTGTTTCAAAGTTTACAAGCGTGTTGCACCCTGATTCAATGTCCCATAGTCGTAATCTCGAATCAGAACCTGAGAGAGAGAGGGAGACAAATATCAATAGCTAAGGTGCAATCACAAATGTCTAGCTGGCTCTTTTGATAAACTGAAAAATAAGTGATGCAAAATTTGAGTACGGATTAAGCACTGAAGTCTTTAAGTATCGAAAATAAAGATAAGTTATCCAATACCAATTGAAAGTTAACTAACAAAATTTTATTGTTTTCTTATTAAACATGGAATGGTGAACATCATTGGCATGTTTTGACAATATACTCAGTAAGATTTTACTTTCCATCATATCACTTAACCAATTAAGTAAGTCATTTTCACTTATCACATAAAGTGATTTTTTACTTCAACCAATCAATTAAGATATGTGTAGTTAGTGGTTCTTGATTGCAATTAATGACATTAAGTGCTGAAAAGTTTCAACTTCAGCACTAAATGTGGTTATCAAACAGACTCATGAAGGAGAAAGTTCTATGACTAATTATAATGCTAGTTCTGAGAACTCATGAAACTTGAGACCAACGAATACAAAAGAGATCACCAACTGATTCTGACAAAGTTTTTAAAAGTGGAACATCTTTGAGGCCAGTTTGCACCAATGAGAAACATAATAATGGCAAAATGTTTGACCAACCATAGAATAAAGGCATATTTTTTAAAAACCATAACATTGTGAAATTATTAGCCAGCCAAACAACTTGTTATCCTGTCCTTTAAAATCCTTGTAAGTTAATGCTAGTTGCTAGATGAGGTTCAATTTGGGATGGGACAGAGCTGAACCTGCACTAAAGAGGTACATGCCGTCTTCTGATACTTTTAAGCCAGTGACAGCACCATAATGAGCAGTAGCACGATCCTGACCAGACAACATCCCTGGATGTAACCTGTGTTTAATGGGTCCCTTCACAGAAATTCTATTTGAACCTGGATGCTTGGTACCATTTCCATGGGAAGATTTCCTTGACAGCGCTGCCGCTTTTGACATATTTTGGCCTCCTGACAATGATCTAGAAGTTGAACCCTGTACAAGAATGTCATTGTCCAAATGTCCCAGCAAGGTAATCAACAAAAGAAAATATCAAAAGAAGAAAACCAGATATAAAAATTATCAAAAACCCGCTAGCTTGAGATTAATACTCAAATAATATTCAGAACACAATTTTCAGTCCAACTAATTGGATACTCGATGATTATTGTGAATGAACAACCTATTCACTATGCCAAACCTTCTCTGTTTCCTGAATAAGGAAAAAAAATTTATCCAGAGGGCAGCCTTCATGCCAACTAACTTAAAAACAACTAACTTCAAAAGCAGTTCTTCCAAAGAAGATTTAGACAATATACTGAAAAGTAGTTCTCACAAATAAAAAAATCTTTTTCCCCACGTTGGGGGAAAAAAAAAAGGGATCTCTCACTGAGGACATTTCTTCAGGCCCCCCATCAAGTTAGATGTTCATTAACATTTTCATTTGAAACCACCACTATTGATGTACTAAATTAGTAACAATTCATATTAGATAGTTAGGAGGACAAGTATTGAGCATGGACTCCACTCCAGGCAATTCTATTTGAAGAATAGCCATAAAAATCTGAAATTAGATGCTAACACAAAGTCAATTAACCAAAACAAGATAAAGGTGATCTTCACGCTTTATTGGAAGGCACACCAAAATGCAGATGCAAGTCACCACGCAAGACACAAACACCTTTGTCATTGCAGAGCGCTCCAAAAGAGGTGGCCGCCTTCCAAGTTGAGAGTGAGATTGATCTAAGACACGAAAGCATCCTGCACGTCTGATATCCCAAAAGCGTATTGCACCATCGCACCCTCCAGTTACCAGGACATACTCGCTAGAATTAGACCACTGGACTGTCATTACTCCATCTGCTACCATGAAAAGAATAAGTTATATGCACTAAGTACCCTAGCCATAGTGCAGCATCAAATTCTTTCGCATACTACTTTTTTTCCCCTTTCAGCCAAAACATTCATTCACTTGTTATATACAAGTGCTTGTTTCATTAGGAAAAAAGATTGGAGGGATATAAGATTTTTTTACAAAAGATGGTTCACCAAAGCATGGAGGATGGACATCCAGAAGATAGTCCATGCAAGCAATTGGCTGCTATTTAACCTATCAAAAGGAAGCATAAATGGAATATGTAATATATTTAACAGAAACGGCAAAAGAGAGACTGTGAAATGGTAAAAACATAGTAAAACCTTTATTTAAGCTTGAGCAACCACTCAGAAACTGTGATGCAAGATTTGCTGTGGAGCCATCACCTTGTCTTATCTTGATGAAAATCTTGCTTATAGAAGGTTCTGAATGGTGTGCTCCTTAGATGATCCTAGACCAACCAAGTTTCAGTGAGAGACAATTACCCTAGCTCTTTATAAAAAAGGGTGAGGGTTCTTTTGAAACAGCAATAGATTCATGTCTACCATAACATATCTTCAAGAGGGTAAACTAAGAGTAGTAACTAATGGAGGGTAGCTTCTGTATGCTGTATCTCTTTAACCCCATATACTCAGGGCAGGTAAACCGATCATTGGCAACAAGACAAAAGACAAGAAGAAACTGACTCTAGTACATGAAGATTATCAAATGGAAGGGGTCCTGAACGGATCAAGATCTATTTCAACTGTCATAAAGTGAAACTGATCGAAAAAATTGATTAAAACAACTGGTGTACCTCGATGACCAGACAATGTGTGAGCAAATGCACCTGAGGCAATATCACACAGTCGGACTTGAACATCTTCAGTTCCAGCAGCAATTAGCATGTGAGACGTTGCCAATGAGGACATGGAAGTACTATAAACCTTCCCAGGCATTTTGAAATTCATCACCACCTGTGTAAGATACAGAGAATTTCAGGACACGTAATAGGAACGACAAAAGCAAAATGAAAAACCCCAAGAAGCATCTGGAAGAAGAACAGAAAGAGCCTTTGCCTGCGTGGAATTTGTATCCCAGACTTTTATATAGTGATCATACGAGCCGGTGACAAAAAGCCCTGTGTCAATGGGATACCATATGGCTGAGGAAATAGCATACTTATGCCGGTGCTCGTGCTGCTTATCGATGACAAAGAGAGGTCTGTGCTTCGCGATCAGCCCACCTCCCTCCAGCTTCTGCGGTTGTTGGAGATCATAAACCGCAGCTGACGCATCCGACGCGCCGGACAACAGATAGCGGCCCTCCGTCAAATCAACCTGCATTCCACAATCGAAGCTCCTCATAATTTCTATCAAGCTAACATCTTGCCAAGACCAACGTAACACTGCAACATCATTAGCCGGGCACACGCAATGCCGGAGACGAGAAACGCAGCGAAGAGTTACGCCCTTCGGTTTCGAACACGAGAGAGGCGTGGAGCAGCTGCTCCATAGTTATCAGCATCACATCACATTCTAACTTCACATTTCCCCTTCCTTATCGGTTCTCCAGTTCAACAAGACAAAAGCTACGAAATACAGAAAAAACTGCGCCGCGACGAACACTTTCGATCACGACCTAGCTCGAATCATCAGCGGCCGCCGGAATCGCCCCGGCATCGACCATGAGAACGCGCGGCGAAAAGGCATAATCCGCAATCGGCGAGGAGGAAGGGGAGGAGCACCGACCTGGAGAGAGTTGACGGAGCCTTTGTGGGGGGAGACGATGTCCTTGTGGTTGGAGAGGTGGAGGGAAGCGACGCGGCTGGATTTGACCCGGCTCGCGAAGGAACGTGGGTGGATTCCGCCCGATTCTCTCTTCTCGATCTCCCTCCACATTCTTCGAGCATCTTCTTCGTCTCTCTCTCTCTCTCTCTCTCTCTCTCTCTCTCTCTCTTCTCCAAAGCTGCGAACGAGTTCAGAACTTGAGAAGGAAGAAGGAGATTCAGGGCGTCTGCGAAATGTTCTGTTTGGAGCCCAAGAAGAAGAAGAAGAAGAAGAAGAAGACGACGCCGACGACGACGACGACGGCGGCGGGGTGAAGGAGAAAGCTGATTCGAGAATTCCAAGTTTTGTCTTTTTTCCCTTTTTATGGGCCGAGATTTACCGGCCCAATTCGGGGGAGTGCTGGGAGATTTGAACTGGGCTCCCGTACTTCTTATTGGGCCTGCATATGATTCGATCTCTTGAGTGGCTCTAACCCAAATCTTCTCTTAACGAGCCGCCGCCGCCGCCGCCGCCTCCGCCGCCCCTGCCTCCTCCCGTGACGTCGCCTCGGCCTCCAAGTGTGTGCCGTCAAATGGCTATCCCTCCTCTCTCCCTCTTTATACCATGCGCCTCGTCCTCGTAGGCAGCAACAGATCCAATTGCAATGCACAAGATCTCGTGACACTTACCAATAAGGCATGTGACAAGTGTTAAGGGGACGACAGGATGGGCATTAACAGAGGGAGAGACGAGCTAAGG
This sequence comes from Eucalyptus cloeziana, assembly GCA_014182715.1. Classification (NCBI taxonomy): domain Eukaryota; kingdom Viridiplantae; phylum Streptophyta; class Magnoliopsida; order Myrtales; family Myrtaceae; genus Eucalyptus; species Eucalyptus cloeziana. Next base: position 2,963,240 of record CM024639.1, on the reverse strand, counting down.
AGAGAATAGAATTGGTGGGGTTGGTCTCTGCTAGAGGGGCGATGAAGTGACGCCGGCGAAGTCGTCGAGGGGCGAAGGCTGCCAATGAGTCAATGACAGATGGCGTAAGGTGGAGGTGGTGGTGGGGACACGACCTCTATTCTTTGTTTGGTCTTGCTTTTTCAAGTGAGATGATTAATAAACATGTGGCGCAAATTCAATGTATTGATAGGATGATAATAAGAGAGGAACACAACATGTGGAAATAATGCCCGCAATGCATACCCATCAAAATTAAAATATTGGCATGATTATTCATGTATAATCTTGTAGAATTGTTATTTTTAATTTGGTATTTTCACATTAACAAATAAAAGAAGTTGCTTTCCATTTTGACATGCTAATTAAACAAGCTACAGACAATATACCCATCTAGAATCATTGCTCCTACGTTTTCTATCGGCAAATCTTAATGACGATTGGTCCGGAAGTCATCGGACTTCTAGAAAAGGGAATCAAGGAATAAACATGCACATCTTCCTAAATTCATCCGTTTCATACGTACATATATATTTTTTAATATATATACACATTCTAGAAGCCCCTAATTAATAATAACGAATTAGGTAAATTGCCTAAATTCTATGCGGCCGTGCTCTGGTCTATTTCTTGACAAAATTACAAATGGTGTGCTCTAGTTTTCCTTTATTAATTAGACTATCGAAGCAACGGTCCCATTTGGGATTTGATAAAACGTCCCACCCTCTCTTGAACCATGGCCCAATGAAATCGTTTTCCTCCTGCCGAAGAGCTAAGATGGATAGACATGCCAAATTATACATATCGCATTCCAAAACTCGATTAATCACATTGATGGCGACGGATTCATTATTGCCGGACTATTGAGTTGAGAAAGCACAAAATAGTTATGACTCCATCGAATATTTCATAACAGTAATGAGGTCCTTATGGTAATGTCAGAAAAAACCGATAGTCTCTTTTCCACTTTTTCAAAAAGATATAATGGGAAGTTCCAAATAAAACGTAGTCCAATTAGATAAGTTACTATCACCAAAAATCTTGATCTCCCGTGCCAATTCATTAATAAAAATGCCGTAGCCATAACCTAATTTTTCTTGTCATTTTTGTTTTTCGGAGCATTTGAGACTTTTTGAGCCTCCAAGCAATCTTGATCGGGTAATTACTGAATCACAAAAGCCCATACTCCTCCTAGAATCGACTCGAGAGAATGCGCAAAACGGGGTGATCCGAACTGAACGTAGCGCGAGGAATATACACATCGCGCTTACCGATGGAGGCGCCTGGACACTTCTAGTTCTGCTCATGTAGTTAGAACGGTTGAGTCCCCAGGTACAGCAAGAACACCAGCTCTTGCAGTTCGAGAATCTGGTATGAGGCTGTCTGGGCAGTTAGTTCAAACGAACATCACCTTTCCTCATCACCTCCTCCTCCCGTCAGTCAGCCAATACCAAATCTCGATTCTCAATCAGCATACGTATTCTGATCGGTTTCTGTTTCGGACAAGAACGTACGGAGCACGAAATGAAGAAGGTAGCAAATCCCATTATTCATGGACGATCAGCAAGTTTCTCGCTGGACTCTTAACCAAAACCACCATGCCATTACAGTTCTTACATGACATGGGGTGCGTCCCGTGACCTAATACATCGCCTACATACTCGTAATTTACACTTGATTATCAAGATTACAACGGAGAACGAACCGTTCGAGATGGCGGATCAAAACCCGACCCACATGTTAAGATGAAGCTGAGAGTGCGAAAAGAAAAAGGGTTTGTGCATCAGCGAAGTCAAAATGGTCTTTGTACACCTGAAAAAGAACGGAAAGAATGTGCCGGGGGGGACTGGGAATTTAGCGAATTCGGACCAGTCTTTCACCAGCTTTTCCGGTGGCCGTGGCGATCAGGCGACTTGTCCGGGCCGGAATTATTGCCGCTCCTGTTAATAAGAGGAGAGGAAGACCTTCTGTTATTGTTGATCGCCATCTTGTTTTCGCTCAATCTTCGGCCGAGTTCCTTCTTCTTGGTCGTCGCCGGCTTCTGCGAACTGCTCGAGCTCCTGGCGTGGAGCGTGGGCACTACGTACCAGCCGATCGAGGTGCACAGGATCGCGACCGACCGCCCGAAGACGGCCAAGAACAGCAGAATCAAGACGATAGCCACGGGCATGTAATACGAAGGCCGCCTCCAATTCTTCATTTTCATGAATCCCCACTCAAGGCTCTTGCTCTTCGCCTTCTTATCCGAACCATCCGCCTTCGTCTCACTCGCTTCCTTAACCTCGCTCGAAGTTTCGTGAGGTAAGTTTTTATCCTGATGGGCGTCCGAATTTCTTGCCGCCTGGTCCCCGGTAGCGCGAGGATCATTGGTCTTGCTCCTGTGATCTCGAGGCTTGTTAGCCTTATCCTTCTTGACCACAATAGGCACGCAGTCGTTGGAGCTCGTGAAGGCGAACCGGACGAGGGAGATGTCGCCGGAGCCCTTCTGGGTGTAAATCTTCTGCCGCTTCTCCTGGAGCTCGGACAGGAGGGCCTCGAACTTGTCGAGCCCGCGAGCCGAGTACGGGTTCTTGTTCTCCTTGTTGCTGTGGAGGCCGCTCCTCCTCGACGATCGCCTCGGCGTCGAGCAAGGGCTCGCGCCGTCCAGCTGGTCGTCTTCCTCCGGATGGAAAGCGGAAGCGCCGCAGATGAAAGCGGTCAACATCTGAGAAAGTAGGGAGGTCTGCTTGGCTATGTTTTGTTTTCTGAGGGTTTTGGTGTTTTGGCTTGATCTCTTCAGAGAAGAGCCATATAAGTAGAGAGAGAGCGGCTTGGAAGACAAGATCAACCGACGCGGTCAAGCTACAAGGTTTGACGAATTCACGAATATAAAATTCAGGGTAGAAGCTTCTTAACGATGGCCATGTCTTGTTTGACTTTCTTGGGGAGAAGGTAACCGAGACTCGGTGGTTTAGTTAGAGCCCCCCGTCGAGGGGGAAAAAAAGGAGCCACACGAATGACTTCGGGGTTGAATTCACTGCGTTCTCGGTAGTTGCTCGTTCATCATGACATTTGAAAAGAAAAAAATTGGAGGACGACGATATAAAAAGCGTAATGAAATGGGATAATCTAGAAAGGGAAAAAGCCCTGGAATTATTCGTAGAAATGCAGTCAGGAAAAAGGCAGTCGATTCCATAACATTTATCTCGTGGGGATTCGAATGGGGGTGGGGGGCACTTCAAGAACTCAAAAAAAAAAAAAAAAAAAGATCTATATCATTTCTTCACACATCAATCACATCACTGTCATTTCACCATAGATCACATCATTATCTGATCCCATGTCCATCAAATTACATTTGCCGCCGCTTTAGGATGAATAATTTTATTTAAAAATAAATAAAAATTCGTTTGATCATATTAATTAATTTTTAAATTTCTTAAAATAGAATAGTATTCCCAAAATAGATTTAATATAGAAACCTTAAGTACAAAAAATATATATACTTTTTTGTCCCCGATAATTTTGTTTTTTTCTTAAGACTTCAAAATGCCGGTATTTTTTAGTTCTTTTATGAAGTCCATGTTGGAAACTAATGAAACCTCGGTGGAAAATCGAGAAAAAAAAGTTTCATTATCTTGTCCACAAATCATATGTAATCCAAGTTACGTAGAAAAATTTTACAGTACATCACGGTAGCTGAGTTCAGCAAGCGATATAGAATCTCGTGCTCTTTTGGCTTCACCTCACAAGAAGCTCGTATCATCTTCTTCGAAGCCGAATGCACATGGAAGGAAGGGCATCTTGGTCGACGCTACTCATTGGCGCCCTTAATCTCGCGGAGTAGTTGACTTAGCGACCGCGAAACATCCGCGGGCAACTAATTCTAATGTTTTTTTCCTGCACAGGAATGACGTATTCGGTGATCGAAAGCTTCGAGATCGATTAAAAATTCAAATGATTGTCGAAGGTACGAACATCTGTATAGGCCTGGCTTGGATATTTTATATGCGTTCACATGTAAAAGACCAGCATCGGATCTGTGAAGGCCAGGCCTTGTCTCTCTAGTCTTTGGATTTAGCAGTGCCACAAATTTCGAAAAGAGGACTGAATGCTTGGGAATCACGGAAACTCGGATGTCAAAGGGATCTTTGATGAATAAAATATTATGGCGTGTTAATTATGATTAACATGGTATGGTCAGAATTGAACAAAGGGGCTGTTGGACGAAGTAGTCGGGGGAGGATTTCTAATTACAGCACCAAATCACCAAGCTCGACTAGACAACAATTCACTCTAACCAAAAATTTTGTGCTTGAGTTATATCTATAGGTTTCAAGGTATCCTATACTATTTTGTACTTTTTTTAAAAAAAATTAATTTTGACAAAAAGTTTGTAAAGTTATTAACACATTGAACATTTAACCAAAACATACATAGATTACAAAAAAATTATACAATAGTAATATAATCGTAAAATAATACTAACTTTTTTTATCGAAAAATAATACTAACGTTAGAAATTGAAGAAAAAAAAATGATATACGTCAGCTTTTACCAATTAATTATTTCAATATATGAGTTTAAGTGAAAATCCTTCACATTTTATTGAGGGCATGATCTAAAACACATATCGTTGGCAGACAAGAGACAAACTTGTCAGAGAATGGAAGAGGGTGGACCCGGGGTGATTTGTATCAATTAAGCAAAAAGTTCACATAGAAAAAAGAGTGTCACGAATAAATAAGTTGAGAAATAGCATACGTGGTTTTGTATACCATTCTACGGCTACATAAATTATGGGGTGGCGTGACATCAAACTTTAGAGCGTGCCCTTTATTTACCAGTTTCGAAATTTTGGAACATTGAACCTGAGATGCGAGCTTTCGCAACCACCTTGAAACCTATTGGACTATGTCGATTTTCTTAGGGTCCGCAAGATTTGTAGGCTCTTGTGCACACCTCTAGTGAGGTTACACATACATAGGGGTGAAACCGAGTCATGCTACTTTTGAATAACTCAGGCTTATCTAGATGACTAATCGAGAAAAAGAATGGTCTAATAAGTTCTAAACATATTTTACAACGGCCAATTTAATCTTAAAATTTCCAAACCAATTTGGCTAAATAGTCCTAAAGATTTTAACGATATATAGTTCTAGTGAGATTATATGTACATACGGGTGAAACTGAGTCAAGCTACTCGTGAATAACTCAGGCTTGTCTAGATGATTACTCGAGAGGGAAAATTATCTAAAAAATTCTAAATTTATCGTACGGTGATCAATTTAGTCTTGAAATTTAATTTGGTTAATATAGTCCTAAACATTTTAATGATTTTTCAATATAGTTTTTCCAGCCAATTTAACCAAAAATCGTTAACATGTTCAACAAGGCTTAAAACAACATTGTTTTCAGATTTTTTTTTTCAATTTTTTGATATAGTTCTTTTAGCCAATTTAACCGGAAATTGTTGACATGTTTGACGAGGCTTAAAACAACATTGTTTTGAGAATTTTTTTTCAATCTTTTGATCTTTTCTTCCTCCATCTTCTTGAGTTTTGGTAGGCGAGGTCATCGAGGCCTTAGCAATGGACACCCTTGCCCAAACCCAAGTGAGGTGCCTGGCCTTCGCTCAAATCTAGGTGAGTGACACCCTTGCCTAGATTTGAACATTACGCCCCTAACTGAGTGAGGGTCAGTTGTGGCTGATGAGGGCCGCCGACAAAGAAGAATATGGATAGAAGAATAGGGAAAAAGAAAGAAAGAAGAAAGAAAAGATCATCCATGTCAATTACTTATCTTGCCACGTAGGATGACTGGTGCCAATTAAGACATCACGTCAGTAATTTAAAGTTTATCACTAAATTAACTATCATATAATATGTTTGTGATATTCGGGACAATTTTCCTCTACTCTAGATCAACTAGCATATTTTCAATTGAGCTTGAGTTCGAGCTAATCAGGTATCTTGTCAAGTCAAGCTCGAGCTTGTTAATACTTAGCTGGTTAGGCCCATGAGCCTAACAAGCATATCTATACTCTATATTTCCTAAAAAACATTCAATAACAATACGAAATTGACACAAAACACTTAAAAAGTACATGACATTTACACTTATTAAGCTTGAGCTCGAGTTTCATTTATAAGTTGATCAAACTCAAGTCGACCTCTAGTGTCTCGATTTTCTAATCAAGTGACGCTTAAAGTAGGAGAATTAATACTCGATCAAGCTCAAGTTGAGCTTCGCACACAAAATACACGAGTTGAGTCGAGTCGAGTCGAGTAGAGCGGAGCCGAACTCAAGCGCGTAGGGTGGCTCCTGTACTAGAGACAAGTGACGGCCCTCCTACTCCAAACATTCACGAAATTGGACCTTGTCCTCGCTTTTTCTCCTCCTCCTCGTCCTTTACTTGGCCGGCTGCGCGTTCACGCATGATAATAAATGCTTACCCACTCTGATTTAAATTGAAACGACTGGTTCCCCGTGCTTTCGTTTTCCACACGAAACTACCCTCAAAATGTGAAGAACAACAGCGGACACGACGAATCGTGTTTTGACTTTGATTGGTCACGGGCGAGTCGAACAGTTAACCCTAGTTTTTCTCATCGAAAACGTGTTTTGCCCCCGAAGACGCACGATGAATCATGTGACCAGTGACCACCGAGCCCCGCCCGAGGACGGGAATCGCCATGAGACCCGCAAGGAATCACCGCGTTCGACTTTCTCGACTCCCTCCCTCCCTCTCTCGTTCTCTCTCTAGAACAAGTCAACGTCTCCGGCCCGGAATGACGTCAGGCCGAACTCAGCAAAGCTTCGACGAAACACGTACGTACGTACGTACACGTGTGTAACCTGGTCTGAAATGCCCTCCCAGATTATAAGCCCCGGTTTCTGTATAATTCCTTCTGGCTTTGGCATTACTCTTTCGTTTGTTTTCTTCTGTTTTGTGTTCTATTTCTTTCCAGAAAAGCCGACGGATTTTACTGGCGATTGGCGTGTCTTCGTCACGCTTGGAAGAATGCATGTAAGAGAGATTGCCACGCATGCGCGAACGATTGACTCATGGCTCCCCGAAGTGTCGATAAAACTTCAGGACGTCCACCAAATCGTGAAAATGTAGCCACGTGTACGAGTGATCGGTTCCTTTCTAGTTCACTGAAACCGGTCACCTTTTTTTTTTCTCACTATTGGATGATATATATTACGAGAAATAATAATAATAAGAAGCTGGTTATGGTAATCAATTAGTCAGTCTTCTTTGGAACAGAGAATCGGACCGCCCAAATACTGCTTTTACTTTTAGGAATCTTGGACCAAATCGATGCTCTCGAGAATCAGACGCAACTAGCTAGTTCGATATGATATAGTTGTTTCCCAATTCGAGCAATTTATTTTGCATATCCCTAGCAACATGTCATCCATCCTTTTAGTATGAAAATAAGAATATATCATATTATATTCATCCAGATGAATATAATTCCCGTTAAATTCTTTTGAATTGCACATCATTATAGCAAATCCATCTAATGGGGTAACCATAGGTAAGGAAATCTGTTTAGAAAATAACGAAATTGCGCATGCTATATTAGATGTTCACAAAGCAGGTCATTTAAACAACTTTTCAAACCCAAGATTGTAGATGGTACGTCGTATTTATTTAACACAACATATGTACCGAGTATAAATCCGTCGCGTATTTGGATTGTTGGGTCTTAGCACACATATCTTGTTACGTCTTTTTCTTTAATTATATGATGCTATGTAAGCTATGTAGCTTGAGCAGTCCTAGATCACAATTAGGATCGCCTTCAGCAATCAAACATAAAATCCAACCATTTCATTTGGATTAGGTATGTGTCGTTAAGCTACTGGGATCTAGATACGGATCATCTCTTATTAGATACGTAGATTACGTGACCAAGTTCCTATTCACGCTTGTGGTCCAGCGTCGGGTTTGGTTTCTTGTTATCCCTAAAATAGGATCGATGGTACGTAACACATATATGGCTCAAATCGTGGTCATGAGTTTGGTGGGCCAGTGGGGCCCACTTGGGCCTGTCTAAGGGAACTGGCCCAATTTGCGACGTGCGATCTGATCGCCAAATCTTTTCAGGTGGACGTACGAGAATCAAGCTGAAACAATTACTTTATGGAGCGGTTATACCACATGTTAATGACACGAGATGGAACAAGTTAATCAAAATATAAACTGGAGAGAGATGCATATCAATAGGAAATGTAATTGATCGATCACACCGTATTGATCATGTAAGCGTCACATAAAGATATGTTCTCCTCCTTAAAGGCCTAACATTTTATTTATTCATTTATTTAGGAGATGTTGAGGACTCTTTGTGTTGTTCATGTCATGGAAGGCTTGAGTGTGGCTTTTTAGACCTAATACGAGTCAAGCTATATGCCATGCATGCACCGACTTTATAGGGTTGAGCAATTGTCCGAGTTTGAACTCGAAAATAAGTTGAAATCAGCTTAATGAATTTGATTCCAAGCAAATTTTAAGGAAAGCTAGATGGGTTAATGAGTTAAAAAGAAGACTAAATTCAGTCTAATTTTCAAAGTAAGGGCTATATCGCCAGTTCTATATAAGAATTGAATTGAACAGGTTGGTTCAAAAGTAGAATTGGCTTCGACTCGGTCAAAATTGTTTTCCTTTATTAACAATTAAAACTCAAAGAAACAAAAAGTCCACAATCCACTTGGTCATTATATATTTTTGCCTCTCTTTCGGTCTCTCCAATTTTGCTGAAAAACAAGAAATTGAAAGATACAAAGGTAGTCGGTCCTTAATCGGCATGCCAAAAAAGGTACTAAAAGAACGTGGATTAAATAAGTTACTAATCTACAGAAAAAGTATATATAAAAACTTTTGGTTTTATAGAAAGTAAATCGATGAACTGAAAGTCCTTCCTTCAGTCCCTCAATCTCCTCAATCGAGAAAGGCCTTCATTCGATGGATTTCTTATTTAGAATTTCCACACAAGAAGTCAGTGGAGACAGCTGTGAATAATGAGAGAGAGAGAGAGAGAGCGATTGACTTGACATGTAGGTTGAAATACATAGGTGGGACTGGGACTAGACCAAAGCACGGTGGGCCGGGCCTTTCAATGTAAGGCTGTCACCTAAGCCCACCAATTCGCCCTTTGGGACAGAACGGGCCTGGGCGGGCTCGGTATATAACAAATGATCATCATATTGTCAGTACGGCTGAGGCATAAATCGATTGATAAGGACCTGGATACCAGTTTTCTTCCATTACCGTCTAAAGAGCTTCTCTAAGTCTTATTAGGTGATCAAATAGGAATAATAGATTTAGACGTTAAACTTTTGTATTCAGTTTTAACCCTTTCTCATCTAAAAAAATATCTAATTTTTTTAGAGGTCGTTTGGTGAACTTTGTATAGTGCAATGTTTCGGCCAATGATCAACCGACAATTCATTTAATTTGATAAAAAATCTGATGTACAACTACAGCTTGTCATGGGACCATGACAATGGCCGCCCAACGTCAAATCCCTCAACCGCTCCAATGAAAATGCCACGGGTTCTTTTTGTCCTCATCTCGTTCAAATTTCAAGCAAGGTTGCAGATCCGGCAACAGGAGGGAAACCGATATGCGTCTCCTCTCACTCATGCCCCACTCAGCAACCTCATGTTTCTTCCCCCTTTGCATGGTCAAAAAGCCATCACCGTCTGTCAAGACAGACCCATGACCGAACTGTCGACCAGTCCAAGCGCATCATCATCTTGTCCATGACGCCGTTCGATGTGCGATTCTTCGGACGACATGCAAAGCACTAAAGATTCCGTAACGTGGTACGCGCAATCCATATGTGCCAGGACAGATGCGCAGGCCAGAGACGTGGAATAAGATCCCGCCACAAAAACCACTGTACACGTTCGCGTGATGCGCTCCGTGAGGTGCCAAGCGACTCGCATCGTGCTTATATTAAGTGATCCTGCGTTAATAAACATCTTCACTGGCCAGGACAGCCGTTCATTAGCTAAGAGCTCGTTGGGATATTGTCAGAAACGGGCCCATGATGATGGTGGTGCACATGACTTCGCAGATTATACTCGGGATTGAGAGTTCCCACCGATTAAAGTCTAAGCAAGCCACTTTTTATTATGACTTGGAAGGACCCAGATGGCAGGCGGGTGCTTCAAAATTCAAACATAAATGATTGCTTTAAGCTGGTCGCTTCAAAAAATCAAAATTCCTGGTCCCCCCATTCACCTGCAAACCGGCTCTCCTCTGTCTTCCCCTTTTCTTTTTGCCTCTCTTTTGCCTTATCGTCCGCACCCTCATTTGCTTTCTACTTCACACAACTGATTTTGAGGCACACAACGGACACAAGAGAGGCTCACTCCTGCAGTGTTGGGGCGAGAGCAATAGCGAGGTCATGGCTTTCGCGGGGACGACCCAGAAGTGCATGGCGTGCGACAAGACGGTGTACCTCGTCGACAAGTTGACCGCCGACAACCGCATTTACCACAAGGCCTGCTTCCGGTGTCACCACTGCAAGGGCACCCTCAAGGTAAGATCGTGTTGTCACTCTGTTTCGGGAGTCGTGTTGATACGAGGTCCGATCCATCGGGTCACGTTCATTCGTCTGTTCTGGTGCTGCTCTTGGTGTCGGTTGGATCATGTTGGTGCAGAAACAAGACATTTGCTGAATTATCCCACTTAATCTGCATTACAATGAACAGGGATGCTTAGTTTCTCCTGCAATGCTGAGACGGTCAAGCATTGATCTGATCTTGTTAGTTAATAATTGAAAGATCTGGCATTCGAAAGTCGTTTGCCTTTGCCAAGCAGAACATTTTAGTCAACCCGGAATGTATTTTGAACCGACTCGATCCGTGCTAACCTAATCAATTACCGTCGAGCTTCAAATCAAATATATCCCACTGCCGAAAACGCAACAAATCTGAATCTTGGTTTCTCCAAACTGGCACTGTGGCTATCTGCTACAACTTCCAACATGAACTTCTTGCATTTTCACAAGTAGCTTGATGTACTTCGTACAATTCTAAAAACTAGATCCGATCTTGCAGCTTTCGAACTACAATTCCTTTGAAGGAGTTCTCTACTGCAGGCCACACTTCGATCAAATTTTCAAGAGAACTGGCAGCCTTGAGAAAAGCTTTGAAGGTCAGAATTTATCTGAGTTCCTCTCCCATCCAACATCAATTTAGATCTCTCTCAAGTGAATTTTTGTTCTTGCAGGTATCCCGAAAATTGTCAAACCAGAAAGACCTTTGGGCGGCGAGGTAATTTTCCATGACCTAGTGTTCCTCTCATTTCTTGTCCAGTAATTCCTCAAGAGCATCATGAGTCTTAATCTAAAGCTGCTCAAACAGAAACCCGCTGTGGCTAAAGTCTCGGGCATGTTTGCTGGAACAAGAGAGAAATGTTTTGGTTGCAAGAATACTGTATATCCAACTGAGAAGGTACCAACTCAACCATTCTCATTCTCAGTATTATAGTCAACACAGAACAAGTAAAAGGCAGAATAAGGACTTTTTGATTCCAAAATTTGGAAATCTTCTAAAATTGCCGCAACAAACTCTTGATACAGGTGAGTGTGAATGGAACTCCGTACCACAAAAGCTGCTTCAAATGCACCCATGGCGGTTGCACAATAAGCCCATCGAACTACATCGCACATGAGGGCAAACTCTTTTGCAAACACCACCACGCACAACTCATCAGAGAGAAGGGCAACCTCAGCCAGCTTGAGGGGACCATGCAGGAAACGAGAAAGTTGCAGCTAGAGAAATTGCTGTGTGAGACATAATAAGCAGCATCTGTGATACTATGTTATTTTCTCCCTCTTGCATTCTCCTTCCTTACCGGTCGAGACTGTAGTTTCCGTGGTCTGAAGGGCTTCATGTATCCATTTTGTTCAACTCGAAATGTGTTGGTCACTGTTTCTTGTAATTTCGGCTTCCTTTTTTACCACCGGACACTCGCTAGACCATGCCAGCTTACACTTACAGTTGCATAATCAGATCTCAGATGACTCTTGCATATGTATGCCCCTACTGCCAAAAATATATTGAGTTCCATGAGAAATTTCTGCAATGATCTCTAGCAAAGAATCTGCAACTGCAATCATCCATTCTACACGAGCACCATGATAAACAAGCTACTTCAATCTAGTTTTTAACACATGGAATCGAAAGAGCAGAACAGCAAAGGCCTACCTTCCCTATGGTCAAGAAAGCCAGAGTCCCCGCTATTATTTGGGGAAGTTGGATTAGCTTGCAGGAAAAAGGGTATATCACCTTACATCATCCATGGTAACGGTTTTTTAGCAAGATAAACTTTGCCAGCTTATTGTAAACTCCCGACAGATCCTACAGCCTGAATAGTAAAGCAGTTGGGCAGGCATACGAGGGGGGTTGGGAAGAGGAAATTGAGGTAAGAGAAATGGGCCATAAGAAGAATCGCCAGAATTCAATAGATCTTTGGAACAGATGCCATCATTTCAACAATATACTATGTTACAAAGCGGCCTACAAGGTGGAGCCGAAGGTCTAAAGCAAAGAACATGACACCAGTGCCATACTGGATATATGGCTCTTCTTTCCTAAGATTCTAATATGTACAGAATGAATCCAGAAGACCAAATCTATCATCACAAAGCTCAACCTAGTGAAGAAGACAACCATTCAGGGCTATGTGCTTCAGGTCTATAATAAAATTGTCCCGAAGAAACCCGAACCCAAATGTACTGTCTCTATACTGCCAGATCCTTCCCTCGTTACGCCTGTCAGTTGCTGTAGTCCCAGCCATATCAGGAATTAGTAAGTCATAACTTGAATTTATGTACAGGATGCGAGCAACCGGCTCATTTTCCATCAGAAGCTCCCTGAACATTAAATTTTCTTCATCAATGGGGTGGAGGTGCATGCGACTGTCGTACATGATTGCCTCCTCTTGAGAAAAAGGTGGCTCAATAAATGTTGCTTTCGATGTCCAAAAAACTGGGGCACAACCAGAAAAATGATCTGCTGGTTCCCCAACCCTTCGGCAGGCAATTCCCCCAATTTCATCGTAAGTTACAAGATAGAATTCCAGTTTCATGCAGTCACTGATTCCCTGCGACGACAGGCAAGAAAGAGCTTCAGATATCAAGGAGAGGTCAAACATATTTAAGCCAATCCCCCACATAAATAATAAATTTACAGCATACAATGTCATAGTTCATTCTTGTTCTTTTGAGTGTGTTGGAACTGAAAGGAAAACACTAAATTCCCAAGCACACAATGTCCTGACTTTCTGAAAAGCACCGTCAATCCACATTTATCGAATGAAAGCCTCAAATAATTTCAACTGAGCATAAGTTAATAGCCAGAATGAGGCATTAAGTTGACATCATTATTTATATGTAAACTAATTCACCAGAGGAGTGAGCGGAGGAAGAATTTATGTAACAGAATTAACAATCACAAGGCATTGGCAATGGACGTTCCCTCATGATTTGATTTCATAATCCAAATACTCATCAACCAATCCCTACACATCTTTCTTGGCATATGTAGTGAAGTGTCACCACAAAGCATCTCTCGAAAAATCATTGGCATAAGCTGTTTTTAAATCGTAATGTCTTAATACCCAGTTCAAGTTAAACTTCTAATAAGCATTACACTCACTGAACAACAACAGCCATTTTGAGAACTATAATAATCAGGCAACATCAACATATAACTACAGTTGTTGATTGGCATAAGAGCAAATATGTAGCATTTGCATCATCAACGTAATTTGTTTTGCAACGGGCTGGTTAAGAGTTAAAACTTTTTTAATCCATTTTGACCTCTTCAACAAATAATGCAGTGCGCTCAGCCCAAAGCACGAATTGCTTGGATATACCAAGGGAAGACTAATCAAGTGTACTGAAAATCCCAAACAGCCAAAAAGCATATAAACTCAGCATTTAGCACAAAAGATCCAACCTTTCTTAAAACTGAAATTCGAATCATCTTGAGCCTATCACCAAATTGCCCATTCTAAACTAGCAAATGAACTCACAATTTCAATGCGATGATCAGAACAAAGAAAGCAGCTCCAACCTCTCCATGTAAGACAACTAATTTAACTGATAAATGCAGATGCACTGATCCAGATAAGAAGATTAAGATCAGAAAGAATAGCTCGAATCACCTTCCATAGCCCCTGCAAAGGCCGAGAAGGAGTGGGCGAGCAATCTACTATTTTCACGAAATGCTCGGGCTCCCATCTTCTCTTCCCCTGCCTCTCCTTCTCCCTCTTCCTCTGCCTTCTAGATGCGCCACTCCCGCCGGGGCTCGTCCAGTTCGCAAAGTGCTGATACATCTCCGACATATACCGATCCGGTAAGCTCCCGAAAGTCCCATTCTCGCCGCCACTGGCCTCCTCCTCATCGCTACACAAGTTCGCCGAGCTCGAGCTCCTCCGAAACCCATTCCTGTGCGAATTGCCCTCGAGCCCCATGTTCTCCTCCACCACCAAATGCGTGCACCCCATGAAATTCACATCCACCGGAATCAAATCGGTCTTCCCGATCGAATCGACGGAATAATTAGCGCCGAATTCGCCACCTTTACCATCCGGGTCAACGAAATTCACGGGTTCCCCGCTGGAGGAAAGCGACATCCACAAAAACGGCGACTTCACCACGCCGTAGGTGCCGTCCTGGGAGGGCGAGACCCTGGAACCGGCGACGAACGAGGGGCCCCAATCGAAGACGACAAGCGGCGGAGGCGGCGGCGGCGGCGCGGGGGCCGCGACGGCCACGGCGGAGGTGGATCTCTGGCCGCTGCGCCGCCAGAAGCCGATGAGGCTCTCCCACTCGCTGAGGGTCTTGTAGAGGAGCCGGTAGCCCACCTTGCCGTCGCCCCATTTCCGGATTTGGGTCTTCGATCCCCACCGCCGGTCGCACAGGGCGTGCCAGAGCTTGGCGTCGCTCCTGCAGAGCGCGACGAAGCGCTTCGAGGTGCAGGAGAAGTTGGCGATCTCGGGCGGCGTCAGGAACGACAGGATGCAGAGCTGGACGTCCTCCGGGAAGTCCACGAACGACGTCGTCGGGACGAAGTCGGTTTCCATCTCTCGCGAAAAGCTCTGGCGGAGGGTAGTGGTGGGCGGTGGAGATTTCGCGTGATTCGACGGAGAGCTGCCGAGGATTTTCTGGGGAAAAGCTGCGAACTTTCTCGGGAAATTCGGGAGAAAGAGATACCGCGGTGGCGCTGGTTGGGCTGATTACGACTGCTCGGTAGATTCCCGGATGATCCCTTTTCGGCACGATTCACCGTGCGTGCGGGATTGGATAGTCGGCACGTCAAGGTTAACGCCGCCGCGTAGCGTGTGGAACAGTCGGCAGCATCGTACCGTAACGATGCCCACAAGCTTGTCGTGTCCACGCATCGCAACTCTGTCCGGGACAACGGAAACTCGAATTGCGCAACATCTTTCCCCGTTCTTCTTCTTCTTCTTCTTCTTTTTGGGGTAATTTGATCCTCAAATTGTAAGAATACATGAGTAGTACTATTAACCCTTTTTTTTTTACCAATCACTTCATTTTATGTATCATAAAATTGTGAATTATTAATTAGAATATAAACCATCTTAACTAACCGAAACTCAAATAATATATTTGTACCGAATTTTTTCTAGAAATATTCAATTCGATGCTTTTTGATTCTTGATGATTCTGGATTTACCCTATTGATTGTCAATACTATCTTCTCCTTCTAATCGTGTGAAATTTTTGGACGTCTTTTGTTATGCTTAATCTAAATTGAAAATGTGTTTCCATAATAGCATTCGGTTGGGTGTAAAAAAAAATTCAGTTCAAAGTGTTGACTTTAGGATTAAATAAATTATAAGGTGCGCATTAAAAAGTGAATGGGGTATATTTGGATGCTTTCATTGCTTTTGCGAGCATGTGATGATAAGTAGTAGATACATATACGGTTGTATCCATACAAACTCTCTTTGAACCTTTTTTTTGCCTCTAAAGTTCTAATTTTAACAAACACACACACACAAACACAAAAAAGGCGAATATTGCCTCCAATTTATCAACAAATTAATGAGGAAAAATCACATTTTTACCTGCCACAACAAAAGGGTAATACCTTCATTTCGTTCTCTTTCCTCGTTTAGCAGCTGAGTCCGACTAGATCAACAGGTCACTAACATCTGATCTGGACCGTCGAAAGTCCCTCCGGTCCCCATCAACAGCGCCGCCCCTCGAGCCCCCCCGACGCCTCGTCTTCTTCCCGTCACTTTCTCTGTCGCCTCCGTCGAACACCTGATTCAGCAGCTCCTGGATCGACTCGGCGCTCGCGTACGAGCCCTCCTTCAAGGCGGAACCCCACGCGCTCACGAACTCGGCGTACGCAGGCACCACCAGCTTCACCGTGGCCTCCTTGATCTGCTCCCTCAGGTCGGCGTCCGGGATGGCGTACGAGCTCCGGTGCTTCCGCGACGCCTCCTCCAAGCCCTTCAGGAACGCCTCCATCCTCGCACTCGATCTGGCCTTGCTGCTCTGGTCGTCGGCCTTGGCCTCCAGGAGCCGCACCAGGGATCCCCACGCCTGCTTCTGATACATGTAGGCCGACTCCTCCGCCACCACCTTGTACTGCTTCCTCATATACTGCTCGCCGAGGAGCCTCCCGAGCTCCGTGTTCCTCGTCCTCATGTAGATGTACCAGTAGGTGTTCATGGCGAACACGTGCGGGAGTATCTTGTCCTTGTACCGCCCCCGCTTGGACTCCACGTTCCGCTGCAGCGCCTCCACGACGTTGGAGACGGCGTCGCGGAGCAGGTCCTCCTCCGACTCGGGCTTCGACAGGATGCCCGCCTTCCACACCTGCTCCGTCTGCAGCACCTTCGCCATGGGGCCGCTGTAGGTCTCGGCGACGAGGTACTTGAGGTAGTTGATGGCGTACCTCACGAGCTTCGGCACCGAGCCGTCCTGCGGCGGAGGGAGGCCGTCGGAGTTGCCCTCAATCTGGAGGCCGAACTCCCAGAACACCTTGCTCGAGGCGGCGACGAGCAGCTTCTCGAGCTCTCTGAACCGGGTGCAGATGTCGGATCCAGACTCGCCCTCAAAGATCTGGACAAAAAATGAATTGACAGAATCAATCACCGTATGAAAACTACAATTCATAGCAAAGTTCCGAACAGAATGAACTCGGCCTTACTTGGATGAACTCGGCCTTGAGTTTCTCGAGGGAGTCGAACATGTCGAGGAGCTTGAAGAGCTTCTGGGGCTCCTTCTTGCTGCGGGCGACGCCCTCGCCGAAGCGGAAGAAGACGGCCATGATCTTGTCGGCGATCTTGACGAAGCACTCGGCCCAGACGAGGCCGTCCACGAGGTTGGCCAGGACCTGGTTGCACAGCCTCTTCTCGGAGACGAGGACGGTCTTGAGCGCGAGCTCGAAGTGCCGGATCCACAGGGTGATGGCTGTCTCCAAGCTCTCCCACTCCATCTCGTCGATCTCTTCCGGCGTGTACGTCCTAAGGTACTCCGGGTTCAGGCGCATCAGTGCCTTCGCTGCTCTCCTATATCTCACCTGCCAAACATCACATTGCGAAGCAAAGTTGAATTATAGATTATGATGATCAATACAATTATGTTATCGAGGCTTAATAGAGTAACTAGTGCAATCAAGACACAACCGTGATGTCTATTAAGAGATGGCTAACATAAATTGTAAGACTTCGTTACAATTTGTTACGCAATGACCTATGTGATACGCTTTGTGTCATCGAATAAATGTGAAATCAGCATAAAATGTAAGATTAGTAAAAGAAGGAAACGAAAACGAGATGATTCGCCGAAGTTATTGATGCAAGAGCTCATCGCTTCGTCATATACGAAGTTCGAAAAGAGTTCGCTAGGCATTCGTGTGTCACTTCTTACCTTGACGAAGATATCGATGCAAATGTCCAAACAGTCATTCGTCGCCAACGTTTCCGATATCCTCCGCAGAACCTCCACCTCCTGCTCCAACCCCAGCTCCGACCCCGCAACCTCGCCGTCGTGACCCTCCTGCGCCTCCCCCACATTCTCGTGCTTCAGCTGCTGCAACAGCCCTTCATACTCGTCCTGCAACTGGAGCAAGGCCTCGTCGAGCAACCCTTCGAACCGCATCGCGTCGACCTCCGTCTCGTACAGCGCCTTGAGCGTGACGAGCGTGTCCCTCAGCCGGTGCGTCCTGAAGTTGTCGGTCGCCTTGGTCCGGCTCAGGAACTCCACCACCTCCTGGAGCTTCTGGATGGCCGGCTCGCCCTCCTCGCTGATGGAGCTCACAGCGGCGTTGAGCCGGTCAACGCAGTCGACGTGCTCAAGGAGCCTCCTGAGCCGGTTCGGGGATGGCCCCACCTCGCCCGAGAGCCTGGCAGAGAGGTCGACGATGTCGGCCTGGAGGGACTCGAAGAGGCGGAAGCTGTGGAGGAGGGAGAGGGCCGGGGTGACGGCGCGGTTGATCCGGGTGTCGAGGGCCTTGTTGGCCATGGCCATGGACTGCAAGGGGGCGATGCGCCGGGACGCCAGGGAGAGGGACTGGTCGATGAGGTCGAACCGCCTGTCCATCTTCTCCATGTTCCGGTCCAGGTCCGCCGATTTCTGGAGGAGGGCCTTCAGGTCCTTGCATGCCGACTCGAGCTTCGCTATGGCGGCTTCGTCTTCTTGAGACGCCATGGACGAAGATGGAGAGAGAGGGACTCTGCTGGCCGAGGTTACGCGGAGGAGGAAGAGTATATGAAGAACGACAAGGACGAGGTGGCGAGAGGGAGGAGAAGACGGAGAGAACCAAATGGCGTTTTGGTTCGGAACGATCCAAGCAGGCTGGGGCGAATTTGTATATTACAATTCTTTAGCTCTCTGTCTCTTTGGTTTTGATCGGTCTTACTTTGGGACATTATACTGCGACTAGGACGGCACGGTCAAGGTGTGACGTTAAGATCATGCGGATCGTAAGTAAGTGGAGAGATTATTATTTGGACTCGTCTTTTATGAACGGAGAAATGAAATTTCCATGGAAATGATGCGGGTTCCTTGTAAATTTTAATTCACTCAAATCTTTGAATACATTAATACGGTTGTTTTTCAAGTACACTACATTGTCTTTATCTTATGTAAAGAATTCATTCAAAATTTGTTTGCACGGTTTCAATTTATTTGTGAATAAGTCTCGAAACTTAGTTTATGCAAAATTTTCCAAACTCTCTTTACTGAAATTCAAAAACTCAAACAAACCGATTTGTTTGAATTCTAAAAAAATTGGTTTTCAATTTCAAGGTGCGTTAATTTGAAGACTAGAATTTGAAACTTATGACACGTTTAGTAACCATTTTGTTCGAAAATAATTTCTTATCATAAATGATTTTATTTTATTCTACTCCCAAGAATAATTTTTAAACATTTAAGCCGTTTAGTAACTATTCAAAATTTATATTCCCAAAATAGAATTGTGTTTAATACCGCATTACGAAAATTTATAATCCAAATCATTTTTTTTAATATTTTTAATATTTTTATTACTCTTTCCTTTTTTTTTTTTTCTTTTCTTTCTCTTCTTCTTCTTCAAGATTTGCTAGTCGTCGGCCCTCAACGAGGCCGCGCCTTGTTGGCCGAGCCTCACCGATTGGGTGAGGCTTGGCCGAGCCTTGGCTGGGCAAGCAGCCTCGCCAAATCAGGGCAAGCTTGGCCACTAGCGAGGGCGAGCCTCGCTCAACTGGTTGTCGATGACCGGCGGCGACGGCAGAGGTCAAAGAATAAGAGAGAGGGAAGAAGAACAAGAAGAAAGAAAAGAAAAAAAAAAAATAGGTTGCCTTGATTCTAAAATTGTTCTTGAGAACAAAGAATCAATTTTTTTTTTTTTTTTTTACTTCTTAGTTCTATTTCATATCTACTTCCGGGAATAAAAAAATAGAAATTTATTCATCGGAAATAAAAATTTTACAAAATGGATTTTGTTCCAAATCTACTATTGGAAATAAAAAGAAAAGAATAGTTGCCAAACGCGCCCTTAAATTTTTTACTCTAGTAATACTTGGAACCGGCCTGTTCTTGGTTGTACTCAAGAACCATGTTTGTTTTGTTAAAATCCCATAATTTATATTATGTATTATTTTTTAACCCAAGTAAAGTCTTGTTAGTTGGGTGATCTTGTGTGTCTACTTCAAGCTAGAAGTCCTGATTATGTTCTCCCTAGTATTAAATCTCACTATTTGTTTTTTTTTTTTTTTTTTTAAAGCAACGTGTACAAGACATTCATTCTAAATCGGGTCAAATTGATAGCTTTGATATATGAACCAGGAACTGAATGATTAAAGGCCGGTTCTAGCTTTTAAAATGGATAACTAGATCGGTTCTTTCCAAAACCCGTCGAGTAAGATTTTAAATTTGCTAGCGCTAGCCTAGTTTCTCACTGCTAATCGGAAGTGACAAGACAACAGCCTGCAGCAACGGGCAATGATGCATGGAAGAGGTTTGGGTTTGGAAATTTGGGCACAAGATTTGTGATTTGATGATTCGGAGTGGAAGGAGGGCAATTTGGCTGTTTGATTTAGATAACAAAATGGTATTTTCAAAAAATAGAGATACGTCAGTAATAAGATAACGAAAAGTGAGGTAGAATTCAATATTTTCTCATTAATATAACATGTAATTTCGTTGTAAAAAAAAGAAGAAGATAGAAAGCCCTTTTCAATTTGCGGTTAAATGGGCAACTAATAATGTAATGGTACTCATGACGACTCCGCGAAAAGTATAATGCAGGATTGGGATTGCACTCATAAAGCCACAACCTGAAGTCAAATTTAAAGTTCAGTTGAGGCCCAAACCATGGTCCTAAGGTACGGTCCAATCATAAACCAAAATCAATGTTCATGGGCTTGGTTTCGTTCTTTGAGATGGACCAGGTGGATTCATTTTAAGAGAATCGACTGACTAAACAGTGAAAACATTTCCAATGAAGTCTGAGCTTCTAAATCAGTTTTTTTTTTTTCTTTCTTTTTATGATCGCTCGAGGAACCGGTCCCTGTCGCATCTCACTATGGCTGAAACTATTCTGGCGGTAACGCCTCACATGCGAGCATCAAGCCTCCGTTTGTACCTCTTCGTAATAAAGCGAAATCGGGGACCGATGTCGTAAGGGGCCACGGCCAGGATGCACGTGCAAAGCCCACGTAATCAGTGAACCCCACATGATCGACGTTCATGATGAATCCGATCCGCGTGGACGCAAGCCGACACGAGTAAGCTGTGTCCCAAACCAATGAAAAAGTCGATGGTCGTTCGAACTGGATTTTTCAAGAACATGAGATTTGAAAAGGAAAAAGTAAAAAGCCGTCTGTCTTCGTTCAAGTGCAGAGAGAATGGCCGGACATCTCCGGGAGAGGGGTATCGGCTCCGGATATTCAGCCTCGCATCCCGGATCGTGTTCTTGCTTTTCCCAATTATTGCCTACCTGAATTGACGTGAGCATTTTCCTTTCTCGAATTCTTTTTGGAGAAGTAAATTCTTTTTAGAAAATTTACGAATTAATAGATGAAAGAACCAAGAGACTTCATGACATATTTCATCGATCTAAACCTTTCAAAATGGGGTTATAGGTCCTTTTTTGAAGCCATATTTTATCAATGAATTGTCATATGGGTTAGTATATTTAGTAAATGAGTTTAGAATAGTAAAACTCCAAATTATTTGGATATTAAATGGATTCATGCCTTATTTGGACTCAACCCTCCTCTATGACTCTACCTTCACTCTCTCTCGCATTAACTCGATCTTGCCCTCGCTTACTCTGCCCTTACCTCAGTTTGGATATGGTTTTCCTAGATTGGATTAAATATGAAATGCGTTATGATGAGATATTTTTTTAGGTGAAAATTGTTGATGGCCATGCCAACCTTAGAGCCATTGTTCACCCTCGTGAAGTCTGTTCTCCATGTCTACTTTTTTTGGGAAAATGACACTAGAAAGGAGGGGATGGAGGGCAACAGAAAAATGAAGAAGTTGAGGCATGGTCACCGATGGCGGCAGCCAACGGTGATTGAGGCGCCACACGACAATGTCACCTAATGAGTGTGACCGCCACAAGCATGCCACCTTAGGATGGTGGCCATCGTGGTAGTCTCGCACAGATGTAAGATGACAAGATGTGAGAAAGAGAGGAGTTAAAGAAGCATCGACACTCTCTAGAAGCCTTTGTGTCGTGTCCGACATATTCCGACACGTGGTCAATGAGTATCGGAAAATCCGACACGTGATCAACTCTTCCCGACACTCTAAAATTTCGACACGCGATTCCGACAGGCATGGGTCAATTTTAAAAAAATTCAATATTCGAGGGATCAAAATATAAATATATGAAAAAAATAATGAAAATAACAAAAATAAAAGGGAAAGAAGAAAATTCTCACTCTCAAGTTACTCACTATAAATTTTGAGATTCCCGTGAGTAATGATGGAACGCCCCTCTTCTCACCGGCATCGCTCCGTTGCCTTCGCAGACTTAAAGTTGTGATTTTTTTTTTGCTTCTTTTCTCCTCTCATAGGCATTGCCTGCGAGTTATCTCTTTTGGTCACATTTTCCATGACAAATTTAGTCATTTCCTTTTCTTTTGGTTGTATTTTGAGACTTCTTGTTCTGAATTTTCATTTTTCTCAAACCTTATTTTGCAGAAGAGCTCCAAGCCAGTCTATATTATCAACTCCGAACTCTATCTTGGATTATAAGAAATCTCACTAATTTCCAACAAGTGTAAGAAAATGGGACATATTCCTTCAAATTTACTCTTTTGTGTTTGCAATTTTTGAATTTCTCATTCAATCTCTGTTAAATTAAAACAATAAATGATACTAACAAATGTTTGATTAATTTTTAGTATAAATTAATTATATGCTCTTTTTATTATTATTTATTTATTTATTTATTTTTGCATCTATATATACAAATATATATTTAATATATAACGTATCGAAACGTGTCGGAATTCTCTATTTTTTTTTTAAATGACGTATCGTCGTGTCGTGTCGTATATCGCGTGTCCGTGTCGGTACTACATAGGAGAGGAGTAGGGAATCTCAAGCAACCATCGTCACACAATGCACTGTCGTGGGCATTGATGACAGCTCTAAGGAAAAGCCACAATGTTGATACGGTGTCATCCCATCCCGTAGTTGCGAATTTCTTATTAGACATTTTATCCAAACATATTCAGATTTATCACAGATTATAATCACCATATAGGATATTGTATTAATCAATCTGGCTCAAATCCAGGCTGTCAAGTGCAACTTTAGAGTTAGGATCTTGAATTGGTGGGCTGTAGTATGGCCATATCAAAATTTACCCAAGCTAGAGTGCCCCACCAGTCACCTAATGTCATTAGCTTATCCTATTCGTGATTCCTATTATTAATGTTAGACTCTCGAGATGGATCCTGAATTAGTGGGTTGTAGTATGCCCTTATCACAATTTACCCAAGCTAGAGTGCCCCACCAGTCACCTAATGCCATTAGCTTATCCTATTCGTGATTCCATATTATTAGTGTTAGATTCTTGAGATACAAATTATGTGCTTATTCAAATGTCGCGGTGCAAATTTGTTGTTAATTGGTGCAAATTATTAGCATCGAAACTCCAAAATACGACGAAAAAAACAAAGGGAACTTCGAGATGAGTTTAGATGTTTCCTTCTCGCGACAGGATAGCCAACCTAATATATAATATTCTTTCACGCATAGATCGAGATTGGCGAACATGGGGCCATACACGCGAAATAAACAAAGGAACCGAAACTTACTGTGGTATGCAATGTGTAAAGAGCACTTGGAAACTTTCATAGACAAGGGATGTTAGGCACTTTTAACAATTCCTCCGTCCACTTCACGGGAGAATGGCTGTGACAGTAGGACTAAAAGGGCTCTCTTGAAAACGACCGAGCAATTTGGAAGCTGGCGGACCTTCCGTCCCCCGTTATGGGCGGTCAGCTGATCGGGAGGTAAACACACATGACCATGCACGAGTGCCATGACTGGGTCCACACATGGTTGAGTTTTGGCGGTCCAGACAGATCGCATTATTGAGGTAGCTGCCAAGGTCGATCCGGAACGTGGAATGGGAAACCATCGATAAGCTCAGCTGCCGCAATCCTGGAAATTCTCAGCCTCACTCCCTAGCACATCAGTCCCCTGGCATGGGGTCGATATTCCGGGACGTGTCTGCGTCCAATCCTGATGGACGCACTGGACGGTTCGCTGTTTTACCAGAAACGGGAAAAAAATTTCCCGGTTAGGATAGGAGGGCCTGTCGTGCATCTGGAAGGAGTACGGCCATTCATGCACCTGCTGCTTTTCAGATCATTTCAGAGCGAAGACAAAGAGTCGCCTTTTTGGAGTTTACCCAGTTATTCAGCTACCCTACCGCCAGTCCGGAAGCTAAATTCCACCGCCATGTCTGCTTTCGCTATCGTTTGTGCGACCTATGCCAATGCGATACAGATGTATCCACGGGTAACGTGTTTTGAAAGCCTCGTTTATTGTTAGTGTTGGGTTTGCTTCAGCCCCGCAAATTACCATAAAAATACACGCAGAACGCCTCATGCACATGCACTGAGTAATGCTCTAGTCATGGGATGGTGGAGATGGCTACGAAGATTGTTCCGAATTATAGACGCTATGAGTCGAATACCAGATCTTTTCACCCACCTATAGTACTCAACCCTTCGGAAATCATGGGTTCACTTTCAAGAGAAGCGTTTCTGTAAGAACAGTCAGTCGAGTAGTGGGAGAAGAGACAGCTAAGCTTTGCTGGAACGTTGAGGACTGTTGAGGCAAACCAAAGCACCTAAGGAAAGAGCAGCATTCGACCCTTGCCAATGCATACGTAGGGGACCAAATGGACAACCACCACAGTGCTCTGAACTGCACGCAACAGCCCATGCTACGGAAATTATCGGAAGATATGTTAAGAGTGAAGTGTCTGGACCGCCTAAGGTCTTCAATGCTCGATGCCTCTTGCAGGTAACCTAAAGATCTTTTTCTCATGTCTCTAACTAGAAACTTCTTTCGCTTTTTTCAGTGAGATAATAGTCTAATGAAGTTGACATATCTTTAACAAAAATAGCGCGTATAATGGATGGATGGAGATCGGTTGGTGCCGACCCAATGAAGGTAACAGTGCCCCGCAGTTGCCAGTCGACAGATGGGGAAGGCAATAGCAAGGCGGCAGCGGCCACTTCCAATGCCGGTGGCGTATTGACAAATAGGTAAAATAGCCAAAAAACTTAGCAAAATGAAATTGGCTTAGAAGCGAATTTGGTTCAGGATCTGAATTCATTGAGTTAATAAAGAAATCATTACCGAATACAACCAGATTCAAACTTTTCAAACTTTTACGGTGAAGCCAACCCAATGAAGATAACTGTACCAACAGTTGCTAGTCGACAAATGGGGAAGGTGATAGCAAGGTGGTGGCGGCAACTTCCAATGCTAGTGGTGTCTTGACAAATAGGTAAAATTTGAAGCCAAAAAACTTGACAAAATGAAAATTGGCTTAGAGGCGAATTTTGTTCACAATTGGAATTCATTGAATAAATCAAGAAATCCTTACGTAATGCGATTGGATTCAAAATTCTTAGACTTTCACAGTGAAGTTGACACAATGACAATAACAGTGCCCAGCATTTGCCAGTCGACAAATGGGGAAGGCGATAGCAAGGCCGAGGCAGCGGCTTCCAATGTTGGCGATGTCCTAACAACTAGGTAAAATGTGAAGCCAAAAGCGATTTTCACTCAACATAATGAAAAATCGACTTAGGGCACGTTTGGTAACGATTCCGTTCCCAGGAGTAGATTCTGATTAGAAATGATTATTTTTTATTAGGAAAAAGCCACAAAAAATTTCAAACTTTGCCTAAAGTGACAAATTTACTCTAGATTTTTTTTTGTGACATGAAAAACTTGAAGTTTGCTAACCGTGACACATTTACCACAAACTTTTATTTGTGACACAAAAATCATGAACTTTCTTTTGTGTGACACATTTATCCTAAATCATAGAGGCATTTTGATCTTTTTACTTTTTTTAAAAAAAAAAATTATTTGTTTTTTCTTCCCTCCACCGGCGTCCGGTGAGGGCCGCCCTCGCCGGTGTTGGGTGAGGACTCCGCCATGGCCGATGGAGAGAAGAGAGAAGAAAAAAAAAATTAAAAAAGAAAAATAAAAAACATATCAAATAAGACGAAAATGCCCTTAATAGAGTAAATGTGTCACAATTTGCAAAGTTTGAGGTTTTTCATGTCACAAAAAAAAATTTGGGGTAAATTTGTCACTTTTGGCAAAGTTTGGGGTTTTTGGTGACTTTTTCCCTATTTTATTCTCGTTTTCAAGAATGATTCTAAACATTTTAAGCTCGTTTGAACTATCCAAAATTTCGATTCCGGAATAGAATTGTGTTTGCAGATTATCTCTTCATTGATTCGTTCCAAATCAATTTCTTTTAATTTTTAAATAATTTTTTTTTTCCTTTTTTCCTTCTTCCTCCTATTCTTCTTCTTCTTCAGGCCGATCGCCGGACCGGCGACCGGCCAGACGAGGGCCGGCGACCTCACCAGAGCATCACCGGCCCTTGGCAAGGCCGACCTCCCGGGGCTGGGCAAGGCCTACCTGGCCACCGACAACGATAGGTGAGGCCCGCCTGGCCACCGACGGGGTTGGGCGAGCCTTGCCGATGGCTAGGCTTGCCTTCAGTGAGCTCACCGGACCTTGCCCAGGCCTAGCGAGCCTATGGCGAGCTTGCCGGACTGGTTGTCGGTGACCGGTGGACGGCGGTGGATGGCGGCGACGGGCAATGGCAAACGGCAACAAAGGAGGGGAGAGAAGGGTTCCACTTTTTTGATTTTTTCTTTGTTCCCGGAAACAAAAAATCAATTTTTTTTTTTTTATTTTACTCCAAATCTGTTCCCGGGAATAAAAATTTTACCAAACACAATTCTGTTTCCAAACTGATCTTGAGAATAAAAAATCAGAATCAAGCACTATTTAGATGGTTACAAAACAGTGCCTCAGAGGCAAACTTCATTCCTGATTGAAATTCATTTGAATTAATCAAGAAATCGCTACTGAGTACTACTGGATCCAAACTTTTCGAAGCAGTAGGAAGGCCGAATATATCTATCTACCCTAGATGCTCCTCTTTTAATGACGTGACAGAGTGATGAATTGAGATCACACAAACGAGGAGCCCCCGGTTTTGCCTTTATGGGCTGTCATCAGGGCATCGCCATTTTTGGGGTCATCCTCATCTACATCTGCACACTGTTTCGGGAGTCCGATAGACCAGCACTTAGAATTTAACAGCAGAAAAGCCAGCAAGCATCCAAGCGAGGGTGGGAAGGGACACGCCGTGACAGGACCGAGAGAACCGACCGATTCGACCGACATTGGACTTTTCGGGCTACGCGACAACACGGGTACTTACTCTGTCTGTCTGCACTGGCGACTTGGGTCAGCCAAGAGAGAGGTCGAAGTGCCCTTTCGAGGACCTATCTACAATCACAGTAATTCCATGAAATTCGCAACGTTTGTCGTCATCACTTGATTGCTTCAAAAAGCTTTGCGTTACGAAAAAAAATATGGGAAGTCCAATTCATCCAAAATGGGACTCGACCGATCTTTGGTGCATGATTGATTGTAGTCGTTGTGCATTTTATCGCATCTTATACAAAGTGTCGTACATGCACGAATTTTAAAGGCCTTAATGGATAACATTTTTCTTCTTGTTTGATATGACGGATGCCACATCCTGGAAGTATCAGATTCTCTGAGGTTTAGTGAAGTCCCTTGCACATGCATATCGTAAGTTGTCTCCTTTGTGATGTCATTGTGGTAATAATAGTTTAATACGAGGGAATCAAACAATAATTGCATTGGAATGAGTTGGAGGATGAAGTGAATCCGGGAACTAGAATGAAATCACCATAAGAATAGGGTTTCCTTATCCGAAATTTTTGGGAATCAGATAGGAACTTACTTCATATAATTCAAGCGCGAAGAAAGGAAATGATGCCCTTAATAATAATTATTCATAAGTACTCTTTTAGCAATTCTACAATGAATGGACTAACAATGACCATTTCCTCAGTTCACTCATATTCCCTAGCAGGAGATAAGTTGATTTGCAATCTTGAAAATAAAGAATAACAGTTAGATAGTAAGTGATAGGGAAAAAAAAGATGTATAATAATTCAAATTAGATAAATGCTCCACACTTTAGGAAAACGGAAAACGATACAAATAGTCCTTGAACTTTTGTCCAATGTGCATCATGATCTTCGAACTTTTAATTTGTTCAATTTAGTTCATGAACTTTAGCTCAATGTGCAATGGACTTTTGGTATATATTTTATTTAGCTCCCGAACTATATAAAAATGTTCAATATTGTCATTTCATTAATTAAAGTTCAAGAATTATATTGAATATTTTCATAGAGTTAGAGACTAAGTTGAATATATACCAAAAGTTTCGAACCGCATTGAACAAATTGAAAATTTATGGACCATATTACACATTGAATTAAAGTCTAAGAACCATATTGAACAAATTAAAAATTAAGAGACCACATTACACGTTAGGTCAAAATTTAAGGACTATTTATGTCTTTATCCCTTATTCCTAAAATCTTAAATCTTGCTCCTCTTGCCTCCACTTTTGGCTCCGCCTCCGCCACCACCACCGACACCTCTTTCGTCACATCTTGCCTTATCTCGTTCTCATGCCAACTAGTATGCGCTCTCAATCCCCATCATCATCAGCCCATTGCTTGCACCTCGCTACCATCGCTTCTCCCTCTCTTCTAGAGATAAATTGAGAAGTCATATGATCGAAATTGGTGTCAGGCTTAAGATATCATTATCTTGACATATAACGAAACTCTCGAATCCCTTTTTTCTATATTACGTCACCGAAATCGCGACCTCCCTTACGTCAATCCCACAAAAAAGAATTATACTTTCTTATAGAGAAAGGATTGCCTTCCACATTCTTATGCAAACTATTTTGACAAAAAATAATATTCCATAGGATGATTAATAATTGCTAGAAAACATGCTAACTAGACTCATCAGAAAGGACAAGGACTTTCGTACCACATCAAAGAAAAAGAATAATGAGGCCTCAGATTTAGCTCACTCTCAATCGCACACGCTCGTGGACGAGGATGCGGGAGGACAGCCAACTGGCAACAACACTGTATGGATTGCGCAGATTGGATCGTTATTTATTCGAGCTTGACCTAGCCTTCCCTGTTTCTATAAGAGAGAAGAACAGCGAACGGAACAAGCGAGCGAGAGAGACGGAGAGGGAGCACTAGAGAAAGATGACTAGTAGTAGTGGGTGCGAGTCTGGCTGGACTCTCTACTTGTACGGGTCGTCTTTCTCTCCTGAGAATGATTGTGGCGGTGGCGGCAGCAGAATCCTAGAAAGTCGCAGGGTAGAGGAAGAGGAAGAGGAAGGAGGAGGAGGGGAGAGTTTGTCTATGGTCTCCGACGCATCCTCAGGACCTCCGTGTTATTATGAGAACGAGCCTTCCTTTTCCTCTCCCTCAGGTTGTGGCAAGAAGAGATCGAAGAAGCCAGAGAGTGTCGCGAGGCATCGCCATTCGTGTTCCGAGGACACGGCGACTTCCCCACACATGAACTCCACCAAGGCAAGTTTGACCAAAGCGGGAGTGAAACATAAATTCGTCTTAAAGTTTTAGAGATCGCTTTACTGAACTCATGCAAACGACAAGAAGTCAAACTTTCTTGCTTTGCTTCGCCGTCGCGTTGCTGATCTTTGCTCGACGGTTTAAAATCATTTGGTTATTGAGTTTTTTGCCTATGTTGTTTCCGCAGAAGAGCTTAATAAACCCCTCACAAAATCGAGTGTCGGCCAACCATGTTTGGGATTCTTCAGATGGTTACTCCGTGGGCCGCGGGAAGGTAATGCCCGGTTTTCCACTGTTGCCGCTCCCGATTCTTGATCTATGGATCTGCTCCCTTTTTTTTTGTCTTGATTTGGAGGATACTCGCGCGAAACTCATGCTCATGGATCATGTGAGCGGCTAGTAAAAACCAGGTTGATCGCGTACCGTTTGCACTCGGTAACTCGACAAATTGAAGCTTTTTGCGCGCCTAAACTGCACACTAGCGGCTTTGTTAATCGACCTTCGAGTCGATTCTACTATTTTGAAGTTATTGATATTGCTGGCGTAAAAGTGAACTGTTGAAACTGGATGTCACTTGGGCTTGATTATTGCTCTGTTTTCAACTCTCTCAGGGAAAGCACCGTGATTTCTTGGAACCCTCTCAGGATGCGAGGGTGAGACAGCTCAGGAAAGCAGCAAAAGGCCTCTCGAAGAGCTCAACCTGACATTTCACTTCAGGAATCGGCGAAATCAATTAGTTTCACAGAAGAAATCGTGTGAGCTCTACATGTTTTCATGGGCCGAGATGAACTTTCTATTTCAGTGCACGTAGTCTTCCTTGTTTTGGTTTGAAGGCAGCTTACGTAATTACGCTGTGCTACAACTTCTGTTGTTACCAAAGCACAAGGGAGAAGAAAAAGAGAAGCCGTTGTTGCAGATTTCGCAGAGGCGAAACATGGTCTGATCCGAAGAGGGCACTGAATTTTGTTGGACCATCTTTCTGTGGATCATACAAATCATCTCTCCCCTTTCGTTTAGTGGGAAATAAAAAGGAAGAATGTCTTGCGTCTTTCTGTCACCGCCTCGGGGAACATCCTCAGATGTTGAGCATGTATAAGATGACACATGGTACAGTTAATTCTCAGATCAGTTGTCTGCTTCCATTGTATTTTCTGTAATACTTTATGCTTATTTTATCGAGAGTAATGTCCTGGCATCTAATTCTGAGAGCGATAGAATCAATTTGCTAGCAAGGTCGCTGTTAAGCATTGACTAAATTGCTTTTGGGCATTAAATTTTGGAGTGCTAAGATAAATAGAGATGTGACAATCCAGAAACAGATAAAAGAAAGCGATAAAGATAAACGTCACGCGCACATACTAACCATCCTACTAAAGTTCGTGCGGATCCGCAGGTTCTCTCACCGGTTTCGCTCCTGAATTCGCCAGACGACCTTGCAGCGAATACGCACGAATATACAAAGCCAGATGACCGGATGTGAAGAGCACCTGAATTCTAAGCATTAGTCAGAAAAACTCTATTTGAGCTTTTTCTTGAGAAATGATCTTGAAGTTTTAGCAGATGCTTCTTTGGGCACCGTCCACAAAGCAGTGCGAATCATGAGAAAGGCACTGTGCAATCCGAATCCATTCTAATTAAGATGAATTCATGCTAAAATCAAAGCAGTAGGGAAATTTTAACCTGACCCAGATAATCGCAGAGTTGCATTCCCAGAAGTTTGCAGCAAACATACACAATTTTTTCTTAAGATTAAACAGAAAAGTAGGGACCTTTGTACACGGACGCTAAGATGAGAAGCGTCAATTTAAATCGAACACACTGCCTCTCAAAAACCCACTTCCGAACAGTAGTGCAGATCAAGATCAAACAACAAAGTCATCTTTTTTCGTTCCCTTTTTCCGGTTCTTCCCATGATCATGGTTCTTGATGAATTACGATGCAGCATCTCCTCATTGCGCGTGATTTCTGTTTCCGACGGCATAGCTTCTGCTTCTCGGAAACGGCAAATCGACCTTCTTCACGTCGTCGTCGACCCCGAACTCGCAAGGTTCCTCCTCGTCGATCCGCCCCATCGCGACGCTGCTACTCTTGGGCAACACCTTCGGACCCCAGTCCGACGACGGCCGCTGCTTCTGCTGCTGCCGCAGGATCGCGTCCACGTCGATTTTGTTCCCGAAGCTTCTCGAGGAGGCAGCGCGTATCAGCTCCCCGATATCGTCGGCCCCGCCGGACGACCTCGACGAGCTGACGCTGAAGCTCCGGGGCATGGCGGAGAACTGCCCGGCCGGGCACCCGACGTTGCCGTACCCGCCACCGACGCTGTCCGCGTAGTTCAAGCCCCGGACGTACAGGTCGCGGGCCTTGGACAGGGCCCTGAGAGGGATCATCATGATCTTCACGAACCGGCTGTGGCCGTGCGTCTTGCTCTTCATGGTCGCGCTCCTCGTGCACGACAGAGCTCCGGCGAGAAAGATTGGAGCTTTCGGGATCAAGAATCGGAGGGGAGAAACGACGGTGAAGCGCTCGAAACAGAGGGCAAAAGGACTCGAATTCAAGGTTCCGGGCGGTGAGGGGGAGCGAAGCGATGAGGTTGCAGGACTGAAACTACCGAGCGATGACGGGAGACGACGATGAGTTTGGACTTCGGAGAGCAAATATTCTTGGAGAAACCACGGGCGGGGAGAGTGAATTTATAAGGGACGCAGGCTGGTCGCTTCGCTTGCCAACTGAGAGTAAGAAGCAAGCGAAGGACTGCGTTTCGTTGACCGTTGAATTTTCAACCTTTTGACTGGCCTGGTGTGCCCCTTCGCATCTTGATGACGTTGCTCAGCTGACTCGTTCGTCGGACTTGGCTTTGATTTGTCAAAAAGTTTCTGTCCACGTTCAAAATGGGGGGGGGGAACAAGATGCTGATCATACCGGGCGTCGAATTCACACGGGGAGGAGAGGGATGAGATGCTTTTCCTTAACACCCATCATCGAAGCAAGCCAAGAAAAGAAGTCCAGTTGCGTGCGTGAATTAATAAATCTGTCCTAAAAACTTTCATTTATCTTGTCCGCACCAAACATTAGGATGTTCTATAACTGAAAAAAATGATGGACATGAGCATGACGCGTGGATAAAGATTGTCAACTCTCCAGTAACATCAAGGCTATTAAACATAGATTCTTTAGATATGTGCTACTCACCAACTTATGAGGCTACTCAATAGAGATTCTTTATTATATATATATATATATGTGCAGCTTACTGTTTCAGATTCATCGAACTTCGAAATTAAACATCAAAGGCTTCTTTATGCAAAGATGGAAGGACGATAGAAACAGATGGTGTGATAGTGTGTGCATGTCGAGACTTCTCTAAAGAGGGTGAACTTAGCCGAACATGCCAAAACTCTAGCTTGTTTATGAAGCGAATGATAATCATTCTATTATAAAAATCAATTTCTTGCTCTAAATTGTTTTTTATATTTATATTATGAGTTTCTGAGCAAAAATGCGGGCTTGATAACCATACAAAATTTTTGTTTTTTGAATAGAAATTCGTTTGATAACGACACAAAATTTCTCTCTACAGGCAACGGTCGTTCAATGGCTAACGTCTAGGCAAGTTGGGGCAAGCGGCGTGAACGATAAAAAGAGTTTTCAATTTTTATTTTTATTTTAAAAATAGAAAAGTTAAAAAGTTAAATTTAAAATTTTGTTTCGAATCTAAATCCGGAATAAAAATTTGTTCAAATCTCTTTGTTAGAACTGGCTATTCGCTACAAGCGCTCCTCGATCCACAACACTCACGCATGCCCTTTATTAATTTTTCCCTGTCAATCCATCGAATCGAACAGAAAGGTTGATGGGAAAACGGCCATCGTGTTCGGAACACAGTGGATGGGGGAGGGCGTGGCAGGATCGCATTATCGAGCGAGGGGACAAGGGACGGGAACGCATCGTGGAGATTCAATGCGGTCGTGAATGCGTGGGGTTACGGACTCAGAATTCTACTGTGGCGACACTGCTGTCGTCGTTCGCGAGAAACTTCGTCATTTTGATTTGAGACGAACGGCAATTTGTCACAATCTCGCGAGACTCCGGATCGGGGGCCACAGTTAAGTCCCAATCTTAGTCCTGACAGGCAGTGGCATTCGGCTTGACCAACTTGGGAGATGGCGTGGAGAGCTTTACACCTAGTGTGGAACCTACCACCATTAAGTTTGAGCTCTATCCTGTCTTTTCTTCGTCTTTTCTTTTTATTTTTTTTAAACTTTTCTTGGCTTTACCCATTAACTACTTTGGATTACAAATAGATCTATCTAGGGCAGACCGAATTTGGGTTGGATAAAAAATAAACCTACTCAACTAGATCTATTTAACTCATTTTGATCGAATTCCATGATTTGACCTGACTTATATTGTCAAAATACTTTTATATTCAACTCAATTTACAAAAAATCATGCTCGGACTGAGATAAGAGTATAGAATGAGGACGTAAAAAATGAATTGAAAGTCATAGAAATTAGTTGAGTCTAAATAAGTTGTAAACTTATTTGTGACCTATTTACTTAATATGACCAATCAATTTATAACCCATTTATCACTCCCATGGGTTAAGAAATAAGTCAATGCCCCATTTTCAATGGGTCTAATTTCAAGATTGGCTTTTATTCGATCAAATGAGGGAGAGGAAAAGGAAAGCTTCGAATGGATTCAACTACGTGAATTGGAATGATGTGATTGCGAATTTTGTCCACCATCATGTGTCCATTTTGAGTAGGAATGACTACTGTATAGTTGGACTTGACGTGGAGAATAGGATAAGAACAAGTTGAATGCGACTGGGTTTTAACCAGTCCGAACCCTGGCAGGTTTTTATCCAATTTTGAACCGCGGGATGGGCTAGGATTCATTAACACGCCATAGACGTGGTGACTGGTTTGGTATTCACATTTTGACAGGGCATGAAAAATCTGAACCTCCACCAACTAAAATCACCCTCACTCCTTTAAAAGGCAAATAAACTACAATGATTTTTCTAAAATAGACTTCAACTGCACAGACGGTTATCAGTTAGGCAAAGAAAAACAATAAAAAGAAAAGGAACAATATCACAAAACAACTCGAGTTAACAAAAAACACCTTAAACCAATTGCATTGATATCAATTCGGTTATAAACTTTTTAATTTGACCAATTTAATACTAAATATTGCTAACATGGATGCCGCCCTTCCTATGTGGCACGACTATAACTTTTAAATAGAGATAATGACATAAATAATTCATAAACTTTGGCCCAGTATATAATTTAATCATTGAACTTTTAATTTGTTCGATATGGTCCTTGAACTTTAACTCAATGTATAATGTGATCTCTAAACTTTTAATTTATTCAATGTAATCTTTAAACTTTTAGTACATGTTCAATACAATTCATGAAATGTATGAAAATATTAAATATAATCATTTAATTAATTCAAAACTAGAAACCTCATTAAAGATTTCCATATAGTTTAGAAACTATATTAAACATGTATTAAAAGTTTATGAACTATATTGAATAGATTAAAAGTTCAAGAATCATATTGCACATTGGTCTAAAGTTCAAGGACTACATTGAACAAATTAAAAGTTCATGGATCAAATTGCACATTAGGCTAAAGTTCGAGGACTATTTATGTCATTTTTACAAATTTTTTCATGGTTTTTAATTATTATTATTTTTTTCATTGTGGCTAGCGAGAGTCACGGCCTTCCCCAAGTCATTGCTAGCCACATGTGAGGACTACCAAAACCTCACCAAATCTAGCGAAGGCAGTGTCTGATAAGGGTTGCAATCCTAACACAATAGAAAAAATAAAAATAAAAATTATAAATTTTATTCACATCAGTGCTAATTGTGCCATTGAAGATTATCAAAGTTCATGTTAATGATTTGAGGTAAAAATTGACCGACTATACTTAATTGATATAAATGCAAAATGTTTATGACTAAATTTGAAAGATTTAAAACATGATAGGTACTAATACAATAGATTTAAGTGACCAAAAAAAAAATAGATTTAGCATTTTATTTGTATTTTCCCCAAGTACTTTTCGACCATATCAATATGCGTCATCACCTTTTTTTTGTTTTTCGGGTCGGGTGCATCATCACTTTTCAATACCTGCGATTTGCACCTCCTAACAAAATTCAAAAAACTTAATAGAATCACTTACCCCTCTTCCAAATGGAAAAACCGCGAAAAAAAAACCACCTAAGCAATCCAATGTCCATGGTTTAAACCCAAGATCAGCCACCCCGTTCAGCGTCGCCCACCACCGGCCAGCGCCGCTCCAACCGCCATGATCCTCCCCCTCCCTCTCATGCCTGAGCTATCAAAAAGCTCGATCATTGGAAAAATTAGATTTTTAGAAACGACGATGCAAATTGATGCATGAATATAAAAATTGAGGATAGAACGAATAGCGAGGAGAAGGAGGTGGATCCTCATCGCCCTCTCTCCGAATATTCGAGGTCGGTCGCCTACCTCCATCCACTAAATTCAACTTTATCAAACCCATCATTTGTTTTGCAAATTCTTGCCGCACGACCTTTGTTTTTAAATTGCTTTTGGACGTGCGGAATGGCCCTAAGGAAATAATAATAATAATAATAATAATAATAATAATTTGAAAATCGCCTGGGCGGACCCCAAAGTCGTTGTTGGATGTCTATTTTGATCCTGTCAGCAGATTTGAGGTTTTAGCGACCCTCATCTTCATCCCCAACAAAGGATTGCGATCGCCTGTTGTCGCTTCGGACGGATGTGACGAGGCACGTCTCCGGATTAGTGGCGAGGGTGTCCTAAAAGGGACCTAACTTTTGGACTAAAAAAATCAGACTTCTTTATTAATCAATTCACTACATAACCAGAAAAGTATCCTGGGATGCGCACGAGCACTTCATTATGAGAGTTATGAAGTAATAAATGTCAACGCTATGGGAATCGATAATTATGGGTATGCCACGTAGGATGGTCGCCATTACCACGTCAGCAATTTTCGACGAAAATTGATCGGAATAATTGTATTGGAATTTCATATAGAAGTTTAAGATTAAATTGGTAAAAGTGAAAAGTTTGAAATTGAATTATTTTTCGTATAATAAATTTAGGATTGATTAGGTAATTTCTCATTATATTCTCGTACTTCACTTTATTCTCGGTTCCTCGACCCTCGTACACTTCAAACAGAGAACTCAATCCGACTATTGAAAGTAAATTTTGATCTAAATTATGAACTTTGAAGCTCGAACTTACATTTCTAAGTCCCAATTCAAAGACTTTTCAAATTGAGCTTAAGTAACTCCCAAGCAGATCCCGTGGACTACCCCAAGCCCGAACTCGCGGGCTTGGTTAACCGCCCATTCTGGCCTAACGAGGAAAGGAGCTTGGGCCGCCGACATGGGTATTACATTTTTGTATTATTATTCTATTTCTTTGCTAGAAAAGTAAAAAAAAAAAAAAATATATATATATATATATATATATATATATATATATAGAAAAAATTTGGAAAATTATATCCAAGAAAAAAAATCCCCTTATATGGACTTTAAAAAAGGAAATAGTATAAATAAGTAGGAAAAACATTTATAATGTGTGGATTTTGACATGATAGAAGTTCCATTCAAATTAGTGGTGGTTAGAATTCATGCCATAAAGGTTATCCTTGCCGATTCACTCTCAACATAAGAGATAACTTAAGACCGAGGTTTCCTCACCAGCCTAAGCAGGCTTTTTGATGGTTATGACCGAGTATTTTTTTTTTAGGACATTATTGGCAATAGAAGGTCTTGTGATTGAAAAAAGTTATAAAAAGTAAAATTTCCTTTTTGATTTTTAAACATGTGCATTTTTCCAATCAGCTTCTCAAATTTTCATATTTGGGTAATCCAATTTGTGAATCTTTCATAACTTTTGAAAATCAAAGCTCTTTGCCTTCCAATTTGATAAATTGTAGCCAACTTAACGATTGGAGTAGGCCAGAGTTTTGACCTTGAAAATGTGTGTAGTATTTATATTAAGAAATCTCATTACTCAAAGTTTGTTGCGTTCTTCAATCTCAATTTTTTTTAATCTAGCGCCGTAGCTGATAGGCTACAATGGCAAGAAAGATATCTTAACATTAGAATTTGGTGGGCTCCCAAGATGCATCAACTTCCTTTTTCGGATCGGAAATTGAAGAGATTAGAAAAACTATGCAAATTCAGGGATATGATTGGTTAAATAAAAAGTTCAAACACCTTTTTTTTTTTAAAGTGCAAGTTTATAGATTAAAAGTGGAAGTTAAAGGGTTAAAAAACCAAAATGAAATTATAATAATAGAAATTGAACATAAAAAAGGAGAAGTGACAATTTCTTGTCCTATATGCACTCCACCGCTTTGTCCCATCTGCACGGCCCGGAACCGAGGATACGCGATCCATGCTGGGCCTTGTTTCTTAAGTTAGTTTTAATTTTATTTTTTTTGTGACCCAAGAACCCCGTACAATCAGTAGCTGATAAGTAAACCCGGGGGGACACGTAAATGGGAGGACCCATCACCCCCGGTGTCCCACTTAAGACCCCAAGCGACTGTGAGAGGATTCGAACTCCTCCCCTACGCGAGGGAGAGAGAGCCCAAACCATCGCGGTCACCAAGGCGGTGGTAGTTAGTTTTAATTTGTTGGCAGATGAACTCAAAAAATAATAAAACAGTTAAGTTTAAAATTGTGGTATTCAATAAAATAATGAAAAATGAAATAATAATAATAATAATAATTTAGGATGACTAAGACTGTACATCATCGTGCCAACATGACCTACTATTATACTCATACCATTTGATTGGACATAACTAGTCACACAAAATTGACCATCTCAGGCCTACCCAAACACTCCATCTAATGGCAATTGTGCTCCTCGTGCCTCCCCCAAATTACCCATCCCAGATTTTTTTTTTCAAAACACTTCTCAATATTATTGAACCTCAAGAGTGCCTAAACAAAAAAAAATCGACGAGGGCATTCAAACGTAAAAAATCCTGTAAAAATTGGGGGCGGTTCATCCATAAAGAATGAAGGAATTCGAATGATAAGCCTTCGCGGCCCAATTGGCCATTTTGTTTGCGAATCAATAACAGTGGGCCAAGAACCAATTTCACAATTTGGCCTGTTGTTTGAATTATATGCAAATGTTTTGTAAAATTGTTTGCACATTCCTCAACATTTTGAGTTAGGAAATTATTTAGGGAAAACACTACCAAAAATCCAAATTTTGCCCAAAGTGACAAAATCACCCCAAATTTTATTTGTGACATGAAAAATCTCTAATTTTACAAACTCGACACATTTACCAAATCAATGGCATTTTCATCTTTTTTTTTTTTTTTGCTTTTTTTCTTCTTCTTCTCTCTTCCTTCCGCCGGCCATGGCGGAAGGAAGCCGGCATCTGGCAAGGGCGACCCTCACCCTTGCCGGGGCTAACTAGGGTTGCCCTCACTGGCATCAGGTGAGGGCTTGGCGAGGGGTGCCCTCGCCGGCGCCGGGCGAGGGGTGCCCTTTCTAGATCTGGCGAGGGAGGACCTCGTCGATGCTGGGTGAGGGCTTGGCGAGGGGTGCCCTCGCCAGATCTAGCAAGGGAGGCCCTCGCCCGACCCAGCCGAGGGCCACCCTCACCCGATGTCGACGAGGGTGACCTTAGCCAGCCCAAGCGAGGGCGACCCTCACTTGACGCCAAAGAGGGTAGCCCTCGCCAGACGCCGGCTTCCCTCCACCATGGCCGGCAAAGGAAGAAAGAAAAAGAAGAAAAGAAAGGAAAAAAAATTTAAAAAGTAAAAAGACCAAAATGCTTTATAGTTTAGGATAAATGTGTCACATGGACAAAAGTTCATGATTTTTTATGTCACGAAAAATTTTTTTTGGGTAAATGTGTCACGGTTGGTAAATTTCGGGGTTTTTCATGTTATTAAAAAAAGTGTGGGTCAAATTTATCATTTTGGGTAAAATTTAGGGTTTTTGGTGATTTTTTCCTAATTATTTAATCTAAAACAATTCCTACATACAGATGCGTCTTCCCCTCTACGGCTTAATTCAGGTACAGTGATTGGATCCACTACATGTTCTCTCATTGGATTCACTTTGTGAAGAACGTAAGAGTTTCCAAACTTTGTAAATTTCTAATTACTAGAGGTTTACAAGAATGTGACCTATGAATTGATAGATTTACGGTCTTAATCTAGTAAGATGCGCCGGTCAGCGGGTATGCTACTACATGCTGCTTTAGGTGGATCCGGTGGACCACCGGATCTAATCGCATCGTTGAAATTATTATCTCATCATGCGTTTCGATTGTCTCCAAAAAACAGAAAAACAAAAACAGTTTCGTTAATTGTAAAATCCATTTTCTCGGGGCAACGATTTTAATATAATAAACTCCGACACCCACTGGCGTACCCAGCTCCCTTCCTCCCACGTGGCAACGCCTCATACGCTAACTTCCGCAAGCTCGCGTGGTTCTGTCAACACCCGATTCCCCCCAACCCCTCCGAACGCCTTTCAAACTGCGATCCCCCCAACCCCTCTCGGACACACCCTCTCTTTCTCTTTCTGTACGAATCCGAATCCAAAATCTCGAAAAGGAAAATAACGGAATAGTAAAAATGGCGTGGCTGGCTCGCTCCCTCGCCGACTCTCTCCGGCTCGACGGCGGCGGCGACGACGACGAAGCCGACGACGAGGAAGAAGAAGAAGAAGAAGACGACGAGGAAGGAGAAGGAGAGGAGGGGGAGGAGGATGGGGCGGCGAGCGACGACGCCGCGCCGACTGCCCCAGCCGCCGGGCCCAACGGCCATTTCTCCCCGCGAGATCAGCACCGGCCGATCGCCGGTGGAGCCGAGATCGAGCCGCCCGAGGGAGGGGCGCCGTCGCGCGGCGTCAAGGAAGACCTCACCGAGCTCACGCAGACGTTCACGCGCCAGCTCTGGGGGGTCGCCAATTTCCTGGCCCCGCCCCCGTCCCAGCCCAACACGCCCTCCCCGCCGTCGAACCCGCCGGCCGACGAGTGGAGCCGGCTGGAGGACCCCGATCGGGCCGATCGCGGCGGCGGCGGCGGGCGGGGAGAGCGATCGAGCGACGCGGCGTCCGGATCGAGGAGCGACGCGGCGGAGACGGACCCGAAGCTGGAGGCGATCGAGTCGGGGAGTGAAATTGGCGAGGAGGACGAGGATCTCGGGGAAGAGGAGAGTGCTTGTGGTGATGCGGTAGGGGTTACGGAAGAGGTCTTGGCGTTCGCGAGGAACATCTCGATGCATCCCGAAACTTGGCTCGATTTTCCTCTCGATTCCGAAGACGATTTAGATGGTACGTCGATCGTGAATTTATCTAATTGATTGCG
Source organism: Eucalyptus cloeziana (assembly GCA_014182715.1). Taxonomy (NCBI): domain Eukaryota; kingdom Viridiplantae; phylum Streptophyta; class Magnoliopsida; order Myrtales; family Myrtaceae; genus Eucalyptus; species Eucalyptus cloeziana. The sequence goes on along the minus strand of CM024639.1, from coordinate 2,922,096 downwards.
TGTTCACGTTCCGTAATTTCTTTATCAATGCACGTGTACCGATTCTTCCCATTGTGATTGATGGAGACATAAGTCAATTCTAGGTCCTTCGTCGCCTAAATTTTCAGCTGGGAAAGTATATATGTGGAAGGTTGAGTAGGAACGTTCTCGATTGTGTATAGTAATCACTGGATAAGCCGAGTGGAAATGTTGAAGTTTTATGCAATACGGCTGAATTGTGTGTGATCTGAGCAGGAATCTCGATGATTTTTCTGACTTCAAGAAACCTCTGACTTAGGTTCTTCTGGGGCACCTACTTATTATAAATGGCCTTCAAGGGCAGTTGTCTGATGGTCCAATTGAATCAATCGATTCTCAAGTTATCGTGCTTTGGTGGAGTTGCGCCTAGTTATTTGGAAATCATTGGCTGTGGCAACTAATGATAGCTTGGAACACTTCTCTTGCACTTATAAGAAAACTGAGCTGATCACCGGGGTTTCCTGTGGTGTCCCTCCGTGACATTATTACAAAAGACTTTGAGGTGCTCACAAATTGGATTTGAATGGAATGTAAGGCCAATGAGCCGCCTGACCATCTTTCTTCTATATCATTTTTATATGAAAGAAGATAGGAGCATAGCCTGACCTGGTAAGCAAGTCCAGATTGGTGAAGACTGAAGTTTGGCGCTTTCTTATTGTCTCCTTGCACCATCATTAGACAAGGCACACACTGATTCAGATCCAGAGCCAGAAACAGCCACCCCAATTTTTTGCCTCAAGTTCTTACTTTGTTGGGGTAGAAAGCAAGAGTACTTTCTTTGTTTAGACCAATATTCACTGAGATTTTAAAGAAACAGCCCCATAAGGAGCACTCCTGTCCAGCCTACCCACTTTGTAAGCTTTCATTTAGGTTGCTTACTAGATTAGAGACTATCTAGTAAGCGACCTAAACGATGGAGATAGGTCCTGCCTACCCGCTTTGTAAGCTTTCGTTTACATCTAGTTTGTCCTTATCAATGGTGATCCCCGAGGTTTTTCCTTTTTTCCTTTTATTAAGATAGGTCTTCGCCGAGGTATAGATATGGAGCCTACCCTATTCTCATTTACTTAAATGGTTTCTCAGCTCTGCTTGATAAATCAGACAGGGAAGGCAATCCAAGTTGCTGCAGTCAGTAGACATAACCTAAGAGTATGACAAATGAGGACCTTCATAGCTATGGTCCACTGTGCAATGAAGCTAAGATTTTCCTTATTTTTTGCTTATGGAATCACATTCGGGAGTCAGTATAAATTGCAATAGACTGAACATTTCTCTTTTATGGATATACCCTCTACTTTCACTTGTAGTGGAGTCGATAGTGTTGTATACTGTTAATATTGCTGAATCACATGCACTTGATTTAAATATAAGGTTCTTATCTGCCAAATACCTCAGTTTGACAACTGGATGTTGTTCTTAGAAGCACCGAAGATGAGGTCGAAACTCATAATCTTGGGTTCTCTGCTGAGTTAAAAGTATATTTCTGCATTTACATGTATTTATAATACATCAATTCCATCTTCATCCCACAACAGACGATTTGGTAAACCCTTAATGTCCTGTGTAGATTTCAAGATGTCAGTTGCCCAGCGAGAGCATGCTTTGGCTATTGAACAATTAGCTCCTCGATTGCGTGCTCTGAGGATTGAATTTTGCCCGTGTCATATGACCGAAAGTTATTTTTGGAAAGTCTACTTCGTTCTTCTGCATTCAAGACTGGACAAACATGATGCAGAAATCTTGTCCACACCCCAGGTTAGCTGCATTTATTTCTCATGTCATTATTAATAAAAAAGCTGAGTTTTTTTTACATGTCTTTATAATTGAAATAATGTTTTAGACTCCAAATTTTCTGAAATTTTATACAATGTTTATCATTAATCTTATTGTCTCTTACGATCTTATGATCACTTCCTTACAACACCTTGAATTGATGGAGGTTCTAGTTTTCTTATAACATCTGATATGTCAAATAGTTTGATGATGGGTATAAGATGATTCATGGTCTTAGAAATGCTATGAGAAAGGTATTCTGAAAGATTATCATATCACCTACTTCGTCTTTTCAATTCTCATGGAATTATGACAATCAATGGCAGTCTGTTTATGTAAACCAGTGGTTTCCACATTATCTTCCAAAGTTATAATTCAGGGAATATTTGTCTGTGACTTTTTGGGATCATTTTTCTCCCTTTGTTGAATCATTTAGGAAGTTCGGCTAATTGTCATTTCACCTTTTGGTTTGTATAATCAGCTGTATAATTGCATCAACGTAAATTTTTAATTGATGTTGTTACGTTTTCTTTAATTGACTGCTATAATGGCTAATTTCACTTTGAAGTATTATTTAGGATGATGTCTCTGTTAGTATCACCTGAATGTTATCTGGATTATCTGGCCTGTCTATGAAAGTAGTTCCTTTTCTGTTGGTGCAACCTGTCGCTTGCAGGTTGTGGAGGCAAGGAAAATGTGGATGCAGGAATTACAGAACCAGACAAACACAGAAAATGACTGGTATGGAAGACGGATTTACCATACAAAAGAAAGCTCAGACATGCTGCAGGAAGATCTCCTTCCTGGTTCACCTGGTTACATGCATTCTGCAGGCATGGCATATAGGACTAATGATTTCGAACCATCAAAATCCTCCGCATCAAGATTTAGTGACACTGAAAAGTGTCCTAGCACAAGTTCGGGGACACATGTCACTTGTGAATCTGTAACTGAAGAAAATGCAGTGCAGAGTAAGGACAAGGATTTACCGTTAAGTGGATCCACTAAAATGCCTGTTCAAGATTTTGATGATGGTGATGATGATGATTGGCCAGAGGAGGAAGATTCAGATCTCCTTGGCTACAGTGCAGGTGTAATTACCATGGGAATGGAAGAGGATATTTCATTTAGTGATCTCGAGGACAATGAGGATGTCTGTATACCCATTAAGTCCAAGCCAGTTTCATGACCAAGGGTTAATAGAAATGACTGGGTTATAATTTTGGAATACTGATTTGAGTGAACAATCCATCATTCGAGCATTGGAAGTATGCTTAAACATGGTTTCTGCATCAGTCTCTACCGTCCTCACTTCCTTCTCACCTTGTGTTCATGCTATTTTGGATCTAGCGACTTAAAAGGTGTCTGAAGGACTAAATCTTTTCGTGGTGAATTTAATGGGTGGTTTCGCATGAACAAACTGCCATGTTTTCATGCTTATGGACTATAATTCTTCACTGGGTCAAGTCTGCAATTGGAGCTGATGGAAAGTCTGTTCTTCCTTTGATCACTCTATCGAGCTTATTTGCATCGGGGTGAGAAGCTGTACAGGACATTGTCTTCGGAATTGCTTTTTCTACTTGAAAGAACATCATTCAATTGAAGATCACACACTTCCTGATTTTTTTTTTTTTTTGGATTATGAAACTGAAACAATTTGCAGAGGACTTTGGAACCTGATCCTCCTAAAACTTGTAGGCAGAAGGTTCTACTTGTCTCGCATAGTTGGTTTGAGCAACAATGTGCATTGGATTTGGAAAATTCGTTTGCGTCATGTGATTGCTATTGTAACATAATGGATCATTACAAGGAATGAAAAGAATTTAAATTCGTTTGTTTTGTGGGATTAATTCTGTGGTCTTTGCTGAGGATCATGGTTCATAGACAATCGAAGTGACTTGCTCCAGTTTGATAATGTTGCAATTCATGTTACTTCAGCAAAGCATCCAATTCTTCCCATTACTTCCAGTTGCGCGGCTTGTTTGCATGTCGGCACATGACTCGAGCACAATCAGGTTTTTAAGAATCTGCCCATGTGCGATTGGTATGTCCTGCTCTCACCTTCATTTCTTTGGAAAAGAGAGGCCTCATTGTTTCATCTACTTGTGGGAAGAGATGCTCTTTTCTGTTTTGTCTTTTGCCACTTCTACTGGCCACTTTGTCTCCAATTATTGGACGCAAATGCAATCGACGACACGACAGAATGAATAGTGCTGAGAATGATAAACTAAAAAGTTGTATCATAGAATAGCAAGGGAACTGATGGTGCTGAGGCATCATGTTTGGAATGTGCATTTTGTCCTTCCCATGATGTAAAATGTCATTTTTACCTTTTCTCCTCTTCGAGTGTGAATTGCGAAATGCACCATTATAACGTGTCTAGCTTACACCCTTGTTATATCACTGGGATAGAAGTGACGCCAAAGTTTACAGCTTTGGAAGATCAGTATGTTAAACGAAAATGGTTGCTACAATCATAAGCCGATTCCACATGGCCATGGACAAAAGCTCACGCAAGACCAATGTGGGGAGATGAGAAGCAGCACTTCCTACGGAGGCATGACCTGACTTCACAAAGGTACTGCTGAATTGTAAAATAAAGTAGGGGACCTTTCCATTTGAATAATATTACGATCTTAAAATTCCCCATGAATTTCGACAATAGAAGAAGATATAAATTTACATTGCTCCTCCAGTGTACATGCGCCATGCTGGAGCAAACCAATTAAGTATCTCATGACACATTTATTTTGCAGAAAATTAAATGATCGATTGTATTGCTTACAAAAACAAATTAATAAAAAAATCTTCATTGTCAACTAAAATTTTGAGACATAAATTGTTAATAATAACTACTTTCTCAAAAAGATACAGACGATTATTTTTAGAAAAAAATTCTTTTAAAATCTTTGATTTTTTCACAGAACAAACAAACCCATGTGCAAGAATCAGTCTCGGATTCCATCAAAAAGTAGTTGTGCTTCATGGTGCAAAAAGATCTTGTGCTCTAGATGTAACAAGGAAACGCATTCTTGATTGAGTTTCTTTCTATGGCATTAACATATTAAATTGATTTGAAAAAAATAATAATGCGTGAAAACACAAAACAAGTCGACTTTGATCCTAAAATCATCGCTTATTATTACTCTTAGGGAAAATTCCAAATAAGGGTTTAAAGTGCTCTTGTTTTCTCAAATGAGGGTTCAAAATGGACTTTGTTTTAAACAAGGGCTTGAAGTGGCTATGGCTATTTGAGTTAAAGACATGACCTCGCCGGCTGCCGGTCGATTTATATTCCCACCAATTAAGGGCATTTTCATCCAATTAAAATTTTTAATTTAAATTATTTTGTATTCTTTTTTAATCTTTTCACTTTTTATTTTAATATTTTTTTTCCTTTCGATGAGGGTCAATATGGGCTAGTGAGGGCTTGCAACCCCTTGCTGCAGGGACTGATGAGGGCTCGACAAGGACAACCTCATCCAATTTGAGGCCGTCCCTCACCAACTGCTATCGAGGCAACCCTTGCCCACATCTGGTGAGGGCTAGCCTCGCTGATGGCCATGAGGGTGACCTCCCTAAGGGACGGGTCACCTCGCCGGCACAAGCGAGGGCGACCCTTGGCTAACTCTTTCCAATATTGCCAATGGCCGACCAACCACTGATGAAGAAGAAAGAAAAACCAGAAAAAGGAAAACAATTCAAAAAAGATAAATGAATTAAATGCCCTTGACCAGTCAGAAAGTCAGTCCTTTATTTGAGTAAATAAAGGTATTTCGGGCCATTATTGGGAATTTTCGTTTATCCTTACGGACTGATTGTGTAAAATTAGTCGTTATGTCTCAAGCCCGAATTTCGGAGGGGGAGAAGTTCTTCTCTCGTATGGGCCGAGGCCCATCAGGCCCAAAATAACCGTCGCCAACCATATAGGACGAGAAGACTTCCAAGCGGAGCCGTCTTCTTTTTCTAAAAAAAGGAAAAATAAAATCCCGAAATTTCTGGGAAATCGAGGTCCACGCAGGCCTCTAGCCAATCAGCTCCCACCACTCCAATATATATTTTCTTTTTTATTATTTCCACAGAAAATTTCACCAATTACAGCACGCACCCAATTTATTATTCTCGGTCAGCTCGCAGAAACTCCATTGCCGTCTCCGTCGCCCTCTCTCTCTCCCTCCCGCCCGCCTGCAACTTCCGTCCATGATGTCGTCTCCAGCTCCGCAGGTTCGTCTTTCGATTTAGCACGCTCTTCCTGTTGCTTCGGTTCCTTCTTGAGAAGGCTCACGTGGGGTCAAGAATTCGTGGGTAGATGCCCATTTGCATGAGCTTCGTCAGGGGTGCAATTGAAAGAAATTTCAAAAGATTCCCGGGTTTGTTCCGATCCTCCGAACCCGACTTGATAATTCTTTGTGATTCGCATCCTTTGCCTGATTCCCTCGGTACCCTTTTGTTTGCAACGCCGAAGCCGCGAGGTAGCGGTTGAAATTTTCCCCATTTTTGTGTTGGTGAGCCTGGCGCTGGCTTTGGGTTGGCTCCAAGGTCCGGGCTTTTTGATTCATGGATCTGGAGTTTGTCAAGAGGTGCTTGAATTTGTCTCCCAGGAGGAGGAAGCTGTTGATTCTGGTGGCGTTATGTGGGGTGTCTGGCTATGGTGCGTATAGGGTGTATCAGATGCCCTCGGTGGCTAGGAAGAGGAAGAGAGTGATGAAGCTGTTGGGCGCGGTAGTCTCGATGGCCGAGATGGTCTCAGAGTCGGCGGATACTGTTGGTGTTGTCTCGAGGGACCTGAGGCAGTTCCTGCAGTCCGATTCCGACCAGATGCCCAATAGCTTGAGGCAAATTGCCAAGATCGCCAAATCAGACGAGTTCTGTGAGGGCGTGAGTAAGGTCACAGAGGCCTTGACTGTTGGGATGTTGCGGGGGTATAAGGGCAACTCGGGAAATGGAGAGGATTCGGAAGGGAATCCGGATTTTACTGACAGGGTTATGGATAGGTTATTCTCGACCGCGGGGTCTGGTTTTGCTTCGGTCGTTATCGGAAGTTTTGCTAGGAACTTGGTTATGGGGTTTTATGCAGCTAGCTCTACGGATTGTAGTGAAAATGGAGATGGTTCGTCAAATGAATCGAGATGGGTGGATGTCGTCTGCAATGACAAGTGCAAGGAGCTCATGGCTAATTGCATCCAAAAGTTTGTTAGCACGGCAGTTGAGGTATATCTTGACAAGACGATGAATATCAACATGTATGACGAGCTCTTCTCTGGGTTGACAAACCCGAGTTATCAGGATAAAGTGAGGGATATTCTGGTTACAGTTTGTAACGGTGCCGTTGAAACATTGGTAAAGACATCCCATCAAGTATTGACAAGCACAAACTCGTCTTCACCATCTGGTGCTTCCGTTGGTCAACAAAGAGAATGGCCTAACACGACAGCCGATAAGGTCTTTGATAAAGAAGTTATTTCAAAGCTCCAGGCGGAGAGAATGTCCCCTAATGGAATTCAAAGTAATGAATGGTTCTCCAAAGCTTCGTCCACATTGGCTGTGCCCAGTAATAGGAAGTTTGTGCTTGATGTGACAGGTAGAGTGACTCTTGAAACAATAAGGTCTGTCCTGGCCTTTCTGTTGTGGAGGCTGTTAGATGGTATTACATATGGCGTTGATATAGTTCGTGAGAAGTTTGTTGACCGGGGACTCCAGGTCATTAGATTCTTTGGAGCAAAGTCATATGCCATTGTTACTGTATGTATTGCTTTGTATTTGCACGTTTATGGTGGTACTAGAGTTCTTGTACCTGCTTAGATTGATGGTTCTTACCTGTATTGAGATGTCCTAGAAGCATCAAGTAGTAGGACCTCGCATTATTCTGTATACACCCCAAAAACATGCGGCGTACACACTGTTCTGTATCCTCCTGAAAAAAATGGAAGAATGTTTCGATATTGAACTGGAATGGCTGTGCTCTATTCTTTGGCAAATTTGTGGTCTTTCTTCTGCTGATTGCATCTGTGCAAATCAGGTAGATGCTGTACAATTTTAATGTATATATTCCTTCTTATTGTTCTGGCATTGAAGCGTCGCATAGATGTAGAATTTCAATTAATGGCTCCTGATTTGATTGCTTGATATTGTTGCTGCTGAAAGCTCAATGGACTTTGTTTAAATCAAAAATAGGTGAGTTTATATCAACTTTGAACTGTCGCTACAGCAGGTCTGCGCCGTATACACAGGTGATGCTATGGAGGGTGAATATTCTATCACTAGCGTTCGGAGTGAAAACAGTCTTAACTTTGCCGGTGACAGAGAAACTTCGTACGCCACTCAAGAATTGGATTGCTTTGTGTTGTTTTCTATTGACTAAGGAAGGGATGTGTCTCCACAAAAACTGGTAGTTGGAGTTCAAAAAGTTTGTGGCAGAACCAGGCAATAACAGACTTAACAATCAATGGCCCCTTTTCGGGAGTGGCTTTGCAATTGTGTATTAGGCTTCCTCTGAAGCCACTAATTGACCCGAAAATCATGGTTGCTTTGACTGCTGAGTGCCGTTTATCTTAGAATTATTCCATGGTTAATTATCTGGCGGGAGATTAACAGGAAGCTTCACCTGATATCTATCCTAGTGAAAATGCTGAATGAGCTGGTTCCACAGGGTAGGTGCGCACGTACGCATTTGCACGCGTGTGCATCGTATTGGATCATTGAGGACAATTCTGATTTACGAAAGGTAAAGGACAGGCCTGGGCAAACGTCACGGGCTGGCAATTCCTTGGCTGCAGAACAACCCGTGTGGCGCCTGGTGTGCGGAGTTTGCTAGGCAACAGAGTTCACCAGACCAGCCTTTGTTTAATAGTTGTTCCAGAGGATAATATGCCAAATAAGTTCCTCGTACAAAATTATACCACATTCAGTTTAGCTAGGACATCTAGTTCATCAAGCGAGATAGCAAATCAATTTAGGGTTAACAACTAATTTCAGCCTGTCATGATCTCATTAGTGACATCATTAGGAGAGTGACATCAATTCCTAGCCAGTTTATATACGGGAGGTCAGTCCCATTTTTAGAGCTCATAAATAATATAATTTTTCCATGATAGAATTCTTAGCATTAACTGTCCTGATGTAATTTCCACATACTAGTTGTATTGATCCCCTCTGCACCACTCATTCTTCACTTACAAGTGTCTCGAGTGTAGAAGAATCACGGACCGTGACACATATCTCTTGGGCTCCATCACTGCGTGTGCGCAACTGTGACTTGTGGTGGGGTTAAGAGCAAGAGTCGACGGTGTGAACAGCCAAAAAGCCGGGACACCTTCTGCAAAGCCCAAAGTCTTCGTGGTGGATCTAGCCTTCGTCGAATGACAGACTTTGTATCAGCTGTAATGGCGAAGCTGACCCGGAAGACGCTTCGAAGCGAGGATTGCTTTAGAGGGCATTTCGTGCGCGACATTGCATCATCGGCGAAGGCCGCAGAGAGTTGCTGCAACAACCCGGGATCGAAGGAACCTTCCAAGCTCGCCGGGGACGGATGTCGGAAGCTCAATGGCTCGAGCTCCACGAGCGACTACCGTCGCCGGAGAATGGCTGCTGACGCTTCACCAGTTTAAGAACAAAGTCAATCAGTCCACACCCATCGATGATCGATAAGTGGTTTCTTATTTCTCACCGTTGCCTTCAAAAGCGAATGGTTAACCAACGCGACTAGGTAGTTTTACCGCTCTTAAGATGGCCCTTCCACATCAACAATTATCAGTTATCCCGAATTTTTTTCTTTTTAAAAAAGCCTTATCCTTTTAATCTTTTTTTGGTCGGTAAGCTTTGTCCTTAATTATCATGAACTATTATAGCCCTCAGTGGGACTTGGTCACTGGCCGGACCCGGACCGGTCGGCCCACCTCGGGCTTGCCGCATGTTTGAAAAAAATCACATCTAATTTAATGTGGTATGTGTGAAGATTTTTCCCGATAAATTTCTTTTACCATGTCTCCCAATTCCCAGCGATGCATCAGTAATTCACTTGATTAGGAAAGGATGGAGAAGATAATAAAAAATTAATATGGTTTGAACATTTAATTACGCTGTATTCTCCAAATTAAAAGACGAATAAGGATAGTCTCAAAAATGACATGCACAGGATACAATCATTAGGACAAAAAAAAAGAAAGAAAAAGAATAGTAGCATCGAACGTACGCAGCCCAAATGCTATGCCTGCATAATTAAAAAAAAAAAGACAACCGAGGATCGAATTATGGAGTCATGTGGTTATCCGGTCCGAATAATCCTCAATTTTTTTTTTCTTTGACTTCGCTCGCATGCTGCGTTACGCAGTATCAAATCTCGTAAAGTGCCTTACGACGCATTATATTAGAAAAAAAAACATCACTATGTTACGGCCATTATTGACATGTATGGAGCAACAATGGTGACCGGCTAACCCTAAAAATATAGCACCACCTCTCTCTATCTCTCTCTCTCTCTCTCTCCCCCCCTGTCCCTCCTCCCTCTCTCTCAAAAATATCGAGTGTTCGAAAGATCCATCAAACTCTCCGAAACTTGCTCGAAAATATCCATCAACCTCTCCAAGCCCCTCCTCGAATATGGCCGCCGCGACCTCCACCAACTGCACCAGCTTCTTCAGCTGCCGGTCGGGCTCCGACGACGTGCCGAGGGTCCGCAGCCAGGCCGGGTCGCCGGGCTGCGGGAGGGTCGACGGCGTGGCCATGTGGCTCTTCAACGGGGTCGCCTCCGCCTTCTTCACGTCCCTGGAGCGGTGCTCCTGCATCCGCATCGCGACCGTGGAGGACACGGACGACGGGAACGACGTGCCCCTCATCCACAACGACGGGAACCTCCGGCGGGACGCCGGGTCCGCCTCCGCAAGGAGGAGGAGGCGGAACAACGCCGCCGCCGCCCTCGCCGCCGGCGGGAAGGGGAAGATGAAGAACGGGTCGTCGTCGTCGTCGTTTCTCGAGGACTAGCGGGCGCCGAGGAAGCTGGTATTGTTTGTGAGCAGAAAACCTAAATAATCATCTTCTAGTCATCATCGGTTATTCGAGAGAGGTTGTGAAAGGGTGGTGGTGGTGGTGGTGGTGGTGGTTGTGGTTGTTTGTGCTTAACAACTTTCGGGGTGGATCCAGATCAGTGGCGAACGAAGATCAGTGTTCGCTTCTGGGTGTTTAAACATCAAATGGGACATCGGTAAATTGTAATTTGATTTCGGGTGTTGAATGTATGCTCAGCTTTCTCAATTCCTTTTGCCTTTTGATCTTGATCTACGCTGCTGGTAGGGGAATTTCCTTAAAGGCGAATTCGAAACCCGCCTGCGTGAGATTTAAGTCGCGAAACCCGAGCACCCAGCACCGGTTCCGATTCTCGATTAGCAGACCAGCAGCCGCAACAAGGTTTCGTATCGGCCCACTCGACCTGGTAACTCCCCATTCACCACAACCTTTCCTCCATACCGAGTAGCTTCCCGAGCATTCGAAACGATCGACCATTTTCCGAAGTTCATATTTTCGAAGCATGGAGAACAAAATAATATTTGGGAGATTACTAATCGTTGAGTCGTCAGTGGACACTGACATGCAATCCAACGTTGGCGAGGCATTAGATCTAGTCGCTGTCAATTGAACTGGCATTCAGACCTGCAAAATCGGCCATTATTGTCTCCTCCTATGGAGGGAAAAAAAAACAAAACAAGATGCTTTTCGGACCAAATCAACTATTTCTAAGCTGCCGATTCAATAATGTTTAGCGATTAATGATATCTCGACAGCGCACACTGGGGAGATAGAGAGAGAGAGGGAGAGAGATCTGGCAACTTGCTTTGGCCATTTGATGATGCATGAACTCCAATTTTCTCTAAAGCACACGCGGGGGAAGGGGCAATGATGGCTCTTTTACACTGTGCCTCGCGGCATGATGGCTTATTCCAAAAGAGGGCAGCAATTGGCGGAGAAAGTGAGCCTGCGTTAAAGTTCCGACCAACCCAAAAAAAAAAGGAACCAGCGTTAAAGTCACTTTAATTAAATCTAAGAAATCTTTTTTCTCTGCTCATGATAAGGAATCGTGCTGTCACTTCGGCTGTCGCGTAAATCATGATGTTAAATGTCGTGGGTTGTTGTCTAAATTTTTATCTTTTTTCCACTTTTGTTTTTATCATCGTTTCATCGCCTAATCTTGGCTCGGACCCGAGGGGATCCAATGTCGGGTCCTTTTTCCTAATCATTCTAGAATGCTTTTTTCCGAATCATATCGTAGCTGCTCAACTCAACATCGAGCGAATAGACAGATTCGCAAGTTTACTTCACGCAACTTCTCAATATCTACAAAAAAAACTCTTTTGCTAATCGGTAATGATCTTGCTTCGGAGCAATTGAAGGCAACTTCTCGATTGAGTCGATATTGTGCATTGCGTCTTTTACAGGAAGAAGTTAAGAACACGACCCAACTCACAAAGTTTAGAATCTACAGAGATGGTAAGCGGGTACCATTACGGAGCATGTTTTAGCGACAAAACTTTCAGTAGATTTTCTATCGAGTTGTTATTGACCCTAGACTTGCTCATTTGTTGGACTTGGGTCGGGCCTACTTGGGCCTGAATCTTTGGAGACCCTGCCTAAGCCCAAACTTGCGGGCCTGAGCAAGTGCCCAAGCCCGCCCAAGGAAAAAACATGCAGAGGCCGGGCCCGCCACCGGGTCACTTTTTTATTTAATTTTTTTTTCCAAATTTCAGCTAAAAATTAAATAAATATGAAAGATGAATAAAAAATAATTTTAGGTCTTTGTCTTATTTTTTTGGTCTACTCTATCTAGGAGTTTTACATTAGTTTTCTATCTACAAGTTTCAAATAAAATGAAAAATTTCAAATAATGGCATGAAGTGAATCGTGTTTTAAACAAAAAAATTGAAGTGCCGTTATTTTTCAAATAAAAGTTTGAAGTTGAATTTATTTCAAATAAAGGATATAAGGGCCTAAAATGGCACAATTTACATGGAGATGGACAAATTTCAATATTTTTTTCCTTTCTTTTTTGATCCTTTCTTGGTTCAAAAGGCGTGTGTTTAAGGGCTGACAACCCCCGTTGGCCCTTAGGCGAGGGTCATGAAGCCCTCATTGGCTGGGGGGCAAGCATCGTTGCCCTCATCGGCCACAGCAAGGGTGTAGCAACCTTCCCCCGCTCTTGCTAGATTTAGTGAGGTGAGAGGGTGGTGGCCTTCGCTTAGGCCCACGTTAGCCATAACGAGGGCAGGCAAGGGTTGTGACGCCCTCGCTAAGGCTATAACCCCTCATCCACGACCAACAAAGGCTTTGCAACGCTCGCCAAGGGCCGACGGGGTGCCTGGCCCTTGGTGAATTCAGCCAATGGCTAGTAGCCTAATTGGCCCTTTGAACCCAAAAAGAAACGAGAGTAGAAATATATTTACAAATTAATAAATAAATTCAAAAAATTAAATTATTTCTAAAAATTATCCATGTTAACATTGACTGTGCCACATATGGGCTGCGCGTGATAAAATTTCTTGGCTGGGGGAAGATTTTTTTTTCAGAAATAGTTCTTTTCTATTTCATTAGGGAACAATTTTCGAGCAAAAAACCTGTTTGGTAATCGCACAAAATTTCTATTTCGGAACAAAAAAAGAACAGAAACCTGTTTGGTAACTGCACAAAATTTCTATTCCAAATTTTAATTTTTTTTTAAAAAAATTAAAAATAAGAAAAAAGGAATAGATTAGATATTACATAAAATTGACAAGATCAAAATATTATTAGAATAATAATACATTTACTTAGGGGTAAGAATTCTAGTCGAAGATGAAGTTGTATTGTAATGGAACGTGAACTATTATCTTATATATGTGTGTGAGTATCTTCACTCACGTAGTTTATAGCCTATTGAATTTAGGTAGTATTTTGAACTATAATTCTCAAGAATATATTATCTTTTTGCGAAGTTTGGTAGCATTTTGAACTATAATTCTCAAGAATATATTATCTTTTTGCGAATTTGTTGTTTGGTATAGCAAATATTACGGAAAAAGCACATTGGATATTGTTAGCCAAATTAATTTGTAGTGATTTCCTTGGAACTAAGTTTTTACTCTTTAAAAAAAATTGTAATTCTAGTGCATGCGTGGCTTGGAACTATGATAGCCACGAAACTATGAATTTCCTTAAGCCTTTTGCAATTTTGGAAAAGCAAACGATGCAGCTCAAATCAAAGTTGGTATCGAGTCTCTCCCAAATCAATGAAAAATTCGCCGCTGACTGAATAAAAATTAGAGTGTAGTTCCATGAAAAGATGACCTACCCCCATCAAAAATCATGACTGAAGGCAAAAAGAATAAAGCAATCAATTTAAACAGGAAGCCTCAAGTGTCGAAACCACAATCCGGTATAGAACAATATGTATATCACCGAATAAACCAATAACACTAGGAACCTCAAGCTGTAGGTGGCGGAGGGGCTAGCACTGGTGCTGGTTGATTATTACTACCGCTGCTCTTTTTTCCCATGGCTTCACAGTAAACAGTACCACAAACAAAACAATCAAAAGCAAAATTATGATGGCATAACATGTCCACTTCCGCGTGTTCTTCTGCAACTTCCTAGCGGTTTGCAAGCGCTCGGTGCCACCTCGCACGAATGAGTTAGCTCTCGCCACGTGGCTCTCGATGTCGTCCAGCTGCTCGCCCTGAGACTGCACCAGCACGGCCATGTCCAAGAATACCTGGTGCAGCTCCTTAAGATTCTTCTCCATGTCCTTGACAGCATCGTGCCTCTCCTGGATTTCTTGTATCGTGTCCAAGATTCTCCCTCTGCCTTGTTCCTGAATGGCCTTCTGCAAGAAGGTCTCGCTCTCGCCTGCATATGAATCAGAGACTCGTAAGCATTACCATAACAAAGCTCAAATACTATCCTGCATTACAAGGAAACCAAGACAGCAAATAGCAGAGTAGTTCCTCTGCCTCGATCTTCATAATTTTCATTGCAGAAATTATTCAAGTCCCTAGACGGTTACTTATGCAGGAACATCCACATAACTTCCAAGATCAATACTCACTTAAGACAAATTAGAAGTGATCTATAAAATTATTCTCATTAAGGCCATAGGTGAAACAATAGAGAACTTTACCTCGATCTAAGCACTTTGATCTAATGCTAAATAGACATATCAACATGCAGAGCACTAGCTTTATAAGTCTAAAGGCATACAAACCCGGCAGCACAAAAGCAACAGTTATTTGGGAGTGTTCCGTTAACTAATGATGGAGAATCTACTTCACCTGAATAGTCCCTCCTCGCAGTTTAAAGATCTGTTCAACCACAATAATCGTCACGCATTTGGCATCTACAAGGATTACACCAGAATCCAAAGTTGCATAGAGGGGTCGTATCATCACTTTCACTAATAATGAACCAATATTACAATCCAATTGTAAGATGCTGCTAGTTTATCTCAATTTGTGATATATATAGCCAATAAAGGCACTTGTTATGCCATTAGTTAAAGACTTTTGCAACCTTTAATATATTGATCTTTCATGTACTATACCCGACCAAAATCAGCAAAGAGATGTTCTCGCAACCTTCGAAATCAGCCTCGGATTCAAGCCCAGACGTGCAGCGCAAATCAAAACGTTACCAGCATTCCCACCGCCTTGAACTTAAGCAAGATGTACCGAACAGATTTTAAAATCACAACCTATCACAACCTAACAAAAGCAATGGCATTATGGAAAAGTAGAGAACGAGCAAAACCTCCGAGTTGGTGCTCCGGATCTTGTTGTCGGGCTTGGGGTAAGAGGCCACCACCGCCAAGAAATCCACGCACACCAATCCGCAACCCTAGCTGCAAGTTTTTTTTCACGAGAGCGGCATCACTCTTCTATCGCCACGAAACTCATCCAAACAAATAGCAAAGTGAGACTTGTCGGCGCAAGTTCGCAAGGGAAGAGGATGGACCAACGGCGATGGGACAAGCGGCGACCGGACCGGCAACGACGGGACGGGCAACGACGACGGGACGGGCGGCACGGGAGGTGATTTCTCCGGACGGAGGTCGGGGGCCGGAAGAGGTGAGCTCCCGGCGACCGGACAGCGGCGACGAGACCAACGGCGGCGACGACGGACCAGCGGCGACGACGGGGACGGGCGGTGACGTGGCAGCCAGGACCGAAGGCGGCGGATGGGCGGCGACGGAGGTGATTTCTCTCGGACAGAGGTCGCGGGCTTCGGAAGAGGTGAGCTCTAGCGGCGACCGGACCGGCCGGCGACGGGACCCCGGCGACGACGGGAGGGGCGGGGGGCGACCGGACCGGGGGCGACGGTACGGGCGGCGACGGGAGGTGATTTCTCTCGAGCGAGGTCACGGGCTTCGACGGGAGGTGATTTCGCTACGGGACCGGCGGCGACCTCACCGGCGGCGGCGACCGGACCGGCGACGAAGGACCGGGCGACGACGGGACCGGCGGCGACGGGAGGTTTCGAGAAATCGGACGGAGGTCGTGTAGGAAGGAAGAGCTGAGTTGAGAAGAGCGTGAGTTGAGGGGGGAGAAAGAGGAATTAGGTTTTTGTTCCTCAATTTTATTCCCCGGGAAGAGAAGTGAATTTTTTTGTTTCTCATTTCTCTTCCCAAACCATTTCTCAGCCCAGGTTTTTATTCCGGGAACAGAAAAATTATGTGGCTTTAACAAACGTTTTTTTCATTCCCATTCCCGGGAACAAAAGAACAGAAATTTTGAGGAAGAGAAATGTTATCATGCAGGGCCATGATGGCCAGTGTCCACATCAATAATTATCCGGTCAAAATTGGTCGGATGAACTCAATTGACAAATTATAAAAAAGTTTATGACGAAATTGACAAAATTACAATGACTTTAATACTTTTTGGACAATTTTCTCACCACAAGCACCACTACTTATGCTGCTTTTCTGGTGAAGGGTCCGGGACCAAATAATTTTGAAGAAGATGCATTAGAGGCCTAGTTTGCTTCTGAACCGAAAATCACGTCTAATCATCATCCACCCGCATTAGCTAATAACACCCAACATTTCCGAATCTTTCGTCAATCATTTTTTGTCATTGAAGATGAGCAATACCAAGCTCTATTGATCATGGGAGAGTCTGCGTATTTGCGAAGTTAGGTGTTGTTCCAGATTTTTATTTTATTCTTGTTTTCACTACGTCAATTTAGTAAAGTCCTTGGCAAAAGAAAAGTTTGGTACAATTTTCACAATGAATGAGATGGCCATTTTCACATCGCTAATAAATAAAGAAAATTGTCCAAAAAAATCATAAATCTATTGTATAATAATCAATTTAGTTTTAAATCTTTTGACGATTTTTTAATGTGGTCATTTCAGTCAATTTAAGTTGAAAATCGCTAACGTGAATGCCAACTATCCTTAGTCTCATGGTCGATTAAGGAGGCCAATGCTAATGTAAATGATTTTTACAATTTTTTAAAAATTTTGATTTTTTTCTTTTCTTTTCATTTTTCTTTTTATTCATTTCTCTATGTTGGTTGCTAAGGTCTTAGCAACAACCAACGAGGTCTGCGACACCCTCCCCAAAGGCTAGCAAGGGCTACCCTCACTAATGGCTAGCGAACTCTATTGGCCATCACCAAGGCATGATGTTTGGCAAAGGAAAATAGAGAAAAACCAAAAAAAGAAAAAATTCAAAAATATTTTAAAAATTTTAAAAATTATTCGCCTAAACGCCGATCGTCTCACATAAGATAGTCAATGTTGACTAAACCGCCAAATCAATAATTTCGGATCAAAATTGACCAAAAAAACTATATTGACAAATCATCAAAAAGTTTAGGTTTAAATTAGCCAAATTAAAATGCTAAAACTGAATTGGTCACCGTATAATAAATTTAGGATTTTTTTGGATAATTATCCCTTGATTGAGATTCGAATGATTAACTAGTAGCTCTAACTCCTCACACTTGTCCGCCAATGTGAAGTGATTGGAGTCATCATATTAAGTACAACTTACGATGGGAATATTTCTTTAGGAAAAACTTTTTTAATCTTTTTGTCAAACATTACTTTTACAGTAAATAAGACAACGAATATAATTATAACCAAAATAAGAAAATAAATTGGATACTTAGTTAGTATTGTTCAACGATCGGCATGTCCCAGTCTATAGGAAAAGTAGTACAAGACTATCATTGTTCAGATGATACAGCAAAGATAACGATCATATTCGAATGACTCAAAATACTCTTGATATTTTCCACCCCTCACAATTTCTCGCAGAAAAATCTCTATTGATTTTTTAGATGAACACGCAAGTTTTTACCTCAAGATTTTCCCGCGGCTTCAAAGCACTTGATGTAATTTAAAAGTTCACCACACAATTGATTGTTATGATTAAAAGCTCATCAGAAGCACACCACTCGATTGATTCGTTAATCAGGTTAAACTAAGCTTAAATCTAAAGGACAAGGAATGACGATGGAACGATATTGGTTCAACCGGCCGGTCTTATCCAGTTTTCATGACACTGCTCCAAGGAGGAGAAATGGGTGAAAGTGAAACAACTAGATTAATTATGTTCTAAAAAAATTAGAAACAAGAGCACAATATTTCATCATGATTGAGGAACTTCTTGTATAATATCCGGACCCAGGGGAATTTCTACTTTGTACATAGACGGCCAGATATAAATTTACTGAAAGATGTCAGATGTGTCCTAATTGGGACCAACAAAATTAGATAGAAAGATACATAATACTAAAGCCATGTACTGTCGTTAGGTGTCTTAAAGCATGATGCCTATGTATCCAACCTCTCTAAATTTAGAGTGAGAAAACTGCCAATCAAGAGGCCTTCCGATCTCGAAGCATGTCATCATCTCCCTCACTCAAAACGAGAAACTCTGATCAGATTGTCATCCCTCACGCTGCACGACCGCTTACAAGAGAAATTAGCAAGCACGTACTTCCTCAGCCCAAACCCTAGACGTCCATCATCGTGCTTGGACGACTTGTGACGATGTCCTACGTTAGTACCGTTGGTGCACTCCCTATAAGCCGCGAGGAACGGGTCGTCGTCGTCGTCGTCTTGCTTCTTTGTGCCCTTCTTCAAGCTACTCCTCCGTGGAGGCTGAAAGGCGCATGGCGGGAGCGGAATCTGCATCTCCCGCGCCACCGAGACCCTCAAACCGTCCATCCTCGGACACGGGGGCGGCGGCAACTTGGTTGGGAATCGCCTTCTATCTTTGATCGATGGTGGAGGCGGCAGCAGTTCTTCACAGTCGCTTCTTGCGATCGCCTTGGAGACGCCGGGCCTGTTCTCCCACGCGAAGGGCACGTTTCCTCTGGGGTGACTCATGCTTCCCTCCGTTCTTCGCATCGCTTGATCGATGAAAGAACCAAACGTTCGGGGGGGACTGAGTGATGGTGATTAGGGAGGTTTATTTATTTATTTATTTATATGTGGCGAGATTGCGCGTGAGGATTAGATGCTTAGCCTAGTGATTAGCGGCAGGAATGCCAAATCGTCAAGCAGATATAACACGGAAGACGTGGGTGCTTGATGGTGAGACGAAAGTCGGAGAGAAAAGGACAAGGGCGGTGGGTGGTTGCGAGACCAAGTCCTCCGCGGGATGTCTACGTCACAGAAGTGGGCAATGAAGACTAAGGTGGCCAATAGCTCGATGGCAAGGGGGGAATGGTTGACTGAGTTTAGGTTTAGATACTGATTCGATGCATTGAATCGATGACATCCGGCCCCCCTTTTATTTCTTCATTTTCGTTCGTTTTGCTTTTACAAGTTCACCTCAACCGCTAAATTTTGTGCTTAAGAATGCCATCGAGTCATAGATTTTTTTTTTTTTGTCAAAAGAAAATTGTATTTATTACTCAAAAGGATACAAAAATACATAGTTTTCATGACAAAATAAAGTGAAACAGGGCAAGAATACTAAAAAAACAAAGTCAAATCCAAAAAACAAGGAGGATCGACGGAGCACCAATAAAGTTATGCACAAACTTATTCCACAAGAATGGATTTGTCAAACAAAATCGATGGCTGATTATTGGATCTCATGTCTCTATCGGTGATGAGCACATGTCGAAAATTCATTCTCCGATAATTATGATGTTGTCAATTGGTGATGGGCATCTAGGTTTGGCTTCCTCTAAACCATCGTCTTATGAAGACAACCATAATAGGTTAAATAAACACATATCAACATGTGAAGGAGCAAAACTTCTTAATTCAACAAGACACCAAAACTCCTGTGATTATCATTGAGGCTGGATGCAAAGAACTTGTACACAAACAAAATAGAGGGGCATCATATCTCCAAAAGCATAATTATTAAACTCCCGGATCTAGATTGAATGAGGATATCACCCAAATCTAAAACTAAATCACGAGAGTTCAAACTCACAAATCAAAAACTAAACTGGGAGAAGAGAGCTCCAATATCTAAATCGGGAGAGAAGAAAAAATAAGAAAAGACCAATAAAATGCAAACGAAATCAACAAAATAGAAAGAGAAGGGTGAGACCAGCTCAAACCCTCCATTGTGACTAAAGGTTGAAGAAGATGATGGGAAAAGAGAGAGAAGAGAGAAAATTCTCTTTGATGGGGTAGGAATGCAATCCTAGAAATTTTAAGTCGTGCAAATAAATCTTCGAACTTTTGAAAAAGAAAACAATCATTAATGATTACTGGTCGGTTTACTTTAAATGGACGAAAAACTCAATAGGACTTTTTTAGTCGAAACCACTTCCGAAAAACTCATTAGTACCATAGAAAACCTCATGAACAGCTCACATGGAAGTCTCACAAGTTAGCAATTCTTTGGCCGCGGAGCAACCCATGCAGCGACCAGCGAGCAAAATTCACCAAGCTTGTCTTTGTTAAATAATTGTTTCAGAGAGCAATACGATGAATATTTTCTTTATACAAGATCATATCAAGCTCAGTTTAGCTTAGGTGTCTAGTCCATCAAGCGAAACAGTAAATCACTTTAGGCTCAACAATTGGTTTCGGCCTACTCTAGCCTCATTAAAAGAGTGGCATTAGTTCCCGACAAGTTTTTATATTGGAGGCCAACCTCGCCTTTAAAGCTCCTAAGCGATATAATATTTCTATCTTAGAACTTCTAACAACCATCGTGTTGATGTCACTCTCACGGACCAATTGTATCCATCCCCTCAGCATCGCTTGCCCTCCACTAAATAACCCCAAACTCTACTCGCGAGTGTCACAAGTATGGGAGAATTACAGACCGTGACACAAGGCTCTATGCAAACCCTCCATCATTTGAAAATCATCAATAGATGGCTAGCATAGCATGATGACTAAATTGAAGGAAGATCTATTGATGCCAGTCCTATAGCTTCGGCACACATGGTCAAGATAGGATCGTGACCTTGATTTGGGGGAAAATGACTAAAACGTCAATTCAATTCTAAATATTTTAATTTTGACTATTTTAATCATAAACATCTTGATAATGTGTCAATTTAGTAATTTCCCCAATTTTAGGTGGAAACAATTGACATAAATATCAGTTGTCTTACATGCATGGACAATGCAATTTTTCTAAAAGTAAAAATTATTAAATAATAAAAATACAAAAAATTTAACATAATTGTAATATTTGTTCGAAATAACTAAATTGACAAATTGTCAAAATATTTATAACTAAAATAATCAAAATTAAAATATTTGTGACTATATTGAGGTACATATAATATATTTATGATGATAACTTTGGTAATTTTTCCCTTGACTAGTTCAAGACCTAATAATCATGTACATACCGGCCGCATGGAATCTCGTGCGAGGGACCTTCGATTAACAAAGCCATCGCGACCGGGGCAAGTGCTTGAAGCTTGGTTCCAAATCAAAGGATCCAACCTTTTCCTAACCAGAGAGCCCCCACTCCACTCGTTTATGTCATTTATGAACACGACATTGCATAAAACCGCGCTGAAGGAAAGCATTCTACGCAATCCTCCGGCTGAGGCGATCGAGAGTATATACTTTTGATCTTTCGATAGGTAATGAATGGAAAACATCGATTCTTGACAAATTCAGAAGCCTTTGTGATAAACAAAGTAGAGATACGTGGATCTCGTCCTCTTCATCTTGGACTGGCTTGGCTGATATCATTATCTCTAACGCGACATGTATTAGACGAGTGGTTTCCTAGTGCCCCTGTCCATCTCTAAGAGGTGTATCTCCTCTGCAGGAATTTAGGCAGAAAATGGCGTCAATTTTTACGCATTTCTGTACCCACGATTAAAAGCTGAAAAGTGTCGATCGACATTCATTGGGCTGGGGTCGACGCCATTAAAACCGAAACCAGCCACCTTCCGAGAAGAAACCTAACCCTCAAATTTCGTCTGAAAGGCGAAAGGGAAAGGTCGAAAAATCTAGCTTGCGTCGTAAATGAACGGCTCGCATTTGCTGCTCCATTGCGTGATCTAATTCCTTTTTCGTTCCTCTTCCCGGAGAACGATTTTCTACGGTTACGTGCAGACCATGTGATCGTAATGACAACACGGTCCGAACGTGGTCTTTACTCCAGCGACGACTTAGAAAAGAGAAAACTAGGGTTCGCGAACGGTCTCCAAGCAGATCATGCAGGCTTTTCCAAATCCACGGTCCCGGACAAGCTTGACGGCTGATTAAGACCATTGAATAATTTAATTCAGCTCTATCGACAAAACGAGATGATTCGCCGATTGTTTTACGTAGACGATTAATAATCTTTGTTGGCCGGCAAAGCTAAAGGTCAGTAGTCTTGAGAAAACGACGTGGCATGAGCTAGAGCACAGGTTTAGCTCGATCGACCTTAGGATATGTTTTGGAATAATCAACCGTTTATAGGACATCGAATTCTTGTCCATTGGTCAGTAAGATGAGCCCTAGACGGCGACGGAAAAGTCGTCTCCAGCCCGCAGTAGGAAACCTTCGGGCTAGGGTAGAAGATTTGAATTTGTTCAACCTCGTGCTCAGCTGAGACAAGGTACCTACGAAGCCGTGTCGGACATATGCTTCCTTAATCTCTACGGATGCGCATCTCGACCCTCTTCGTCCACGTACCTCCGCAGAAGACCATCTTGTAAGTCTCTACTCACGATACGGCGTAGTTTCTTTGACTAGTAAGGGTTCATGCTCCTACCTATCATCTAGATATAGTTTCTTTGATTAGCCTTACGCGCATTCGTGATTACTTTTGCAACGTCCAATTAATTGTTTGGATTCATTGCTAAAACTTTATATATTCGGGCTTTGTTTACCTCACGAAAAAATAAATACTTTGAAAAATATTTTCTTTAAAATAATCACTTTCATCTCTTACAAAGAAGAATATATGAAAAATATTTCCATCGTCCACGTTATAGAAATGAAAGAATGAAAATATTTTCATCGTCCACAAAAATGTTTAAACATAAATTGTTGCATGCAATCACTTTCACAAAAATATTTTTTAAATCATTTATTTTTCGCAAAACAAACACAACATCAATATTCATTTTTCAAGAAACCTAGCCGCTTTCTCTCCTCACCCTCCCCTCTCCTATTCTCCTTTTCTCATATGACTGAGAAATCACTGTCAGTCGATAGAGATTTCATCTTCTCAACTCAAGTTGTTATTATCTCTCTCAATCTGATCCGTGAGTTTTTCACCGTTTTCATCTTCTTCTTTTTCTTTTCTTTTTTTCTTTTTCTCATTGTTGATGCTCTTCTTTGCTTGCCAGGCATATTTTCTGCCTTCATTATTAAGGATCAACCCACTACTTCACATCCTCCGAATTAAGAAGTCCGAAAGAATCAAGGAGTAATTCGATGAGTTCCTATTACCTTAGAAATGAATAAGACCAATATGAGTTTTGGAAATTCTCATCTCCCGATCTAGATCTAAATCTAGTAGTTCTTTAATGGTGTTTTTTGCGCTCATCCAACCTCTCTCGATCAAAATTTAGATCTAAGAGCTTGTTCAACTTCTTTTTCATGTCTCTACCCAACAAAGGTGTTGAAGATACTGAATTTATGTACGCACCACCCATCGGGCAAACCATAGCTATTAGAGAAGGGGGTTACAAAGTATGCTCATCATCGGTGACGATGCGAGACTTGATAATCAACCATCGTTCGTTCTATTTTAATGAAAGTGTGCTTATCACAATAGTTCGTGTTTTGTTGTTCTACTTTACTGATTAAGATTTATTTTATTTTGAACATCTCTTGTATCATCTTGAGATATAAATAAAACATTTACTTTCAACCAAAAAAAAAAAAGAATATAATCAAAACTGGTGGGCCGTAGGCCGTCTGAAGTTGAACTAAAACGACCCTTGTTCATTGCACAAGCC
The DNA here is from genome assembly GCA_014182715.1 of Eucalyptus cloeziana. NCBI lineage: Eukaryota > Viridiplantae > Streptophyta > Magnoliopsida > Myrtales > Myrtaceae > Eucalyptus > Eucalyptus cloeziana. The sequence goes on along the minus strand of CM024639.1, from coordinate 2,897,940 downwards.
CATCCACAATGGGTGGGCTTGATGCAATGAAAAGCCCGATTCATGTTCCCGATTACAGAAGGCAAATTCCAATGGCGCCGCTAGGGTTTCGTGCAAATCTCTGTATTTATCAGCCCCGCATCCCTGCATTGCCCTCCTCACAATCGCAGCGAGCGGCGCTTCTCGATGGCTCATCTTTCCGCTTCTCTTCTTGCCGTGTCGTTCGTGACTTCGTAGATCCGTGTCTCCTTAGGTTTCGATTCTTATAGTCGCGTGATTCGTTCAGTGTTCGAGCACTTTCCCATTTCGTTTGATCGATTTCGTCTCTGCAATTTCATGTTTGCGTCTGATAGATAGCTTTTGCGTGATTGTTTTCTTGATGGCGGACGAGATGTGTGAACTTGGGAAACTTGTTTTTGGTGCGATGATTATAAAAATTCCTCGTTCTGAATGCCATCGCCATGGCTTGACAGACACGTTTACACCCATAGAATATGAGCACCTCTCATCAAAATTTCAGATACGTGTCTCCTTCGGTTTCGATTCTTATAGTCGCGTGGTTCGTTCAGTGCTCGAGCACTTCCCCATTTCGTTTGATCGATTTCGTCTCTGCAATTTCATGTTTGCGTCTGATAGATAGCTTTTGCGTGATTGTTTTCTTGATCGCGGACGAGATGTGTGAACTTGGGAAACTTGTTTTCGGTGCGATGATTATAAAAATTCCTCGTTCTGAATGCCATCGCCATGGCTTGACAGACACGTTTACACCCATAGAATATGAGCACCTCTCATCGAAATTTCGTCTTTTTACTGTTGGCGGACTGAGAAAGTTCGGATCTTTTATAAGGGTTTTTCATTATACCGGGGCACTCGTTGGTCTATAGATTGCATTTTATGTAAAAGGGTTGCAATTTCTAGGTCGTTGGTCGCAGGTTTTATGAAGAGCATATCGAAATCCCTCTTGAAATAAGAGAAAAATGTGTTTGTATGTTGGAACTTTGGACCGTTTGAAAACCTATACGCACTTTGGTTCGCTGTTGTGATGTTCTGTGAGGAGTTAAACGATGCTTTTTCACATGGCAGTTCTGCAGTAATTGCTTTGTGCTTGCTTTGACTCCTAAGATTGAGATTGGTGGTGTTTAAAGCCCTAATGCGGTCGAGTTTGTCGATGCATTAGGGTTACGCACGCCTCCATATTCGGTTGGATTTCCGCAGTCTACTGGAGTAATGTTGTGGCCTTAGCCATTACACAAGCTAAGGGTTTTATGTTGATTGTTAATCTTGATCCTCGGTTTTAGTTACAATTGTGCTCTCTGAAGTAGGCATGGCTTCTGATTTTGCAAGTCAAGCGTGAGAGAAAAGGGTTTTGCATTTTGAAGTTTTTGGAGATCGCATCATTTCTTTCTTGGTGATCCTTGTGTTGTACACCACCATGGGATAGATCATTCTCCATGTGCATTTGAAAGTCAAATAATTTATAACGTACTGCTTAAGCTGTTACCAGAAACCTTAGAATGTGCATGCGCATGTGCCTCTCCAGTTGGTCTGCAGTATGAATATGAAATCTTGTTGGCGCTATTATGAAATGTCAAGGCCACAAAGGAAATTATTTTTATCCTCTTTTTTAATAAAAGAGGAAGGATGGATCAATTGAGAAGAGCTTCTTTGTCAAGAATGACAAGCTACTCATGGTGGCTGGAGGAGGTGTGCTGTACATTCTGTAATGTCAAATTGTTCACGCGGTGGGTCCAATTGTATGTGCAAAACATTCAATAACAGCGAAAGGTGTTTAAAACAGCTCTGAATGAGTGAGGGTGGTTAAGGCCATTTTGGGGACAACCATGGCTGGGAAATCTTAAACCCAACGGTGAAATCGATGGTAAAACAGAGGGGAAGAAATCAAGTCTAAGGAGATGTTGGGGACAACCATGGCTGGGAAATCTTAAACCCAATGGTGAAATCGATGGTAAAACAGAGGGGAAGAAATCAATCTAAGGAGATGTTGGTAAACGTTTTACAGTAACCGTATGACAAAAGCCTATTTTCTGGGTCAATGAACATGATGCGTTGGGTTTCTTCGATGTTTTAGGGGAGCTGGGTTAAGAAGAAGCAGAGCATGCTCTGCTTAGTTAAAGGAACTAAGTTGTGGATGGACAAGTGGATGAGGATTCTCGCAAAAAGTTTGCATATGTTAAATCGGTGCGATACTACGTCGGAGGAGGATGGTGCATATTATATAGCAGAAACACAGGTCGAACATGAAATTGTTAGTATTTATCCCATGGATCTTGTCCACTAAGTAATACGAATCAAACCATGCCCTTAAGTCCCCTTGAATGAATAAATGGATGCCAATTACAAAGAAAGCCACCATCGCAGCAGAGATCCTTTGGAGCTCCGCTCACTGTCCTAAAATTGTTGTTCCACGCACCCCAAACCCTTAAAGGTTTTCGATAAACGGTCGAGATTTGTTCCGTATAACTCGGTGCTCACCGGTCCTCGAGACCCGATTCTCCGGTTTTGCAGTACCCAAAGAAGTTGTCCCGATTTCTTTACCCTTCCAAGTGCATCCTAAGAAACTCGGGTTCGACAAAAAGCTGCCTCTGGATATCGAAACTGAAAAATTTCTCCCCCAGTACCCCAATGATTAGCCATTGGCCACAAAGTTTGGCCAAACGGGCATTCCCGTTACGCGTGTAGCAGAGCGAGTACCACAAACACCTGCATATGTTTTCTGCTAGAAGCAGAATTGCAGTTCTCGTGTCTGCTTATGATGAACCACTCGATGTGCAGGGACAGGAAGCCAAATTTGTTCTGCCCTGTGGAGAACTAGCAACTAGTCTGACTGCTACTCCCTTTGGCAGCAAAGACGAATGGACCACCTACGAGCGTGGCAGCACAGTGGGGGGAGCACGGTGGGGAACAAGTCACACCGTCTTCCATTAGATCATAAATTTGAGCATGTCACAAGCAAACTTTTCGCTAGTTTATACTTTGGACATTTGCTATCTTATGTAACCTGACTTCTGACTTCTGGTATGCTGGTGGAGTTGTATCAAGACGGGCTCGTACACCTCAGGATAGACTGACTATTTACAATTCAAACCCAACATTCCGCATAATAGATAGGTAGTTACACCCGTCACCGATCTCCACCCTTATGCTGGCAAAGGAGAAAAAGATAAAAGGATGCATGGGCCATATGGTGTCGCCATAATTGATATGCTTCTTGTAAACGACGGTCTGAGGGGAGGGTGCTGGCGGGGGCCGTACCCTCTTGGTAGGGTACTTGATGGTTAGTGTAATTTCTTGTCGTAATTTTTTTCCGAACACAAATTTTTAATCTTCAAAACGTACAAGTCTCTCTGCCGCCAAGTGACGAAATTCATGTTATGGAACATGCCACTGCCAACTCCTGCAATAAACCTGATTGGCTACCTGCCTTACCTGATGAGGTTTTCTTATCAAGAAATGGGTGACTCAAATGCTACTTGTCCCTGTTTTAGATAAGAACAGTTCTGAATCAAACCTCTATCATTGCTGCCCCCGCAGCATAACCTGAGAAACCCGGCAAACGTTGATGTCCCATAGAGAGGGGAAGGCATGGCCACCAAAGCAGGAGCTGTATCTAGGGGTAATCAGGTCTAGAATAGGTAGGTTCCAAAACTGATTCCTTTTTTTGGACTATATGTCCGATCCTACTTGCGCTGAACCCTATTTTGGAATCACCCTATTTTTCTGAAAACCTTGTTTCAAGTAGAACCTATTTTACGGCTTCAAATTTTACATTAATGAGCGAGAAAACCGCGCTCGTTTTGGGTTTGCAGCCTTACAATGAGTATTGAGGTGTGTTTTGATGGGTCTTCCTCTTCTTCTTCTGCACACTTTGGTTTCGGGAGCGAAGAGATGGGTTCGTGTGTTCTGCTGGTTGAAGAAACAATTAACCCCAAACAATTAATTCCAAATCCAGCGTCATCAACAACAAAAGCAGCAACATCAATGACAAGGCCCATATGAACAAAAAACGCAAACATTTCGCTAAGCACAGACCGTCTCGCACATGTGAAGGCTGGCACAGAGGACTACATGGAGGAAGTCCAAGCCGTCTTGTGCGTGCGAAGGCTCTCGGACATCGTGGCATGCACAACAAGGTTTGCTAAGCCTAAGAGCAGCAGATCGCCGCCCCCGTCTTCCCCCGACGCGCGTGCCAAGAAGGCCCAGGCGCAAGTCACCTCCGCCGCCGTTCAATGGGAAGGCCAAAGGGGTGAGAGCCCGGCGGATCCGCCCATCTCCACGAGAAATCTAGCTCGGGAAAGCACCCCCAAAGAAAAAGGGTAGAACCCAGCTTTAATCCGAAAGAAAAGTCTAGAAAAACCGAGGAAATTCACGAGCTTACAAATGAGGGAGCCGGCAATGAACAAAACAGAGCGAGATGGAGCCGGCGATGGACGGTGCGACCGTGAGCGAACGATGGATGGAAGGGAGTGAGGAAGAGGAACTAAGGAACGAAGAAGGGAAAAACGTCATGCGAGTCTATGAGAGATAAGAAATCAACGGAAGAAAATAGGGTTTTGGACTAACAAAATCGATTCCCAAACCATTCTAATTGGATCCGATTCCTGGGTGGGTATTCACTTGAAACTGATTCCCGGACCGATTTAAACCGATTCCCAAACCTGTTTCAACATTAATTGATTCCCGACCATGTTTTCTGAGTGGGCTGGTCCAATTCCCAGGTATGCCCGATCCAACCTTCCTTTTATCTAACATCAGATGTTCCATTATTATGAACATCGCACGAACTAAACTTAAATGGTATTGTGATTAAGACTTGGGTTATGTTTGTTCCCGACAAAATTTCATTTTAAAGAAAAATGCTTTTCAAAAAATCATATTGCAAAAAAAATGTTCTCTCATTCTTAGATTAGGGAATTCATTTTCTTAATTATTTCTTTAATTGTTAAATATTTTGCCGTTGATCAATCATTTTCAACAAATCAAACGTATGAAAGTCTTAAACATTAATTTGCAGAAAATCCTTTCAATCGAGCAAGTACAGCCTTAATGAACTTTGCAATGAAGAGTGGGATGTGTTTGAAAAGGAAAATTTTCCTCCGAAGTAGTTTTCTTGATTTTCGATTTTCACACGTTTAATTTATCGACCATGATCAATCACTGAGACACAATCTACGATTAAAGAAAATGCACACACTTAACGTCAGAAAAATGAATTCTTTACCCTGAAAAAGAGAATACATATTCTCGAATAATAATTATCTAGAAAACATTTTCTTTTGCCATTTGCACAAAGTAGTCAATGACTTGGAATCGAAACCCCACATGGAATCCTCAAATGGAATGGCTCAGATACTCCAATTACGTATATGTTCCGGCTTCAAGTACCAAAAAAATTTTAGTATTTACCGATTTTTTGGAGACCGCAAGTGCTAGTCGTCACTTTCCCACAAAAGTACCCTATGCACACAAAGATGCAGAGGCTGGCCTCCCCAAACTACAGCTGCTATGAAAATAACTCAATTGATGCTACAAACTTCTGGGGACCTTCCCAACCACAGTCGCGTGTTTCTTCTGACTCGAGTCGGACCACAGGCTACTGCTCATTAAATGGCACAGGGTCCATTTCTGTCAATGCATTGAGTAAAAGAAAATACTTGGCAATCATGAGAAAAGGCCCATAAGTTTGGCCGTGGAGTCACGAGCTTTTTTGCATACATCGAGCCCTGCCCTTGTGCCTTTAATCACTGGGCGGGGACCCGTCATCGTGTGTGTAACTCCGCCTGCAAGGTCCCTGTGATTCACCAATACCATTTGCCACCCTCCAACCAACAATACATATCCCCTCTCCATACAAGCAAAAGTCTTTTGTGTCTGATAAAAAAACATGTGACTCAAGCGGTGCAGGTACTTAGTTTGTACTGCAAAATTTAACAGACTACTGTGATACAACCTATGGGCCGATGAGTAGAGACCACAGCGAATATAAAAGCGACAAATTATCACAGTCAAGAGAAAAAAGAACAAATATTTTGACACTTAGGTAGTACACAGCAGGCTGAAAACTCACGCATTTGCCTCGTCATTGCCCCTCCTGGCAAATTGAATCCGTTTACATGGCGGGTAACGAGGACGAGTTCATGAGGGTCGAGCCCAGGAGGTCGTTGCACAGGACCATCCCTTCATGGGTTTTGGCATTCTCCGCCCGAGGGCTGCTGCCTGCACTGCTGTTGGAAAGCGACCGGAACGTTGTCTTCTGTAACACCCCAGTTGGAGATGATCCGAGCGGAGGACTACCGTCCCAACCATCTTTCATGAGGTTGAGCACCGAGGCGTTCTTGCCTTCGGAGGCGCTATTGCTTCTGTGATGCAATACCTCGCCCAGGGGTCCACCCATGGAAGTCTCCCAGGAGATGGGTAAGGAATTCGATTGCTTGTGCGTGGGTTCACTGAAGAAACTGCCTACTCCTAGATTCATCTGAACCGGGTCCGATTTATGGGACAATCTGAGGGGAGAGGGCATGGCCTTCTCATGGTTGGGAGAGGAAGTGGCAGAAATCAAGTCTGAAGTGGACATCGGGATAGAGATTGATAGGTGAGTCCTGTCCGACTGCATATCAATTTCAGGCCACGACATGGCAGAGCGATCTGCTGGGTTTACAGGCCAATCATCCATGAACTGGCGAACAGAATGGTGCGACTCACTATCTTGATTGCCCAGGTCTCGGGAAGAGCCATAGTTTCGGGAGTCTAACAAGGAAGAGTTTTTCACTGAAGCATTGAGGTAGGAGCCAGAGTTGCCGAGTCCAAATTGCTCCTTCATTATCATGAATGGATTTCCCTTTGAATTAGAGTCATAAGTCGGTGACAACATAGACAGGCTCGGAGGGTTTTGCATTTTCTCACCTGCACTACCTTTGTCAGTAAAGTACCTGCCCAATAAGGGGATAAATTCGATTAGTATGAAGAACAAATTACTAATAAGCAGATTGCATATCATTTAGGATTTATAACGGATCTCCTGAGTCCAGATAACCTTTGAAAGGGGTTTCAACCAATAAGTCTTCCACATACAAAGAAAACAGGTTCATAAAACAGATAGTGATATCCTATCTTTCCTGTATTGAGTCTAATTTTAGATAAGTAAAGAACATAGATTGCTATCGCTAGGGCTCAAAATAAAAGAATGTGGTTTGCCAGTAGAAACTTATCTTTGTTCAACTCTCAGCTAAGAAAATAGTGTACTATACCTCCTCATTGAAGCATCTCCATTTAGATTAAGAACGCCGTGTTGCAAGTTCTTGACTTGTTGATGAGCAATGTTGAGGCTGTTCGATGGACCGCCGCTGGGCACCACAGTCGGAGCCGACGCAGAAGGCGCGGCAGGCAGCTGTTTGGAGGAAGTGGTGTTGGTGGCCCCGGAGACGGGATGGCCAGTTTGGCCTTCCACAGGCTTTCTTGAACGATGGCGTCCTCTGTTCATGTGTCGCTCACAGTATTTTTGATCCGCAACTGCGTCTCTCGAGCACCGCCATTTCTTCCCATCGGTCCTCCGGCACCGTCCTGGCTCAGGATCACTGGTGTTGGAGAACCCCAGATGGAAAGAACCCCATCCCACTACAACAACACCGGGAACTTTAATTAACAAGTAGTTTCTTTGAATTATAGAGGTTAATCATTTAAGAGCACAATTGATTTCCGCAGGCAGCTCCAAAAACGGCAACAGACAACCACTAAGCACAAGACAAGTGGAAACTAAAGGCGTAAGTATCGGCCCGAGGCTCGCAAACCATAAAATGCAGTCCACAGTGATGCTAGAAATATCTGAAGCATTTGGACCCCATGTCACAGAAAGGAGCAAAAACATAAACAGTTACTGTACACCCAATAGAAAAAGCTTCATCTTTTTTTTTGTTTTTTGCCCTCACTGGAAGGAACAGAGGAAACTTACAGGAATTGGATCTCAGGAGCCCACCAGGGTAGCAGGAGAAACCAGCAGAATCAAATGCTTTCCTGATGGGGATGAGGAGGTTGGAGGGTATAGGGATACTTGAAGTGATGTACTTGTAGATCAAGGCCTGATGTTCCAGCTCCATCCACTGAGATGGAGTGAATGGACCTCTTGCACCTGCCAAGACCCCTTGCATGCTTGTCCCATTCAGACTTGCAGCAGAGTTGAAGCCTGAAAAAGAGCATAGAAAAGGGAAGATTAAGTTCACGTAGCTCAACGCCTAAGAATCAAATCAAAGAACAGAGAAGCCAGAATATTTCAAGTCAGCAAAAAGAGAAGGGAAAAATTGAAGGCTGTCGAGTGAAGCAGCCCCGAGCGAAACAAAACAACAGCTTGTCTGCTGGTATTTATAGACATAGAACGGTCAGAGCTGAAGGAGGGCAAGTAGAGATAAGGAGACCCATAAAAGAACCAGTGGCAAATTAGGAGAAACTGAAAAAGATCCCAACCCAAGAAATCCTGGCTTGTTATGGGCTTTTCTTCTTTTGTGCCCACTGCACTCCCTTGAAGAGGAGACAAGACCCTCCCGATACTTGACAGCAAGAAAAAAGAATACAAAGGAGCGCAAAAAAAAAAAAAATCTCAGCTTTTTTCTTGACAAGACGCAGACCAGAGACCAGATAGGTAGAGATGTTCATGAAAAGGCCTCTAATGCAGCTTTAGACTTGACAGAAAATGGCCAGTGCCCTCCAAGTTCTTGGAACCCAAGAAAAATGCGATCCACCCCAAGTCCTACCCATAAGATAATGCAAAGAGAGAGAGATTGACCCATTTTCATAAAAACAAAGGGGAAAGAAAAAAATCAAAGCTTTACACGTTCCAACCAAAACCCACATCACCAGTTTACTACCCAGAAGAAAATCAAAGATTAACACTTCCACCCTTCTCTTAAAAATGCCTCGCTCGTAGGCGGTGAACAGTTTGAAGGCAAGATTTTTATTTAGCAGCTTGATGGAAGACGCTATCGGTGCCAACAAATGTCTATACCTGCATAGTTACTGCACAGGGGCTGTGCGTAGTTATAGTAGGAATGCAATGCAGGAGCGTGGGAGTTCGGGAGGGCGTCTGATTTGGGGGAAGAGAAACTGAGCATCTGCTGACCATCAGAAGGGAAGAGGCCGGTCGAGTTATTAGATCTCAGCGAAGTGGTGGGGCTCCTCTGGGGCGGCAGCATTGCCTTGGGAGCTGAGAAATCGTCGGTCTTGACCAGCTTGGAGCTCCTCCATTCATCCTCAGCTGACGACGCGGCTGATGACCGCTCTTGCTTGAACAGCCCAGATCCGTACAGCTTGTGCTTCGCCCCAGGATCTGAGGCGTGATGAGGCAAGCCACCACCAGGATCTGTACCCACCAACCCATCCAGGCTCACCGTCCCAAAGTCCATAGAACCAAGGGCCAACCAGCACAAAAAAAAAAAAAACGAGAGAAGAGAGAGAGAGAGAGAGAGGGGGAAAGAAGGGAAGAGAGAGACAGCTACAAGAAAACCATCAGACTCAAGAAACGAAGGATTGGGTCATCTGTAGAAGCAGCAGCAGGTGGAGAGATACGCATTAGAACGGGACTCGTTGATTTTTGCTTGGAGAATGGGTGATATTTGTGAAGCTATATAAGCTGAAAGTGAAAACCATTGTTTGGGAAGCTGATGTCTTGAGGAAGATAAAATAATTGGAGAGAGAGAGAGAGAGAGAGAGGGAGAGAGGGAGAGGGAGAGATGCTGGACAAGGCAAGTACTAAAAACACTCTAGTCTTTGCATATCTTGGAAATAGCAAAAAAATAAAAGAGAAGAAGAGAGAGAGAGAACAGATAACAACAACCTTTTTCAAGTAGCAAGGGGAAAACCCAACCTCAATGATCTAATAACACGTTAAGGAATTTGCTTAATCAGTGCTGAGAAAGCTCCCTCCTCCTCTGGGTGTTACTTGAGCTAAAAAGGTCTCCTCTTTTGTGGCTTGAACCCTTAATTAAACATGGGTTAATTAGTTAAATAATGGTTCATTACAGGTCCCGCAAATGTCCTGCCCCCTAGCCGAGGTAGAGAGGGGCTTCCATGTCCGGGAGTTTCCTCAACATTTTCCTCGGAGGGAATTGATGATAATTCGGAAATAAATAAATAGAATCATCGACCCGATATATGTCCCGAGACACTTTACACATAAAAGGTATCGATGTGAACTTGCACGTGGCGAACGGGAACGTAAGTCGATTACTCAAAAAGATCCGGAAGGAAAGCGCTCTCTCGACATATAGAAAGAAAATATATACACGGGAATTTGATAAATTTGTGTGTGGTGTGTATGAAATTTGCAAAAAACAGCATTGATTTGGGGAGAGTGAGAATAGGAAAGAGGTAGATTGGGGGGTAGGCTTGGATGGCTTGCCTTGCAAAGTCCGCTAGACAATGAGAGTCTTCCATACTCTCTCTCTCTCTCTCTCTCTCTCTCTCGTCTTTAATTTAGGATGCGCAGGAGTGGTGGGCTGCATGAACATAGGTTTGTAGATGCGTTGACACGTGACGGTCTCACTTACTTTATTATCCCCCCTCATGTGCCCTACGTACACTACTCTCTCTCTCTCTCTCTCTCTCTCTAACTCACATCAATTTCGTATTTAAATCGAGTATTCCCACCGTAATACAATTCAATACGCTTCTTCAAATAACCCACGTCACGATTTCTCTCCCTTATGAACTTTTTCTTCTGTAGTTACGTACACAAATACGTATCCCTTTATCGTAGTATTGATGGAGATGTTTTTAATTTGAACCGTAGCATCTTATTCAGATTTATCAAATCTTGATGTACCGTCAAAATTGAGATGAGAATACGGGATGCATTATGTCAATATGTTTTTTGAGTCGATGACTTGGAGACGTACTCGAGCGAAAATCTTGTATTAGATACTTTCTCCCTGTGCGCAAGGGGCAACTTTAGCCCCCACGTTCAAGTTGCATTTTATTTTCCCTCGGTGGACTGTGGATGTGGATCTTAGTCATTGCTCCAAGATTCCCATGGCTTAAGAAATTAATTTTAGGCACGTGTGCGACAGTCCAAAGTCTTTCGGTTTCTTTTTTTCGTGAGCCCTGGCCTTGTCACATCTTTAACTCTTCCTAAGGAATCGTTGACTGGATTTCAAGGACCGGCTTGTACATATTTTAATTTACTATCCACTTAAAAGAGTAGCGTAACGCCTCCTAACATCACGCCTAGTTGAAAAAGAACTGAGGCAATTTGAAATAAAGCTAAAGTCGAAATGAACTATGAAAAAAGTACGATGGGTAATTAAAGCTATTGCAACCGGTGGGATCTAGGATCTTATTCATGCTTACTCAATTTTAGGCCATCAGCTTCGATGAAAACATTGATCAAGCACTCGGGGTTCTTTCGAATTTAGATTTTGATTCTGCCTCATTCCAACGGATCGAGAAAGAAAACAAAGATCGATTTCTCATTCGTCCGACTTCGTTACCCTATAACGATTATTCAATAGACATTGATAAACCTCTCGAACTCTCTAATTGCAATATGAATAATCATATCAAGAGGACACTGAAAAGGGTACGGAGTAGACTACTTAAGAGCATGAAAGCTTTCTTATAATAAATCTCCAAACATCGTATACGCACACACGGGGGAAATTCGCTTACGGACCTATCTAAGGATCGAACTTTAATTCAAATTTGGAGATCGTAGACGTCATCGACACTCCACTGTTGCAGATGCGCCTACAGAGAAATTCCAAACTTGTCTGGAAAGCATCGCATGGGCCATGCAATGGCGGTGCCTGCATGCTCACGTATCTAACGAAACCAGCAAAGAAGATTCAAAAGGCAAAACTCGAGGTTCTCTCTCGGGGGACATGACGAATTGATAAACGTCTCTCTAACAGCGTCGTACAGGAACAAAAAAAAATGGGACAACAACTTCGGCGTCGCTTTCTTTTGCGGTCTTTAAGATCGTTTGCTTCGTGTCCTGATGGTCCGTGCGGGGGCGCCATTAAGATAGAAACGGTTATTTTCTTCCGCAGCAGCGGTCCTCCGATTTTTGAGGAACGGGCCTAATTTTCCAAAGAGAAAACCCGGACTCCAACGTTAGGGGTACGACTTTTGTGTGTAAAATTGGGGCACAACACATGTTTGACCGCCCGAGTTTAGGCTCGGGTTGTTCTTGATTTATGAAGCCAATGAGGGCACTTCAAAGACCTAAGATTTGCTTGTAAAGTGGATTTTCTCGTCGTGTAAAATAGACGTGAGTCCACAAAATGTACATCCAATCGGACGTGAGTGGATTATAAAACAGAGTTTGAGAGCGATGGAAGTGTGAAAAATGTAATGCTTGTTTAGTAGCTAAAGAATCTGCCTCAAAAGAGGGTACAGACTACAATGAGACTTTTGCATTAGTGATCAAAATTTAATTATGCCGAGTGTCTTGCGATAGTTACAATTGCATAGTAGGAGCGGTGTCAATTGGATGTCTATGACGCCTTTCTCCATGATGATTTGAAGAAAAACCTACATAGAATTGCCTTAGACACTACAATGAGACTTTTGCACCGGTGGCCAAAATTTAATTGTACCGAGTGTCTTTTGATAGTTGCAATAATGTAGCTAAAGAATATGCCTCAAAAGAGGGTATAGACTACAATGAGAATTTTGCACTGATGACAGAAATATAATTGTACCAATTGTCTTGCGATAATTGCAATTATGTAGTGGGGGCGGTGTCAATTGGAGTCTATGACGCTTTTTTCCATGATTATTTCAAGAAAAATCTATATAGAATTACCATAGAGACTTCAATTCAAAGGACAAAATACCAAACTAAACAAATCATTATATAGCTTAAAGTAAGCATTAAGAGAGCGGTTTTAAAAATTATTTGAGACAAAATGTCTAAATTAGGATCTAAGGAATCGATTGTTGATTATTCCCTATTTATCTTAACGAGAGGAATTCATTTAGCATGATGTTGACCTATGTTGATAATGTATTGATGGATTGAAATTGGATTGGGTTGATTTTCCGATTGAATGAAAATTTAATTAGGAATTTCAAATTGAAAGGCCAAGGCAAATTGTAATATTTATTAGGAACTAAATTAGCGAAAAATAAAATCCGGTATCTCTTTAAGTATAAAATAGATATTTTGGAGGATATTGGAATGATGGGATGCATCACTTTTTATGCATACACTCTAGTTAATTTTTGGACAATCCAGAGAAGGAATGTTAGGAGTACTAAGAGTGATAAGCTTTTCAAAATATAGTATCAGTCGAAGAATTTTCCCATCATCGTCATAGTGATTTTCAGTTTAAAGATATATTGTAACTCAAATTGAACATCTTGTCCAAGTACGAGAAAATTACGATGTCATGTATTCATCAAAGAAAATATTATCGCATGGAGAAATGAAACCGACCGATGGCATCGGGATCTTATGCAAAAAGCTGAATACAAATCCATCGCAAATGCATATTGTGAAGGCTAGAGGCCAACTTATTTCGAAACTTATGTAAAACTCCGAGAGTCGAGTACCATCAAGTAATGATCGGTATCGTTTTAGTGACTCGACACAACACAAGCCGCCCGCGTATAGTCACGATCAAGCAACGATCGCTATCCTCAGCTTTAATCATCTAATTTGGCATGATTGACAATAAAATCTTACTTTGCTTGGCGGGGGGGGAAAAGGGAGAATTGGGAAGGTTTGGGGGGGCAAAAACTACACGTGAATGTAATGAGGGGCATGCTCGAGGCGTCCCTGTCGATCTTGAAAAGCTGAAAAACAAGTTGAGCGCGAACCTACCATATTAATACTCCTCTTCAATTATTTATTGCCATTGCTCTTTTTTTTTTTCCTTTTTTCGAAAAACGTGGGATATTGGCTTGACGAATCCAGTCGGTCACATACAAATCGTACCATCCACGTGTACATTAATAAGACCGCACTGAGTAAGCAAACGTAACATTAAGGATTGGAAAAATTATTCGATCAGTCATAAATATATTGTACGGATATCAATCTAATCTTAAACTTTTTAATTTATTAATTTAGTCACGAGCGTTTGTGTCAAATTTCGATGTAATCATTCTAGTTAATTTTCACTGAAATTCAAAGCCTAACGATGTGCCGCATAAAATGGCCAGCGATGACCAAACCACCATATCGATGTTTTGAAGTAAAAATTGACCGGCATGACTATATTAGAATCTTACAAAATCAAAATATTTAGAAATGAATTGGCATCCGTACAATAGGTTTAGAAATAACTGAGTAATTTTCCCTCTCACGAATTAACATAAATGAGTGATGTGATTTGAACACGAGATATTTTGAATTCAAATCAAGTGCATAATCACTCGATCAACATTGGAGGGCAATTATTCTCACCGATCTTCTGGCCTCCATGTTTGACAAATAATTGCCCACCCTAGTCTCTTTTCGTTTCCTTGGGTTATGTAGAATGATATGTTGGATAGACTGCTATTCCAAAATTCTTTTGCAGGTTTGAATCTGCCTATGGAGGATGACTGAAGCCGAACATTTGAGACCAAGTAAGCAATTCCAGGGCATCTACACGAATCGATATCATGCATTTTTCTTCTTTCTATATATATATATATAATTTCGCTGCTTAGATTGAATTTCACTCCATGGTTAGCTTTAGGGTGTGTCTGTTTAAATGAAACAATAAACCTAATAGGCCTCTTGCCAGAATTAGGGTTTTACTTGTTTTTCAAATGACCCTAAGCCTCTTTTTTTTTTTTTTTTTTTAAAACAATAAGAGTACTAAAAATGATATTTTTAGGGGTTTTCAATTTTTTTTAGACAAACATGACTAACTCAAGATAGGATAGAAAAGGAAAATGAAGATTGTCTCGACTATGGACATGTCTCTCTTAGAAAGTCATGAGCTAGTATTAGTGACAGGTGATGAATTATAATTCACATTAAGCTATTTCTAGGCTTAAATTGCCTAAAAAAACCCTCAATTTTGGGCCAAATTTAAATTCTACCGTTAAATTTTTATTTTTATCTCAAAAAATCACTATAATCTCAATCCGCCTCCAACTCTAGAAATATTCACTGTTTTTTTTTTTTAATTATCAATATCAGAAGGCTTTGATCGTTGTTTCTAACATAGCGGGCAAGTTGAGAAACAAAATAGTTAGAAAAGTATAGGATCAATGGAGGAGTGTCAGTTATTGCAGCGTGCTAGTCTGCAACTTCTAGCTTTATACATGTCGCATTCGACTATAGACTATGTAGGGCAATATTTTGCAGGATAAACGTCATAATAGAACATATATTCATGGAGTAAAATACAAAAATAGCAAATGATTAAGCCACCTGCTATTTTATATTTTTGGAGTTCTATTTAGAATGGGTTTCCCTCGGAAATAAATAAAAGCGAACCAATTTCTATTCATGGTCGGGAAGAAAGAAAATTGGCGAGGGAGCTCTAATTTCTCGAAGAAATCGGTATATATATATATATAGAATTAAAACCATAATCCTTTTTTAATTTCAAATATATAACTTCGATTCGTTAATATAAGAAAATGATGTAATCATGATATATATAAAGTATTCTGCAAAAGATTAATGTCCTTTTGCCCATCGATAGTTTTCTCTTCTTTTTTCCCATTCCGAACTTTTTCCTCCTGGACTTAAAACATATTTTCTCCTCTCTTTCAAATGTTGAAATATCACTAGTATGAGCAATGAGTCATTGAAAGTTCTCAAAAAAACTTGTAAAGTGAATGCATACAAAATTTTTATATAAATGAGAGGAAACAGAATGCCGAATGATAAAATTTCATTTGACGTTTAGCTGGCCTCTTGTTCACGAGATTAGTAAGGTTTTTTTATATTTTAAAGTTCTTTTTAAAATGGGTTTTCGTCGGAAGGAAAAAGAAGAAGGACTGATTTCCATCCCTAGTTGGAAAGACAGAAAACTAGCGAGGGAACTCTAATTTCTCGAAAGAAAATCAATAAGACTTTCACATTTGTTAAGGTTTTCTTGAGCACGGGGGTTTTATATTTGTTAGAATGTCTTATCAAAAGTTCAAGTTTATAGCTACAGGGGATTGCTTAAATATAAAAAACATTAAATCTCGTAAATAAGCGATACGAGGTACTTCAATATTCCCTTCCGCATGAAATAAATTGGGGAAAATTCTAACTCCGATAACAAGATATATACATACACACACTTCATAATTGTTAAACCCATACCACATTTATCCCACTTTAATTTTTGAGTCACAAAAGATCACGAGAACTCCAAGAGATATGGGACTCCCTTCCGCGTTGGGCTCCGATGCTAACTAAAGTTCTCATCCCCAAAAGAGCTCTCGTGAGGTGAGGCCATATGGAGAATGGGTTGGCTTCTCTTAAGCAAACATAAATCCGAGCCAAATCCATTATATTTTTTCTGATGCAAAAATTAGTCCGAGTGAATGCGACACCGTGCACTAATTCGGGATAAATGTCACACGAGCACTGGTTCTAGTGTTTTTGCGATACAAAAGTTAATTCGAGATAAATGCAGCATTGATAAGAAATGCGTAAGAATTTTAATGTTCCAACCAAACCAAAGGCGGTAGGAATTTGTTGCCAGAGGTTTTTGATGGGTCGTGGCTTTGCTCAAAAAAGGGGGAAGCGCATTTGCTACTTGCTACTTGCTACTCGGTAGCTGTAGGCTCGGAGAGGACAACTCGAGGGGGAGGGAGAAGGGACTGCAATAAAAGAAGCGAAGGAAAACAGACAAAACCCAAAGCTTTCGAAAAGGCAAAGGGGGCCTCTCTCCTCTCTCAACGCATATCTCCTCCGTCTCCATCATATCATCTTGGATTCCCCACCCTTTTCCCCTCCTAGTGTGACAAAAGAAACGATGCGATCGAAAAATAACCCATATATATTTATATTTTATATATTTATATTTGTCTATTTATGTATGGATATAATACAATATATACGAAAATGGTTTTTTTAATGAATGTTCCCGACATCTATTAACCCAATTAAATGAACGATGTATTCCGGAATTTCCCCCCTTTTTTTTTTTTTCTTTTGAGTCACGTCCAATTGAAATTTGGTGAATCGAAATATTGCACGTTGACACTGCCTAACGAGAGAGGCAATTTATTGGGACGGCCCTGTACAATATCACTTCTTATTTCCCTTATCTTTTGTGAAAGACATTGATTTGCGACCATCACATTCAATGCAATTTTAGTAAGCATGTGAATTTCTTTTTTCTTTGGAATATCTAAATTTGTTCGGAATGAATTTTATGATTTGTTTTCAGTCCCGTTGCCTTCATAGTTTCACTTTTCTTTAACAATATATTTTTGTAAGTTTGCCTTAAATTTGTTTTAAACGATTTAAATAAGTAACTCTTTTCTCTTCTTTGGTTTTTTTTTTTTTTTTGCCCGGGGGGTGGGGGGGGTGTTGGGGCAAAGTATTCAAAGCTGTAGCACATATTCAAAAGGAAAAAATCAATTGTGAAAATAGGTGATAGAAAATAGGGGACAAGGTAGGATAGGTGGGGTGCCTTGATGTTGACGTGTCAACGGTGGGTACGGCACGGGGGAGCCACCTCCACCGTCGCTCCTTTTTCACCTAATTGCGATGGTCAACTGATGTCGTGAAATTATCAGAAAGCAGTTCTTTTTTAAAAAAGTATGTATGTACACAGACATATATATATATAAGCAAATAATCAATTTAATTTGACGTAACAAGCATTGAATCATTTCTACAACTTGTGCAATTTTATGTAACAAATTTATGGTTCAAAACGTAAACCAATAGATTGAGGTCTTAAATACCGATTTTTTTGAGTCGATCATAAATTAAGACACGACAAAAGCCTCTCGAAACCTCAATGGCGAAAGAAAGACTTTGAAAATTTCTAACAATTTATTGTACGTTTCAATTAAAAGTCTAAATCTAAATTATTCGACTGTGGGAGAAGGCGGGAACATTCACTTAATTATGTATGAGAAAGATTTATGTCGTTGTATGTAAAGTCTTATCAATGGGCCAGTTAGGACTTTCTCCACTTGATGGGATAAGTGACGTCAACATCTGGTCAACATTTTCAAATTCTGGTTAAGGGCAAGTATAAATTCATATTTAAATAGTTTTAGGATATTGTCGCAATTTTAAGTTTAGCACGCGTAATTGAAATTTTAGCATATAGCCTAGTTGGCGTGTTAAAGCCACAACTCGAGAGCTGAAAGGCACTTATTCATATTCTATAAATTACATGCAAACTACTCCAAATTAAGGTTTTTTACATAGATTAGAAGCACAAATTTAATTGATTCAAGAGACTTGCAAATTGTTTCATAAGTCTCCTGAAAACCGAATCTTGCATTAGTACTCCTGGATAATAATAAAGAAAGTTGATTTACAACATTATACTTTAATTTACCACAATACAGATAGATGTTTTGATTCACGTGCCTTACAACAAAGTGTCCCATAAGCCTGCAAATAGTCGGACGTATGCGCTCGTATCTTAAAGTTATCTTACTCGACATAATTTTGAGAAGTTCGGTGAATCATTTTGGTGTCACCATAATAGTCCCACATTGCAACGCAAAATTTATGGTTAGAGTAATCTTACGCTCTAGGATGAGCAAAATCTCTCTCCACTAACCCATCCCCATTTTCGACAACTCACCACTCTCTCCACACAAGGTAACAATTGCCCAAGAGCGTAAGCGGTCGGTCAAAAGCTCGTTCGCAACGAGATTACCGAGCCGATTGCGACGCATCGTGCATTTTAGCATATACCAAATGACAAAAAAAAAAAAAAAGAGAAGAATAAAGAAGAAAGAAGAATCGAACGGAAAAAAAATATCGGGCGGGCGCTTCCTTCGCATCTAGGAACATAAAAATTTTGTCCCAATGCAACTGGAGTGGTCCGCAAGACGACAGCGCGACAGGTCGTAGGGAGGGCACCACCACCGTGCCTTGGCCCTTCCATCGTACGCGTCCTGATCATGAACCCGAAAAGACGAACTCACAAACAACCAAAATAAATAAATTCAAATAATAATAAATGAAAAGAGAGGGGTGGTGGGGACGTGTTGGGGCTGGAGAGAGCGAGATCGGGCTCGCCTCCTCATTGCCGACAGGGGTTGCGGTGGGCCCCGCCCCGCCCCTTCCCTTTCAGCACAACTCAAATCGCCCACGACTTTTCGGGTCCGATCGGGGCCCCGCCCGGGCCCCGCCTCCCTCGTCCCCGCCCGAAGCCGAGCCAACCGCAGGCACGCGCGCGTCCGTCCGGATGGACGGGAGCGTCCCGACCATCATCGTGCGGCTGACCTCGCCCCACCACCACCCCCCACCGCTGTCCTCCCCTCCCGGCTTTTTACGAACGATCCGAAAGATAAAATTGCCAACACGAGAAGTACCGGCGAGGCCACGGGCGCGGAGCCGAAACCTCGAACCTTAATTTCGCCATGCGTTTTGCTTTCTGACCGAACCGAACTTTTAGTGAGGTACGACTAATTCCCGGCGTGTGGATTGCCACGTCGACAGTGCAATTAGGTGGAAAAATGACATCGGAATTAGATACAGATATTCGGGATTATATTGATAAAAATGAAAAGTTTATAACTAAATTGGTATTTTGCAAAATAAGTTCAAAATCGACCAAATGGTTTTCTTCATTCGAGGATTGGTCCGTTATATCGGTAGAGCTGCATTTGGGGACGAGGGATATGAATTGCATGATTAAAGGAAAAACCAAGTAAGGGAAAGAGAAAATTACGTAAAAAGAAGGTGAAAGAGGGAGAGAGAGTTTCGAGTGCTTCGAATATTTGGCAGGACGAGATATGATCTGCCAATTTTGCCAGCGGCGCGCGTGCTGGCGATGACGACCGGCTCGCCGTACACGATTTCGATGCGCTCGGGACGAAACGAAACGAAAGAGACAGAATGCAGAACTCCAAGGTTTGGCGTCCTACGCGGAAGGGACCAGTGGCTCTTTTAGGACCATCTTTCTTTCCCCCACACCAGTGACTTGGCACCGTGCGAGAGACGCGATGCAACCATCGAGCCTTATCTAAACTATCAATTCGATTAATGAAATTCTCGAACTTTAAGAGGACGTACAATTAGATCGGTGAACTTTTAGAGGGCCGAATTTGGTCCCGAGCTTTTCGATTTGGCTCGTGGGAACTTTAGTTGAACGTGCTGGAAACATTGTCATTCTCGTACTTTTCATGGGTTTAACTTGGATCCGAACCACACGCCACGCTTGTCATTAGCGACAATTCTAATGTGATTTTTCTTAATCTTTCTCTCTTTTTACGAGCTTAAGTGGATTTGGTGGCTTTGAACTTGAATTGATGAAGATGGTCGAGTTATCGGGAGCGTCTATGTAAAAGTAACACGAATTATCCACGTGGGAACAAACAAGCTTGATGATTGATTGGAATAAAAAAATATTAAGTTATTCATAAATCGATTTGAATACAGCATCGAACACTTTAAAAAGTCACGGAACTTGAACGACTGGAAATTCGAGGATAAATTTGCACATTGAACAAGAATTTAGTGACATAATCGAACCAATAGCATAGCATTTGCGTAATAGCTGGTGATGTTATTATCAACATTATTGAAAGTGAGGAAGATAATGAAAAAGATGTACACAAAATATAAAGTTGGCGTCACCGTTAGTGGTCCTGTACTTGAGTGAGACAAAAGAAATAAAATGAGAATCTAACTAACATGAGAAAAACTCCAAACATCAGACATGTCCCTTGAGAAGAGTAAAGTAAGGTCTCTGGCCGGAAAAAAAAAACAAAGTAAGGTAAGAGAAATTCAATTAATTACCTTAGTTTTATGGACACTGGTCCTATGTTTAAAGATCATACCAATGCTACCTGTAAGTTTTAATATCCGATTGATCTATACAAATATCATTGAGATGTATATATGAGCCGTGTTAGAAGAAGTTTCATGTCTGAAAATTTGTATAATGTGATGGGTAATTCATATATCCTGATTAGCCATAACTCTATTACGTGAAAGTGGGTGACGGGATTGGACTAATGCTACTTGTGAGTTTAAATACATGACCGATTTACACGAAATTTGTTGAAATATACATGTAAGTTATCTTAGAAAAAGTCGCATGTTGAAGAATCAAGTGTTCAAATAAAAACTCATATGATGATCCTTTTTGTGGAGATTGATGCAAAAAAAAGAAGAAAAAAACGAATATACTTCAAAGATTCTCCTTAGAACATACGACCAAAATGTGCAAATGGCGATTCACGGGTAACCCCTTCCTGCCGCGAAAGGATAAATCAAGTCTATTTACATATGTTCATAATCGGTTTCATTATATCCCTGAGGTCCTAAATCCTCTATCGTAGTTGGCCATGATTCATTGGCTTCAGCTATTCTATCAAGGTACGCCAAATTAAATATGTTGACCGGATCGGACTCGAGAGAATCTTTCTAGGTGAATATATCGAACTTCTACCACGTGCTCCTAGCAAATGGTATAACAGCTAATAGTTGATTGGTAGCCCACTCCTCTTGGCCATCTCCCTATGTGAAAATATGGGACTTGAGTACAAATGTAAATTTTGAAAATAATATTGTACTTGCAACTTCATTCAACCAATCCCTATCTTCATTTGACCAAAGCGAATAGCAATCCTTTTACCATTCTCACCGGCCAAAAAGAGACATTCTCTGATTATTCTTGTTAGATAAGATGGGGAGGAAACTATTGTACGTTAGTTCAATGTGGACGGTGAAAGTCATGTTTGGCCAACCACCCCATGAATGAGAAGCATTTGCATAAACATTTAGGATGTGTTTGTTTTGCGAAAAACAATTTATGGGAAAACGTTTTCCTCATTTTCCAACGTTTGATTCATTTAAGAAAATGAGTAACGAAAAATATTTTATTATTCAATGGAAAATGTTTTCATTCAAAAGCTTAAATTTAGGAAAACGATTTCCCATTTGAAAGAACTGGAAAACGTTTTTCAAAATGTTTTAAGGTCATTACTTAATAAAAAAATTATTATTAAAAAGAATTTCTAATTAAAATTTTTGAATTTGTTATTATTATATTTTTTCTTTTTCTCTTTTTTTTTTTTTTTATTTATTGTTTTCTCTTTTTTTTTTTTTTTTTATCTTTGCCTGTGAACGTAAACCTTTAACTCCTCCTCCCCTCTCTCCTTCTCCTTCACCCCCTCCCTTTCATAACCACCGTCTCCTCCAACCCTAGCACCTCCTATGCTCCCATTGGCTTCGCTCCCTCCTCTTCCTCTTCGTCGGCGTCTTCTACACCTTCAATCATTTTTCAAATGCAGTCCAAACACCGGAAAATATTTTTAATCATGTATCACCAAACAAAGGAAAACTAATCGTTTTCCGGAAAATGGTTTCCCGGAAAACATTTTCCAAAAACGTTACGTTTTCGTGAAACAAACATACTCGGCTCCGTTCGTTTCGTGAAAAATAATTTCCATAAAAAGTTTTCAAATCTTTGACGTTCATTTCACGGAAAACAAATTCCTTAGGGAAAACGTTTTTCATGGAAGGAAAAAAGTCTTATAAATTAAGGAAAAACATTTTCCATTTTTTAAAAGTGAAAAACATTTTCCTTACTTAATCTCTCTTATCTCACACTTCTACCAATCCTCACTTCCTCCTCCCATTTCTTATTCTTCTTTTCTTTTTTATTTGAATTATTTTTATTTTTAAATTCGAATTTATTTGTAATTTCCTTTTATTTTCTATTTATTTTATTTTACTTTTCTTTTACTTTACTATTTTTTTCTTTTATTTGTTTCCCATATTTTTCTTTCTTGGCTAGTCGCCGTTGTCGCTAGGCGAATCTCAAGCTTGGCTTGTCGATTTGGCGAGCCTCGAGCTCGACACTCGCGCTCGCGAATCTAGTGAGCGGTGAGCCTCATGCTCATCGATGAGCTCGAGGCTCACCGATGGCCAGTTGCGGGCCGTCGCTGTGGCAAGCAACCGGCCAAGAAAGAAGGAGATGGAAAATAAAGAAAAATGAAAAAAAAAAAAAAAACAGATTTTAAAAATTAAATATAATTAAAAATCGATTTTTAAAAAATAAAATAAAGAAAAAGAGTATATGGAGGAAAATATTTTTTTTACCGAACAACGAAAAATATTTTTCATTTCATTTTCAAGTTTCATCCGAACACCGGAAAATAATTACATTTTCTTGGAAGATGACTTTCTGTAAAATATTTTTCAGAAATGCCACATTTTCGGTGAAATGAATGGAGCCTTAGAATTATAAAATATCTCGATACTCGAGGATGTTAATTTGAGCTGTTAGGAAACTGAAACTTCTTGGTTCGGGCATGTCGGGACTTATCACAATTGGGCAATTGCCAAGAAATTCTTCACAATCTTAAAACTCGATGTGAATGGCTTGTCACTATTTAGAATAAGCGTGAAGTCTCCCTCCTCCATAGTAGGAAAACAAAGAGATATATAGTGGTGGTTAGTAAAGAGCGAGTGTACCGACAGTAGTGAAAGATGGCGTCCGAACGGGTGAAATTTGTTTGTACCGGAGTTCTTATGAAACAGGTCAATCGTAATTCTCGTCGATCTCGAGGTTTCACCTGCAGCCCAAGTGAGTAATGAAAACCGTAAAAATCGACGATTTTGGTTGCATCACAACACAGAGAATCGAATTGATACAAGTATCCTCCCCTCAAGAGATTGGATTTTATGAATCCATCCCGTGAATGATGTTAGGTAGCTCTTGCCAAAACAAAACCAAACAACGGTTATTTATGACGCGTTTGGTAACGATTCTATTTCCGAGACCAATTTCTTATCAAATATGATTTTTTTTTTTATTCCCAAAAATAATTTCTAAGCAAAAGAACGTGTTTGGTGACTGTCCAAAATTTATATTTCCATGATAGAAATGCGTTTGGTAAGATTCTTAATTTTTTAATACTTTTATTATATTTTCTTATTCTTCTCTTTTTCTTTTTTCCTTTTCTATTTCTCTTCTTCTTCCTCCTTATTTGTAGCTAGTCATTGGCCACCGCTGTGGTTGGCGATCAGTTGGGTGCAATTTGGCGAGGTTGCTGGAGGCAAGCCTCAACCTCGTTAGATTTGGGTGAAGTCAACCTCGCCCTGGCTTGGTGAGGTTGAGGCTCGTGCCAGCCAACGAGGCTAAGGCTCATGCCGATTGTGTGAGGCTCAGCGTTGCCGGCCAAAAGGAAGAAGAAGAAAAGGAAAGATAAGAAGAGGAGAAAAATGAGAAAAAAATCAGAACTGATTTTAGAAATTGTTTTCGGAAATAAAAAATAATTTTTTTCTGCTTCTCGATTTTGTTCTAAATCTATTTATGAGAATAAAAAAATTGATTTTCATTTTCAAGGAAAAAAAATTACCAAACGAATTTCTATTTTTTTTTTTTCTTTTGAAAATAAATTAATTGTTTTCAGAAATGTTTTTCGTACACAGGAATTTTTACTTAGGCACAGCAACCTATGCGTACCTTACCTGTCGACTAGTTTGACTTTTTGCAAACCATTTCGTACAACAGTCGACCATTAATTGGTATATTGGTACCGTACCATTTCCCCATATACGGTTTGAAAAACGCAGTGGCTATTAATTATACAACTGACCGTGGACACAATTTGGATATACGGTACTAGAAAATGTGGGATCTATCTATTCTCTATGAGCTTAGATGAAAATCCACTTGTAAAATCCATGAGCGTTAGTAGAAATTTGGTGCGTTTTTGCACTTAAATCACCAAGCTTTATTTTCCACTATCCGACGTGCTAATTTTTTTTTATTTTTTCCCCCATTGATACACTTTAACCAGAATTTAACCGATTCTCGAGTGAAACGTTCACGTAATGGTCATCTGAGTAATTTTTTTTTTCAAAGGCATGCCATTGCCATGAGGATGATATGGTGCCATGGTAGCATTTGGCCAGTAATTGGCAAATTCCGATCGAAGTGCATCAATTTTAAAGAAATGAAAGTTTAGTGCACTTGAGAAACGTATCCAGAATTTACAAAAATTGATTGTAAAATTCACTAAAGCTCAGTATTGAAAAGGTTAGTAGGGTATAGCCCCTTTTCTATATTGATTCGGCATATTGAAGAGGATGTTGATTTATAAAACTAAATATTGACTAAAAATCGTAATTACGGCACTTGAGTAAAGTATTTATGGAAATAATTAATTAACGACACGCTATCTTAGATGCGTACCACGTCATTTTAGAGTTTACCATGTCTAAATTACTTGAATGTTTCCTATTAGCATTTTCAGTCTGTAGGATTTCCTGGGGTTATACATACTTCCGATTTTTAATTTTTCAATGATCTTGTAGTTTCTGCATATTGATTCATTGGACACAAAAAACGTAAATTTTTTTAAAATATCACGCACATATTAACATGTAAAAGCACATAATTTTTTTTTGAGATAATGATACAAATGGTCAATGAATTTTTCAATTTATTCAACGTGATCTCTGATCTTTAGCATAATATTCCATATAGTTTTTAAACTTTTGGCATATATTCAATGAACTATATGAAAATGTTTAATGCAGTCATTCCATTAATTAAAGAGCAAGAACCACATTGAATATTTCCATGTAGTAAGTTCACAGATTATATTGAATAAATTAAAAATTCATGAACCGCATTGGTTTAAAGTTCAGTTCAGGGATTATATTAAACAAATTAAAACTTCAAGAATCACATTATACATTGGGCTAATTTTTTTTTTATTTTTTCCCCCATCGATACACTTTAACCAGAATTTAACCGATTCTCGAGTGAAACGTTCACGTAATGGTCATCTGAGTAATTTTTTTTTTCAAAGGCATGCCATTGCCATGAGGATGATATGGTGCCATGGTAGCATTTGGCCAGTAATTGGCAAATTCCGATCGAAGTGCATCAATTTTAAAGAAATGAAAGTTTAGTGCACTTGAGAAACGTATCCAGAATTTACAAAAATTGATTGTAAAATTCACTAAAGCTCAGTATTGAAAAGGTTAGTAGGGTATAGCCCCTTTTCTATATTGATTCGGCATATTGAAGAGGATGTTGATTTATAAAACTAACTATTGACTAAAAATCGTAATTACGGCACTTGAGTAAAGTATTTATGGAAATAATTAATTAACGACACGCTATCTTAGATGCGTACCACGTCATTTTAGAGTTTACCATGTCTAAATTACTTGAATGTTTCCTATTAGCATTTTCAGTCTGTAGGATTTCCTGGGGTTATACATACTTCCGATTTTTAATTTTTCAATGATCTTGTAGTTTCTGCATATTGATTCATTGGACACAAAAAACGTAATTTTTTTAAAAATATCACACACATATTAACATGTAAAAACACATAATTTTTTTTGAGATAACGATACAAATGGTCAATGAATTTTTCAATTTATTCAACGTGATCTCTGATCTTTAGCATAATATTCCATATAGTTTTTAAACTTTTGACATATATTCAATGAACTATATGAAAATGTTTAATGCAGTCATTCCATTAATTAAAGAGCAAGAACCACATTGAATATTTTCATGTAGTAAGTTCACAGATTATATTGAATAAATTAAAAATTCATGAACCGCATTGGTTTAAAGTTCAGTTCAGGGATCATATTAAACAAATTAAAACTTCAAGAATCACATTACATATTGGGCTAAAATTCATAGATCATTCGTGTCATTTCCTTTTCTTTTTTTCATAACGTTTCATTTCAAAATATTGAAAGAAAATTCGAAAGTATAAATTATAAAGAAAATTATTCAATCAGTCTTAAACTTATTATATAGATATCAATTCAGGTATACCATTAGGTATACCGTCAACGGTCTATGTTCACCTAAAATGGCTATATTCACGCACCCATTGTTGACCAAACAGGAAGCGCCCTTTAGCTTCCTTAGAAATAAATACGACATCTTATGGAGCCAACAGCCACCAACCCAATAATCTAATGCACGCGCTTCATTTAATAGTTGCTTCGAGCTATGTATGGACACACGCATAGGCCCTAGAGGGAGAAAGACCCAAGGAGCAAATAATGGGATATTATGGACAGAGACACAAGCATAAAATACTCCTTAGACCAAAAGGGTGGGCTACGAGAACCCTAATTTTGACCAACGATGATCCATCGATGACGTACTTAAGATAACAAAGAAACATTAACAGAAAATTCAAAGATAATATATGTCACAATAACATAACTAAAACACATAGTGGTCGCAGCGTTGTCGCCGGAAAAAGGAAAGAAAAGAAAAACCCGAGTGTTAGTAAATAGGTTTTTGTTGACATCCATTCTCCAGATTAACTTAAGAAACACGGTCCATATAATCTCATATAAATATAGTTTCTAAGGAAAATTCAAAACGTCGCTCCACCGGACATTGGTTATAGGAATTTAAAGAAGAACATGTACCTCCTGAAAAGCCTAGCCAGGCATAATAATGAGAGGGGAGGAGGCTAAGGCGCACGCACACCTATCATAGATATTCCAAAGTGTGCTGCTGGTCGTGACGCTCACGTGCCGGCTTTGCTTTTGCTCTTGTCCCTCCCCTTTTGAACTCCTCTCTCTCTCTCTCTCTCTCTCTCTCTCTCGTGCGAAACTTTACGGGCGATTTGACTAATTGGAAAGAGCTCGCTGACATAAAGATCACCTGTCCCCCGATTACAGCTAAGCTAAATACATGGAGTAACCCCGTCGTGAAAATCAAATTATTTAGAGCCATGGATGAGGCCATGATTGCGTCCTCTCTCTCCATCTCCCTCCCTCTGCGTTTTGGTGAGTTTGAGGGGGGAAGACGCAACGCGAGTTTTCGAGAAACGGAAGACACAAGCATCGGGAAACGGAGGGTTTGGTAATATTATATTTAGGTACGACGTACATTAAGAAATGGAAATGGAAATGAAACTGGGGTTTTAAGCAAAAAATGAAGATAAAGGGGGAAGTTCTAGTTAAGATCTGTTGATGCACTAGTGGGCTGCAAATGACCCCCCGTTTAGGAATAAACAAAAGCATTCGTCGCGGGGATATCGAGGCGCGAACACGAACGCTGCAAACCAAACGAGAAAAGACCTACTTTTATTTTTCGCCCCTAGAGCCTGCAAGTCCAAAGAATGTGTAATCCCAAAGGCATGTCTTATCGCTCCTTTTCTTTCCCTTTTTTTTTATAAATTTTTGCTTGGTTGAAATAAAGAGGAATAACATTGAAAATGGCCATGCAACAGCGATGCCTGTCCTTTCTCCATGTCTTTGAGAGAGAGAGAGAGAGAGGGAGGGAGTCAAGATGGGGAGGAAATCTAGACACGCTCCAAGGTTCTATAGGGCTTGTCTTGTATCGATTCTCAAAGTCTCATGTCATCCACACCACATCGCCTTGGTATTTGTTTTTGTCTGCGTCCCCCTCTACTCGCACCCGTCCATACCCTAGCGGGTTCTTAGCTTTTTCTAGGGTTTGGACAATCCTTTTTTTGTTTGCTCCAAAGGGACGACCTCTTTATTTCCGCTGAAAATCGTTTTTCAGGAGAAACTATATTCAAGATACTTCGAAGAGAGAGAGAGAGAGGGGGATTCAATTCTGAAGCCCTTGCTATAACATGGACAAGCACCCTCATCTATCGTTATCCATATTTATTATTGGATAATGTACATGAGGGAGTTGCTTTCAAAACTATCATCAGAATGTATTTGCGATTCAAAAAGATTAGAAAATCTATAAAGATACCTTATTCAAGTACAAAATCTCGACTCTGATTACTATTACACGTGTAATTTCTTAAAAATAAAAATTCTTTCTCACGTTTGGTTACTTAACAAATTTCTCAAAGTAACTTGTATTATTGAGCAGGGTTTTGAGAATTGTCTTAGGAAAGAAGTTTTAAACAAGCCTGAAATGAGAAAAAGATGAAAACGAGCAGCAGAGAGATGGAAGCAAACAATTTCCGATTGAGTGCGGGATTGAATTGAACCGTCGAAACATTATCCGGTTATAATAAGTCCCTTCAGTATGTTAGTGTCGTTTTGAGCTTTGTGTCATTTGTTAATTCAAAGAATATCTCTCTGCAAAAGTCATATCGATTCTCTTCTATTTCTTTCTCTACCTCAATCAGGTATATGTTTCAGATGAGATGATTCGGAGGATATGGTCGACAGACGCGCTGTGAAAGGTTGTTCAGAACTTCCATGGCCATTTTTCCTTCAGTAATTTCGTACTCTGCACACTGAAGCATGTGGAGGTCAACGCAATGCCTTTAATTTCCTCCAAACGGAAGCATTAAATTTTTCGTTGCTTCTCAAGCCTCTATAACGAGATAATATTTTATTTTTCGGGAGAAAATACAAAAAGGAAAAATTATAAAAAAAAAAATAGAAGAGAAGAAACATGAATGGGAACTTTGACCAACACCTTTCCTCGAGATGATAAAGCCAATCTTTTCGTAGTGAAAAAAAAAGAAGGGCTCGAGATTCGTGGCGCTTCGACAACCTCGAGAACTTGAGGTTCATGCTTCTTGAAACCTGTGAGGTCTTCGGTTCTTTCCATGCTTGCTCCATATGACTCCTTAAGATAGACCATTAGAAACTAATTACTCACAAGTCTTCTAATCTCGGTCTGGATAGTCAGCCCCTAATCGTGTCTAGAAAATGAACATAGTTTAGCGCATAAAAGCTGGCTCATGTACTAGACCATTACATCCTAAAACCCAGTTTCGAGATTATGATGAAAGTTCATTTGTGCTTAGTCGAATGGAAATCGGTTTTCAATAGACCGGATAAAATTCGGAGTTTCAAATCGTGACGTTGCTCCAAAAACTCAAGCTCATTAACAACCGGGTCTTTACCACAACAACACTAATGACAAACCTAAAGCAACTCCAACTACTGATGAAAAAATTAATGGGAAAAGCCATACATAAAATAGGGCTATGGAAAAGAAGAACGTTCGGTGTAGCAAGACAAGAAAATCTTCATCCTTGAAAAGCGAATATATATATATACATATACACACACACAGACCCGCACAACATGAGAAGGAGATAAAAAAAACTTTGTCAATGTTAAATTTGAAGTGGGAACTCTCGCGGGCGGCAAGAACTTTTACCACGTAGCGCATGAGAAAAGGGCCTTCGGATCGAACACCAAGGAACCTGTATGCGTCGCTCATAGGTCAATCTTTTGCGTGAAGATTTCGATACCAACAGGGGAGGAGAACCACAAAAGTGAAAGAGACTTTAAAAACTCGTTGGAGTTTGGGTTCCCCACTCATGACATCCATTGGCACCAGCTCAAAACCCCACGCCAAAGATTCAATATAACATTAGAAAAACAAAAACCCTAGACACCACACACAAGCTTTTATCGAGACTTACCACGAGCTCTGGGTATTATGTGGTTAGTGTTTTTGGCAACGAGAAGATGACAAAGATTAGTCGTTCGAGATTTGCTAAACCCAGAGAGAGAGAGAGAGAGAAAGAAAGAGAGACAAACAAAGAGACGAATCAATTCCATAACACCTAGAGATGCTTCCCTTGTTGTGGTCATCGGTCGCCCCCCCTCCAGCCAATTGCCAACGCTCCATGTGATTTTTTAATCGACGTAGGGCGCCCGGAAAGTCGATTTCGCCACCGCCTTTTCCTAGTTTAATCTCCTCTTCGGGGGGGTGTTTTGGCGACTCCGCTCGATGCCCCACATAAAGATTTAGCTTCTCCGAGATAAATTCCTATTGATTAAGTAATCCTCCCACATGATTTTACGTGAAGGAGAGCCCGTATTACATATTCCTTTCCGAGTTTTGCTTAAGATAATGCGTATATAGTAGGAGCTCGTTCAACATGGCATTATTCAAAGCGTCGGGTCACATGCAGCGAGCTAAACAACGAGGGAAAGGATTGATTATAGAAATGATTAATTTGTGGATCCTTGCGTTCACATATTCCTGAGAGAAAAACACATTAAGTAACACCGGCGCATTTCTCGAATATTCGCACGCATAGGACTCGGGGTGATTATATTAGTGAAATAATGACATCGGTCGATTTATTTATAAATCCCACGGGATATAATTTCTACTTCTAGCATTGAGCTGCAACCCCGGCATGTGAGGGGATCTTGGGATTGAGTCTCTAGCCCTTTTGCTTCCAGCTCTGCATTTGGGGGTTTTGTCCTCCTGATCCAATCGTCGTCGACGACCGAGAATCTTTAAAGTTGTCAATGTCCCAAAGCATATGTAGACTGGTTTCTTCACATTAATTTTATAAGGATAAATGATGGCATAATCCCAGGCTATAGTATCTCGAAGAAGGGAAATTAGAACCATACGTATCAAAAAAGAACCATACATACGGACCCCGACCTCGACCGGACCGGTGTAATTAAGAGAAGAAAAGTCATATGGCGGTGAATATAAGCAATACTTTCAAAAGAGCTAGAAGTTAACATGTTAGGAACAACACAGAGAATTCGACTTCGACATGTAATAGGGCGTGTGAACTTTCGCGACGTTATGATCGATCAAGTACAAAAGATGGATTCCACTACAAATGGCTCCCACCACCCCCCAATACTTGCCTAAAAGCACTAGAAAACTAGATATGGAATCTCTCGTGTGCACGAAAAAATAAAGTGACCGACATTGGAGAAACCGTTCCTCTGTTCAAACTTCCATATTGCCCAAATTCATCGTCGCTCCAAAAAGAAAATTGCTGTTGTGATGTCCAAATATAATATCTCATGTGAAAATTCATGAGCTAGACTTTTTCCATATGATAGAAAAGGATAGAGATGGGCGACTAGCTATTGAGACTCGAGAGTCCCGAACTAGTTGCTGAATATTCGATTTCGCCTACGGCTACTACCACGGGACCTTGGCCCGAGCAACGGTCCTCGAGCCGAGATTCGGGACGGGCAACCTCGTGACCGCAACCCCCCACTAGCTAGCGCTTGAATG
The DNA here is from genome assembly GCA_014182715.1 of Eucalyptus cloeziana. Taxonomy (NCBI): domain Eukaryota; kingdom Viridiplantae; phylum Streptophyta; class Magnoliopsida; order Myrtales; family Myrtaceae; genus Eucalyptus; species Eucalyptus cloeziana. The sequence goes on along the minus strand of CM024639.1, from coordinate 2,865,916 downwards.
TGAAGAAGGCTACCATGCTGCTTCAAACTCGTGAAAATGGCGGACTTTTGGGAAGATTATTTGCCCGTTTAAAAACAAGGCCCGGCAACGCAAATCCGGCTAAAGCTAAAAACATTTGGTGTGTTTGGTAGCAGAGCACAGCACGTGAGTTTTGGTTGTCCACATTGTGGCCCGATCGGCCCAAAAGGCCCAAAAGGCCCACCATGCACAAAAGCTTTAACAGGTGACGTGGAGCAACCCATGCCACAAGCCCATCAGATTTTCTAATTTCCTAGAGTTGTAAAATGGAAAAGGGATAAGTGCTATAGAAAGTTTTAAAACTTGTCATATGAAAATCTTTCTAACAAAATCAATTGAAACTAATTCCTTACTAAGGGTTTGGTAAGAAATGATCAATTGAAACTTAATGCCACTGTGAAGAATAGATTTAAGCTATTTTTTTTAATTTTTTTTTCGAACTTGTGACTTTGTAATCAAGTCTTGATATCAGTGGATTGTTTTAATCGAAATATTTGATGTCTGATTCCAGCGAATTGAAATTGACACGGCGAGTGATGCCAACAATGTTAAATTAACCAATAGGTCGTGAAATGGAAAAAAGATTGAACATTTGCTTGGTTGCATAATAATTTTTTGTGACTGCAATTTGATTGGCACCTATTAGTTTACCTTGATGATATAAATTGTCAAGGATCATATTAAGGAAATAGTGAAACGTTTATCATTTCACAAATCTTTTAGGGCGTGTATGATAATAATTTTATTTATCTATTTTCTTTTTTTTTTCTCAGGAATAGGTTTAAAAGAGAAACCCATTTAGTAATCCAATTTCAATTTTCAATTCGTGGAATATATTATTACTTTAAGGGTATGTTCGTTTCGCATAAAATAATTTCCGGGAAAACGTTTTTCGGATTTTCCGGCGTTCGTTTCACGGAAAATGAATTCCTTGAGGAAAATGTTTTCCATTAAAGAAAAAAAGTCTTATAAAGTAGGAGAAAATATTTTCCACTTTTGAAAAGTATAAAACACTTTCCTCACTTGATCTCTCTTATCTCACACCTCTACAAATCATGACTTCCTTCTCCCCTTTCTTTTTCTTCTTTTCTTTTTTTTTCATTCGAATTATTTTTTAATTTTCTTTTTCTTTTTTTTTTTAAATTCGAATTATTTTTAATTTCCTTTTTTTTTTTTTTTTTTTTGTTTCCCGTTTTCTTCTTTCTTGGCTAATCGTCAGATCAAGTGAACTTCAAGCTCGTCGATCTCAAACTTGCGTTTGTCAATCTGGCGAACCTTGAGCTTCACGCTTACACTTGTCAATCTGGCGAGCCTTGAGCTTCACGCTCACACTCGTCAATCTGGTGAGCGAAAAATATTTTCCTTACCGAACACCGAAAAATATTTTTCGAAACATTTTCAGGTTTTAGCCGAACACCATAAAATATTGTCATTTTCCTGAAAAATGACTTCCGGGGAAATATTTTCCAAAAATGGCTCATTTTCCGCGAAACGAACGGATCCTAAAGTAAAATTTTTCTATTTTTCTATTTCTATAACAAAATGATAAATAAAAACTTTTCTCATTACTCGCTCTCATTATTAGGTGGCTGCCCATTTGTTGCCATTTGATGCTTGTCGCTGCTATTTGCCAATCGCTTGTCCAGGCAACGGCTTGTTGCCCGTTGGTCATTTGGGAAAGAGAAATTTTATGTTATTATCAAATAAGTTTTTACTTCGATAATAGAAATTTTGTATGGTCATCAAACACGTATTTTTATATAGAATCTCGTTTAGGGAATGGAAATAGAATTGCTAGAAATTGATTTGTGAAACGGAATAGTTCTCATTTGCGCCCTTACAAATTCAAGGATCATGCAAGAAAAATAAGTGCAAATACAAAATTCTTGGACTAAGATGTTAACTTTAAGGGTTAATATCACGGAAAAACATAAATTGGTATGCTCGTAATAAATTTACTTAAAATTATTTTTTTGATTATAACAATTCCCAAATTAGTATATTTGTAATCACGAAAAATCACTTGACCAAAAAAAAAAAAATCACGAAAAATCACAAAATCAATAGACCTATGACAAACTAAAAATAAATTCTCAAATCGATACATCCGTCAGTCCGTCACCTATCACGTATCATCTAACTCATCAATTTAATCTAACTAATGAAGGGAAGCGATAGAGGGTAAATTTATTAAAGGGTATCAATTTAGGATTTTTATTAATTTAAAATAAATTTAATACAAATATACAGATTTAGGGTTTTTTGTGATATTAATCCTAAATTTAATTCGAAATCGGAAAGCAAAAAATTCAAGATATTCCCCCTTGGAAACGACGACATCCGATTCTGGCCGTGGATCGGTATCCGTTCCTCTGAAGGCGAAAGGGGTAAGAGGAGGAAGGCGAAAAGCAGAGGCCGCCCGCCACCAAAAAAACAGAGCAAAGCCAGAGACGCCCGCGGCGATGCTGCTGCTGAGCCAACCTCCGGCCGGGGCTCTCTCCTCCAAGAGCACCTGCTGCTGCTGCTGCTCCTCCTCTGCTTCCTCTCCCTCCTCCTCCGCCCCCTCCTCCATCGCCTTCGCCGCCGCTCGCCCTCCCCTCTTCTCCCACCGCCGGCCCAACTTCTTCTCCCGGGCCCGCCCCTCCCGGCCGCCCCCTCCAGGCTCGCCCTCGCTAAAGCCGACGACGCCCTCGACGCCGCCCCCGCCGTCCCCACGGCCCCCGCCGTCCCCCTTCTTCTCCCCCGCTCGACGGCGGCGGCACCGTCTTCGTGGGCCAGGAGAGCGTTCCCCTCGAGGGCGTCATCCAATTCGAGAAGCCGAGCTCCGCGTCCCGTTTGAAGAAATGGGGGTCCGTCGTGAATTTCCCTTTTTTGTCTGCTGTCGAAATTGCTCGTCTGTTTTGTTCGTGCGCCTCGTTCGTGGTGGGTTTTGGAGAGTTTGATTTGGGTGTGCTTTGTGTGGTCGTTTCGTTTCAGGCGGGTCGCGTTGCTGGCTGGTGGGGATGTCGTGGCTTTGCTTCTGTTCGCTGCAATTGGTAGATTCAGTCACGGGTTCCCGGTTTTCGACCTCGAGACTCTGCGTACCGCTGACCCTTTTATCGCCGGTATGTGTAAACGTTCTCCATTCAGTCGCAAGTTCAGGTTTTTTTTTCAGCAATGCTCCAATTTTTCATGTTTATCGTAGGAGAAAATTGGGAAACATTCGATCCTGTGCAAGCATGAGTCTGTTTCTGATGCGCTTGGGGAACTTAACATAATGTTGGAATGCGTGGAAGAGTTGGGTTACGGAATAGTGAAGAAAGTAAATGGACGAGTGCTTGGTATTTCTCCTTTTTGGGAGAATAATGGAAATTGACTTGTGGAACTAGGTGTCAATTTTTTTGTTTTTTTTGCCTCGGGCTTACATATGCAGATCGCTCCTGAATTAGGGAGAAAAGTTGAGTGATTGGAAAATTACACGACCAGTTGTTTCAAAGATGTAAGAGTTGAAGAGAATGGAGGTAAAGAAAGAGGAGGCGAAGGCTATGGTTAGAGAAAGCGAAGGGGATGAAGGTGTCAAGAAATTGTTTTTTGCATTGTTTTGAAATGAGACGGACAATGAGACATTTTCCCTTTTCTTGTAGACCTTTTATAGCAGAGTGGATGATTGTTGTATCAAATTCAATAATAGAACCTTGAAAATAACCACCCTAAAGTAAGCCAAAGTAATCTTAAATGTACCAGATATACAAATGATTTTGTTTTCCTTAAAATGTATGTAGTAATCACCTAATAAGAATCATTAACAATACAGTTCGTTCTGTTCTAATACATGTAAATCAATACCAAATAAGCATTTTTTATTCTGTCCATTGCTGATGCAAATCAAAGTTTTCATCCATGGTGATAGAATGATGAGATTTTTGCATTTGGATTTAACTTTTATTCTCACTGCAGCTCAAAGTGAAAAGGTGTCATGTTTTCTGAATTTGTTTTCTTTCCTTTCATTATTATTCTTCTTCCCATATAAAGCAAAACCAAAATTTTAACATATTTTACCTTCACTTCCTACCCTTCCAAATAACAGGAAGGAAAATTATTTTGTTCACACTTATTTCTTCAGCTCCATTGTTGTCGATCGTAATAATTCTTTCTAATAATGCGGGAAGCATACAAATGTATCTTCAAGAATGTTTTAGAGGCTCTCATTCTTTTTAGCTGAGGCAATGTGCTGCATGTTGGGAAAGCGTGGTGTAAATAATTTATAATAATCGCCACTGCTTTTGCAGAAATAATGACCTCAAGAACCTGATTGTTTGTTTTAACAGGCTGGTTTTTGGGTGCTTACTTCCTCGGGGGCTATGCTGGGGATGGTCGTGGTGAGAATGGTCTGTCCAAGGCAGTGCTCTCTACTTCCAAATCGTGGGCTTTTGGAATTCCAGTAAGTTCAAACTCTTAGTTGCTGATTAACTTGTACTTTCCTTTTCTATTCATAACCATTTCCATTGCACTTCACATTAAAATGATTAACTTGCTGCTAATCTTTTCCTTCATGATTTTTGCGATCGTGGTTAATCTTTGGGTTCTGATGAGTGCATCCTCTTTACCATCTTATCACGAGAAGTACAAATGTCTGCTGCCCGAAAGTTATCGAGGTGATATATGCCTGTCATAGAGATGCACGGTGATGTAATCTCAGTACAGATATAGGAGCTGTTTTTCTCTTCTGTTCTCTATTTGTTTCTTATATTTTCTGCAAGACCAAATTGCAACTTGCGTGGTTCTCATTTTTCTCTCTTGACGATGAATGTTGATGGGTAGCATGAGGTGCGAAAGTTCTGTTAAATGTGCATATTAGAGCTTGACATTTACAATTTTGTGGCATAATGGATGCCCCCTTTGACTCTGTTGGCAGCTTGGAATAGCTATAAGGGCTGTGTTATCAAGCCACATCCCTCCTTACAATTTTATCTTAGTTACAATGGGAAGCACTGCTGTTTTGCTTATTGGCTGGAGGACGCTGTTATGTAGTGTTCTCCCAAATGAGGAGAGCAAGAAGAGTGATGTCTATAAACGTGGAAGCCCATTTGAACTATTTGAGGTACGAACCTCCTCTTTGAACTCTGATCAGCACATTAAAAGCCTTGTTAATTAATTGTGGTAGATATTGTAATGGTGTCTTTGTTGGTGTTGAAAGTTGAAACCTTTAATGGTCTATCTTTCTACAAACTTGGAGATCTCAAATTTACGACCATAAAATGCTCTGTTTGTGGTGGCATTTTCTTCTATAAAGAGCTTTTGTGTTGAGAAGAAGTGACAAATTTTCCTGTTGCTTATAGTTGAACAATCGGAACTGTATTTAGTTATATATTGAGATGGTTAATTTGACATGGTACATACTATATGATGCAGCTGCTTACATCATTAGTGCGAAGGTGGTGATGGAGATGGGTTTTCTCCTTTGTGCACGTTGCAGCTTCTGTATCTATGCCTATTTTTAAATGTAAATCTGTAAGCATCACAAAGAGGATAGACTCGCTGCTTTCTTAGCTGACGACCCAATTTTGAAGATTGATATGTGATTTACTCATATGTACAAAAGCGAGCTTCCAAAACTTGTTGGAACTCCATTTAAGGGCTGAATGGATTCTCTGAGAAAGTAGTGGTAAGGAATAATTGTTTCATCAATCACTTCCAGAGTTCTTGGCCTGATATGTAAATGCCATCTTTGTTTGCTGTTCTGAAAAATGAGAGAGACAGCGGGAACGGAATGAAGCTAATTTTCATGGAGATTGAAGAAGTGCTGGGCTTAGTTAGCTCCGGTTCTTGCCAGTCAAATTTGTTTTGTGTGCTTTTGGATAGGTTAGGTGGGCCAACTCGTAATCCAGTAATGAACGAGTTTATTTTAATTGTTCAAAGCATGTAGACGCATTTATTGCATGAACACCATTAAGCTCACTGTAAAGCAATCGGGTCACGAATTCTAATGTTGATTAAAACGGGAAAAATTGACTATAATCTTTCTTTTCCTCAATGGTCACTATTTCAAATCTAATTTGTCGTTTCAAGATCTACAATGAGTAATCGATCTTAAGTTTTTTATGACCTTATGTTTTGAAGATATGTCAGTCGGAGTTTTCCACATCTAGTACGCATAGGTGGAGTTGCATATAACCCAAGTTTCTTAGTCTTAGTTTCTTAATCCTAAAGACTGAGTATTGAGTAATACTACGAAGTCAACTTGCTACTCTTTTGTACGTATTTTCACCTCTATCTTTCGAGCTAACAAGTTAACCTTGGATATTGAGTCTCTGTCCAAGTCTCGCATTGCTTAGATGTGTATAAGCGGAGTTGCATGTGACCCTACTTCCACAATTTTCAAAGTTTGTACTCTCCTCTGAATTAAACCGGTGCGCGGGGCTTTGATTGCTTCTTCAGTCTAGCAAGGAGGTTTGAATAAATGGCCGAGGGAACTCATCATCAGGGTTCTGCTCGTCTCTGCGCATGGCAACTGGGGAAGGTAGAAGAAGTTAATGGCGACCCTAGTCATGGAGATTGGTCGTCTCCGAGACCCTGTAGAAAAAAGACCATGGCTTGTCAGAAAAAAGCGTCCCATGGCTTCTTCCCATCTGCTTATTTATTGCTCATCTTCTCCTTGGATCTGCTCCCTCCATAGCATCATTGCCTCATCACTCAGTCTCACAGCCAACCGAAGGGATGGATGGATGTCTCGTCAGCAATGTTGCTTCCGCGCTACACAAATGGAGGACGTAGTTTATAACTCCATTAAAGTCTCTCCAGTAGCCACCTGAAGGATGCAGGAAAAGCATTCATCTGCTGTCCTCCAACAGCTATAAAGAGCGTGCCCAAAAATTGTCCTCTTTCGGCAACCCCACCATTTTTTGCTTGTGCACTAGCGAAAATGGATCTCGTGGAAAAGGATGATTAACTCGAGACGTAACGAGTGCTGTCAAAAGAGGCGAAAAAAAGTTTTCCAAGTGGCCTGGCCAGTTTACTGTTTGTAATGGATTCGATCATCATTGCGATATAATCAATTACGTGCAACGCGCTTCTTTTTTTTTTTTTTTCTAACTTTTCGTACTTCCCCCCTCTTTCCCTCCCATATTTAAAAAATCATGCAAATTTACCCCCATTTCATCATTTCGTGTTGGAAAATCTGTCTCCCCATTCAAACGTTTTCATGCAGAACTCCATGCACTCGCGTTCATGGATTTTTCTCCTGAAACCTTTCGTCAGCAACATCCAAGGGAAGGTCCAGAACTCCTAACAAGAATAAACCAAAAATTGCAGTAAAGGAAGAGTATTAATGGAGGAAATTAAAGCAGTATATTAGTTGTCTTGCTAAGATAATCTATTGATATGGCATCAATTAGGTTGTGTAGCTAAAGTGTCATGCTTCCATCATGCGATATAAAATTGTGTTCGCTTTGACTCTATCAACTATCACAATAACTTTCTTTTTTTTCTTTTTTCGCGGTGCATGGATGTGGAGACCAACCAAGTTCCTAGACAGGTGAGGTTTAGGCGTTGGTCTATGTTGATAGTACTACTTAGAATAGTCTGCACGTAATTGGTGGGATTCGAATGGACAACTTCCCGTTCTTAAGTTGGAAACCCCCTACACCTCAACCAACCCTAGAGATTTACCGAAATAATTGGAACATCGCAAGTAAAAGTGAAGGGGTTCAGGGATTAGACTCGATGTATCCATGAGGAGGGCTTAGAGGTCTTCAGGTGATGTAGCAATTAGCATGCTAGAGAGTGGCTTGAAAATTTTTTATGCGCCGCATGTGAGTCCACTCGATCTCAGCCCTTGGATCATAAGAGCTTTGGATGGATTTGACGATGGAGTCACATGCTTAGGGAGAATGCAAGAATTGCTCGAATGGCCCAGCCAGAGGCAGAGCTGCGGAAATTGACAAGAGAGACGCCAAATGGGCAGTTCCTGTCCCTCAAAATCTGTCGTTGTGAATAAAAGCAAATCTGCCATTTATACTTGTGTCCTCCCTGTCTTCACTGGCGTAATCCACCCACTCGACACCTCTTTTTCCTTACCCTTCACTGTCGTCATTAAATGTGTGCGTTGAAGGGAGACTGTGAATGAGAGCGACGCGATATGGTACGGAGAATTCTCTTATAATGTAGTATGCTAAATAAGTATCCAAAGAACATTCGATAACATGGTCGCGGTAATGAATATGCTTAACAATTATTTCGAACATGCCCATCGGCACACAAAATAAAGCGGATCGACGGTGAAGAAACAATTTTGTTTTTCTTGTGATATAATGACACAAAGGAGACAGCCAACTATTAGCAACCCAAAACAAACTACCCTCCAAAATTTTTAGTGAAAATGGAACTTGAAAAAACTTTGGCTGGAACCCATTCCAAATGTCTCCCTTATTCTTTCTATAAGTATGTTCACAGATCCCTATGAAAGTTACATTCGGTGATTAAATATAACGCACTCTCTCCATCTCCCGAGCATTGCTTGCTGGTCTCCTAAGGGACCAGTTTTGTTCCTTTTCGAGAGAGAGAGAGAGAGAGAGAGAGAGAGGGAGAGCTTCTGGGTGCTTTGCTTAGCTGAAGAGTAAGAAGTTCCACAAAAAAAAACCAAGCTTCGGGAAGGGAGAGAGGGAAGCAGGAGATTTTGAAATGATTAGTTAGTTCTATTCAGCTCCACAATGATTGAATATTCTGGCAGATATAGATACTTCTAAAACCAGCCTCATAGAAGGTGTCCCGTATTAAATCCTCCTACCTGAAAATGGACGTTCCTTCATCTCAACCCCATCATCATCACCCATATTGTCACCAAACCCAGTTTCCTTCTGTCACTACTGACTCTGGTTCTGTTCCTCTCAGCCTCTCCTATGAGGTTGGAGAAGTTAGTAATGCTGGCTTCTTTCACTCTCCCTTGTGTGTAATGCCGGTCAAGTCAGATGGCTCTCTTTGTCTCATGGAAGATCTCTCTAGGTCACAGACGCAAGGTGCTTTTTCTTTTTCTTTATCAACAACCAAATGTGATTCTGCTTCTGCTCCAAGATTGGCTCATAGTTTTAGTTTTATGGTAATCTTTTCTGGTCTTCAGGGATGATGCCAAGTTCAGCACCAAAGCTAGAGGACTTTCTTGGAGTTCACTACAGTGGAAGACAGGATGGGGAAGCCCAGTTGGGATACTCTGAGCTAGTGTACAGAGCATCGATGGAGGAAGAAACAAATGGCATGTCTCGCTTGGGAAACATCGTCAGTGTTGATGATTGTACAGTCTCTGGGAGTGCGAGTGTGCATGGAAAAGAATCTGGTGGTTTCTATTCACAGATTCAGTCCGGTTGTGTTGCCCTAACAGCTCCAAGGCAATTCTCACCAGCCATCAACACCGACTCCTTGGCCATAGAAACCAGGAAGAGAGCACTAGAAGTGGACAGAAAGCTGCCTGTGCCTAGGAAATCCATTGACACATTTGGCCAGAGGACATCTCAGTACAGAGGAGTTACAAGGTCAGGGCGTTTTGTGTTTTTGTTTTTGCTACTCGTAGCGAAGTTAAGTGAACAATAGTTGTTAGTGCAAGATGAACCCTTCATCATTATTGATGCAATCTGCGCTTTCTTGCGAGAGGAAATATTGTGAAGAGTAAATGATGCATTTGTTGTTCATTTACTGAACCATCTTTCGGCTCGTCGTTCCATTTTCCTAGTTCTTAGTTTGCGGTTTACAAGTGCGATTTCCCTACTTCACCAGGCATAGGTGGACCGGTAGATATGAAGCTCATCTTTGGGACAACAGCTGCAAGAAGGAAGGACAGTCTAGGAAAGGAAGGCAAGGTTAGTCTTTTCCTCTTTCTTTCCATAAAGCTGAATCATTGTATAAGCATGTGTGTGTTTGGCTTTTTCTCTTTTGACTGAAATTCGTGGTCCCCCTGATATTCATGAGCTTGACTTGGTGCTCTTTGTTTGTATGCTCCCTGGGAATGCAACTGCAATTAATGTCGCACTTCAGTTTACTTAGGTAAGGCCTTTTCTCTAAAAATTGAGACCAGATTTACATTTCAGACATTTGATGGAAAAATCTTTGTTTCTTCAGCAATTGTGCATCACTTCCTAATTGGTTTTTTCAGGGGGTTATGATACGGAAGAGAAAGCCGCAAGAGCATATGATCTCGCCGCCCTCAAATACTGGGGACCTTCTACCCACATAAATTTCTCGGTATGAGAATGCCCTGTCCCACTTTGCCACATTATATTTCAGCTTCCACAGCACGATGCCATAGTCTTTTTGTGGAACATTGCAGTTGGAAAATTATCGGAAAGAACTCGAGGAGATGAAGACAATGAGCCGCCTTGAGTACATTGCCCACCTAAGGAGGTAATTCTTTTTGTCCATTGTCTCTCTCCCGGCATTTGCTTATTCAGATTGGCTATTTGTGACTGACATTGACCAGTTGCATCCATAATGCAGGAGAAGCAGTGGATTCTCAAGGGGAGCTTCAATTTACCGAGGAGTGACAAGGTTTTCCTTGTTCTACTATCTGCTGAAGAATTAGTTTGGCTCTTTCGTCCCCTTTTTTTTTTTCTTACAAACATTCCGTTCGGCTATTTGGTACCTACAGACACCACCAGCATGGAAGATGGCAAGCTCGGATCGGCAGAGTTACTGGAAACAAGGATCTTTATCTTGGGACATTCAGTAAGTTCTCAAAGTTACATCTTTTGGGCTCGATTATGTCGATAATACTATTTTCCCATTTTCCCAGTTCTCTTGGCAACCATCATCATTGTATTTTAAAAACACCATTTTTGAGGGCATAGTTTGATTTTAAGTCCTACTTTCCATTAAATCAGCCACGCAAGAGGAAGCAGCTGAGGCATACGACATAGCAGCCATCAAGTTTCGGGGTGTGAATGCGGTCACCAATTTCGATGTGTCGAGGTACGATGTCGAGAAGATCATGACCAGCAATACCCTTCTTGCGGGAGAGCTCGTGAGGCGAAATAAAGAAGCTGCACCAAGATATGACATGGGCTATCTCACTAGTGGTGAAGCGCCCGAGAGCATTGACAGGAATGGCTTAGGCTGGAAGATTGTTCTACACGAGTCTCCTCAGGGACAACCGGATGATGTTGCTAAATCGCTAGATCAGAAATCAATTGCCAGGAGTGACCAAATTTCATCATTGTCAATGGCGCTGCAACACATTTCCGATGAGGGGAATAGAGGACGTGCTAGTTTTGCAGATCCATCCTCTACTGTCACTGGTCTAGGCAACTCGCAAGATGGTGCCCCTGATAGAACGTGCTCGAACATGCTGCTTGGAAAGCCTGTATCAGTTCCTGAGTTTACTAATGCTCCTCCAGGTTGCATAAGTTCTTGGTTGCACTCAACCCGGCTCATTTCGGCTCCAATGCCCGGTTCTCGGTCGCCAGTTTTTACAGCACTGAGTGAAATCTAGCTGGTCCCTTTGGAATATCAGTCGGTCAAGTAGCGAAACTAAGAATGGAAAAGCCAAAGCCTGTGAAGCTTGGTGAAAGGAAACTTTCTGAAAGCATGAAAGTTAAAAGCTTATCTTGGGATTATTGAGATGTTGCAAATTGGAGGGAAGTGGCTAGACAGAGAGTCACAGAGCTAATGATTAATGGCGATTGCATGATTGATGAGCTTTTGGATTGAGTTCCTGCTAAGTACAAAATCACTAGGAATGTTCCCCCATATGCCCAAAAAGGCTTTTTTACTTTGACCATGCAATCTCACACTCTATTTCTCAATCTGAACTTCAACAACATAATTACATTTACTCCTACTGCAGAATTCTGGACATGGAGATTCTGGTTAAGCTTGTTTTAGGATTTGGTGGTCATAATTGGTTAGGACTTTGTCTCCGACAGTTGCGAATGTATCATGTTCCTTGTGTCGTTTTAACTGTTGCAATTGCAATTAGAGAGAGACTAGTGAAATGAAATGCCCAGTACGGACAATTGAAACAACCCTCGCCCGTGCGCAGCTATCATCCATGTCTGTACTCAATTATGAATCTTGACTTTTCGGAAATTTGCAAAAATCTCGCGGAAAAGCAAGAAATTATTGTCTAATGTGTTCATCTGAATCGTTTTCATTCTAACCAACGACATTTGACAATTTTATGTATATCAATTACATCACATCAAACTACGCGGTCTCTACGTGAGATGATACAGTTGGTTCAGACTATTCTGTAATTAGCGGACAGACTATACAAGAAATTTCCACATGCTGCATGTTGTCATTGCTCAGGAGAAGAAATTCTTAGGGCAAATGTCAAAAGTCGGGAGGGAAAACAACAAACGAGACCTTGTTTGAACTGAGGAAAAAGCAGTATCATATAAAGGGGGAACACAATCAACAACCCCAACACATCAGAACAAAGAAAAAGGCCACATTTTGGAGATTGATGGTCAAAAAGATTTTGCATACTTAATGGAAAAGCTAACAGTGCAAAAAGAAAAAGGACATCCCGTGCATTGTTTACAGAGTGAAAAGCAACGCCACTAACGTCAATTCCATCGAATCCATGGAGTTGCAGTCAACAGATATGATTACGCACCTCGTCATTTGACAGGTTGGACATTGGCAAAACAAAATGTTAGTAGAAGTTAAAGGGCAAGTCACATCAGGGGTTCGATATGAGCATATCAAGCCATATGGACGACAAGGAAAGGATCTTTTCTTTTGCACAGCCTGTGGAAAAGTCGGAGCTCAGTGCGTGATTTCAAGTTCCTATCTTGAGTTCAAGGCTGCCCGCTGCTCAAACGGAATGCTGAGTCGATAATGCATGAAGCACAGACAGGAACAAGGACGCATCGCATGCGCTGGCGTTGCTGTGGATGGTGGAATGGTGTCCGTGCGAACAGAGGAGCGATTATTGCAGCCTTAGTAAAAATGAGCCAATGTTTTCAGACTTGAGGGCACGGCTAAGACAAGTTGCTGTTAGTTGGTGGGGGTGGATGGACTTAGTCTTCATTGTCATTGTTTTCAACACTTGGGAAAATTTGCTTCCCCAAGATGGGGAAAACCTTCGAAAGCTGTATTTGACAGTTACAAAAGTTCAAGTAGCGTGACCGAGAAAGAAACACACACTTAGTCAATCTGATATCTGTAGCAAAATGGACGCCTTGACTTTAGATTGATCGACGAATTTGGGACGCCCATGAAATGCGCTACAAGAACCGCATGCACATGATCGCCTCGTCTGAGTACTCTAGCAAGAAAAGAAAGTGGTAAATTCATTCTGTATATGTCTCTGAGAATGACAATTCGAGAGAACAAAAGTCCAAACTCCATCGTAAGTTTTAATGAGACTCCTGAACAATCTGAAAATACAGCACATGAAGCTGAAAAACAGAAGATGAGGGTATAAGCAGTTTGAACACCTCGTACTTTGTAATGCCTCAAAGTCTTACCCTGTGCTCCGTGGTGACGAGACTCACATGTTATGCAAAGATGGTGAGAAATGGGATCAAATTATGCATTATGATACACCTTCCGGCACGAGTTGATACTATCTGTAGGGCGGGCATTGTATGACTATAAGTATCAAACTTGAGTTAATGCATTAATTTTCCTCAGCGTCGGACTAATTTTCCATCACTGGCTCTGCTGGGAGCTTGATCTTCAAATTTTTTGGTCAGCTAAAATGACCGGATGGCAATGGGAATTATATTAGTGCATCTCCTTGGCTCCCGGGTTCACTAGAGGTCAGCAAAATGGCACTCTTGGAGCATAATCTGTGGAGATCTCATTCTCAACAAGCCCCTTAGCCGAAGTCTTCTTCAGCCATCATCGTCCACACTGTAATCTGGGCCAAGCCCGAATTACTTTAAAGGGCGGGTTGGGCCGACCCCTGTGATTTGACCGATTCAAGCCTTTTTACCCTTTCTTCTTTCCTCGGATCGGGTTATCGGGCCCATCAGGCCTAATGCTGTAAGCTCATGACCCTATCTTGTATTGTCTTTCTTCTTTTTTTCTTCGCAAGAAGCACTTTTTTACCGGACATGTGTCTTATAACATGCAGAAAGGAGGGGAGATAATTGCTTTTTACATCAATGGGGTATGCGAGATTATTCAAGTAAAGAACATCCGACTAATCCCCAATGGACTTGGCAATCCCCATTCTGGTACGCAATCGTGCGATCATTGAAAACTCACGGGTCGGTAGCGCCGACGATAGGCTCGAGAGAACACGAGAATACGGCGGTTCGAACCCTAGAGTTAGAGAGAGGAAAACAGAAAGCGCTGATCCTACACCGTCGAGTTTGCCCCGTTTCTCCCATCTCGCATTCATCCGAAACCGGGAAAAGTGGCTCTTACTTGGAGGATACGATTGGCTCGGAGCACGATTGCTCCGATGCTGAGCACACTTATTTTCGAGTGTATGGCGTGCATGATGAGTTGGAGTTTCCACATACAAGCTTTTAGCTGGTACGTGCATGCTCCCCAGACTTTTATGCGGTTTGAAACTGAAGCAAAGAGCCGAGATCATGATTGACATCTCCTCCGCATGCTGCCCGCTTTTGCTTCAGCCTCATTGGAACCTCATGGAGTTTCGGATGCATCCGTACGATGTTCGACCCTTCTTTTTTCTTTGAATATGCAGCACTTAACATTGATTACAGTTCTGGAATGTTATAGTCTAATGCAGAGCCAGTGGCATTCTCAAGAACTAGCTTATCTTTTTTCTCCTTTTTTTTTTGCTTTCTTCCCGTAGAATATCTCGAAGCAATGATTTTGCCTTTCGATATATTATTGTTCAATACCATTGGCTCTGGTTCAAACTTTTATTTGAAAATGTTATTTATTTATTCATTATTGTTATCTTGATTCCTCAAAGTTCTAAAAGTGATTCAACTGGTGGCGAAGTCAAAATTTTATTCATAAATCTATTACACGGATGTCAATTGAGTTATAAACTTAACAAATTTATTAATTTAGTCAAAAAAATTTACGCGAAATTCGAATGCAATCTTTCTGGTCATATTTCATTGGAAATCACTGACGTGGTGTAGGATGGTTGGCGACAATCGGATCATCATGTCGGCGATTTACAAGGTAAATTGAATGGGATGATTATGTTGGAATCTCGCGTAAAATATTAAGATTAAATTGACAAAAATGAAAAATTTAATATTAAATTATCATTCGTATAATAAGTTTAAGATTGATCGGATGATTTTCCCAAATTCTAATGGATGGGGCTATGTGTTGAACATACTTTACTTAGAGGTTTAAGCAATATTTTTATTATTATATGTAGGAAAGAACATCACGTAAATCAAGGCCTAATACTAAAAAATCCCAACTTTTGCTATAGTCTCAATTCCATCCTTAACTTATTTTTTGTCCCTTGGAAAATTTTCAACTTTAAGTCTAATCCAAATTCTATCTTAAACTTTTATTTATCTTATAAAAAATCATCAACTTTTACTTGAATTCCAAATATGCCCCTATTAACCCTCTATCTAAGACTTTTCTTGACAACCAAGAGATGGAAAACTCCCAAATATGAGCTATTTGGGTGTCCTGAGGCAAGTGTCTCGAGGCAAGCTCTTATACCGTTAGAGATGGAAGATTCTTGAGCATGGGAGATTGAAGAATGAGCATAAAATCGAACATTCTCAAGTGAGATGGAAAGAAATCTCTCTTAAGAGAAATAGTAATTAAAGAAAGCCAACTCTAATTGCTCCAGTTTTTAGCCAAATTTTAGATCCAATAAGATGTCGTTTAGTTTGACATAGAAATTCATCTTTTTATTTAATAAGAAATTTGGGAAAACACTATAGCAATAACGTGTAAATGCCATATTAGTAAGGGAGATTTTGTATAGGGGTTAATGAAAAAAAGTTCAGGATATAATTGACATTAAACTTAAAGTTTGTGTTTTTTTATGAGACAAAAAAAGTTCATAATAGAATTGAAATGGGACCAAAAGTCGAGGGGTTTCTTATAAGACAAAAAAGAAGAAGAATAAAATTGAAACTGGAGTTACTGTTTGAGATTTTTTAGGGTATTATACCCATGAATCGGTATAAAATTTCAACAACAAAAATCAGTATAAAGTAAATAAATGAGGTTTTGATCCGAGGGAACACATACAATTTTTGTTGGTGGTGTAACTCAAGTTTATTTTATGAAATTTCGACCTTTTCAAAGACGCTAAAAATTAATCATTTTGCAAATAGGTTAGTTATTTGTTATCTATAAATCTCATTAAGTTATAATAAATAATAAATTATCCACCAAACTTATAATGGGCCTTAAAAAATTATGTTCTTTTAAATTTAAAATGCCCGGGTTTTATTCATTGGATGAAATTTGCTTAAGTTAACTAAATTTACGTTATTTGTTTGTTAATTGTATATTTGAGTCTTGACATTTTATAACATGTAACATCTTTGAAAAATGACCAAAAAAAAAAAAAAAAAAAAAAAACATCTTTGAAAAAATAATTGAAAAAATGAAAAAATTCGGGTTAAAATCTCGTACCAACACAAACAAAACCAAGTAATTTCAGTCCAGGACATTTTTATTTTATCCAGTCAGGTCCGTTTGGCTCAGGTAAAAAATTTTCTGAGATGTAGCTTGTCCAACCTGTCTACACCCTCATTAGATAAAATAAGTGAAGACTCTATTTTAACTTTCAAAACTGACCAACTTTGCTATGTTGCTCTGAAAACTTAGGGAGTACACGCTCGACCATCTAGCTTTGAAAATTCAAGGCCCTACACCAAATTATTTAGAGGGTTTCCAATTATAGCTCAACAAACGAAACGAGTAATTTCCTAAAACCCTTTATTTTCATCAAATTCAACATGTTTAATCATCAAACTCGATAAAAAGTCATGATTCATTCGGACTTTTTTTGGTCGACCAACAGATGGCCGACCCCTCCAAACGAGTTGAAAAATAACAAGACTCCAGCATGTAGCCAAGAGGGTCTCCAGCATATTAGAAACCGCAGCATAAACTCAATACCTGTCAGACGAAAAAGTTGAAATTTACGAGTGAATCAACGAACCAAATATTGGACTACAACCTGGTATGACAATTATGGTTTCACCAGCAAATGAGAGCAAGTGTTTCTTCAACGCTTCTCGAGGCATGTTCTGCATTACACTGCACTGCACCTCCCCGCACCCCCATGGTCGATAATGATTACACAGAGAAAGAGAGATAGAGAGAGAGAGAGAGAGAGGGAGGGAGAGAGGGAGGGAGGGAGTCTCCACACGAATTAATTATGCCGTTGATGTCGCAGGATCTCATCTTGTCCTGCATAATCCCGTCCGAGAGCTTCGCGTCGACTGAGGACAATTTGGCTTTGACCAGGTTAGTTGGTCTGGATGGGGATGTTGAACGTGCTACAGCTGGTATAGATCGTACGGGGACAAGAGGGTCATTCAAATGGTGGATTCCATTATTCCATCTGTTCCTCCCGGACAAAAGCCATCCATTTCTTTGCGAAAAGAAAGGAAAGCCATTGCAGCTGTAACTGTAATTAATTCATTAAACAACTGTGCTGGGATAAATTTTAAAAAAATAAAAGGGGGGTCATCATAGTCTGCATTCTGCATAAGATTAGGTGATTGTCCTTTTTTTTAAAATTTTTTTCTAATCCTGTCCACACCTTACACTTGTCCAGCATTCTCCTCTCATCAGAGACCTTGTATGTGTAATGCAGATATCTGAATGGATTTTAATATCATATAGAGGGACAGAGAAATTGCATGTAAACTCATTTCCGTCTAGCTCATGGAATCATGACACGTCGTTCTGAAAATCTTGCCAAAATCTCGATGAGGGTAAACCGGATCAATTTGCATATCTTGAATAAACTCATAAGATCAAGATCGATGTTGTTAGCATGCTGATGGATCTTATGCGCCTCTTGATTTTGTGATCTACCTAATTTGTCATACTTAGATAGGGTCCACCGGGCATTGCCACCTTTTGCACACTCCCACAAGCTCTATTCTTCGAGAGGAGCTTCCTATTAGTTATTTTTACAGATTAAAGTTTAAATATCACCAGGCTTGTCCTAATTCTAAAATCATCAGGACATGCATACATCCACATCTTGATTGGTATGGAAGGAAGGATCTGGTGGGGGCCATCATAAACCCTTGTGCCAAAGATGGAACAATAGGGCACATGGGGAATCATGGAGCTTAGGTGCATAATGAGTGTTGTAAACCAGAAAAATGAAGTAGGTTAGTTGGCACTTCCACCCAAAAAAAGAAAAAAAGAATTGAGTGTGTAACAGCAAAGGTAGATGTGTTGGAATAGTTGGCAGATTGTGTCAGTAAAAAAGAAAAAAAAAGAAAAAGCATGTCAAGCAAGCAAGCAAAGCTAGCTTGGCTTGGCCTTGAAGAGAAGCACCTATCCAGCTATCTTGTAGTTCTGTCTGAGATAAAGCAAAAGAAAAGCTTGAGCAACTGGTTGGAAAAAAGTGATTAAGATCTGGTAATAATAATTTGGCCTGCAGGAGCAGTTAGCAGTAGTTAAAGTCTGTGTTTTAAATTCACACGTCACCTCTTTGCCTGGGCAGGTAGGAGATCATCTCAACTCTTAAGAGCACTTTTTCTTTCACTAGTGGTTGCTCACTCTTCACCTTTTGTGATGCTGTAGCACTGTTAGTGATCAACAGAAGTTTGGAACTTGATTCTTGCTGTGTTGTTTTTAGTGATGTGGGTCTCTTCTTGGAGATTTAGATCAAGGCACTAGATGCGCTTCCTTATTAGGAGGTCCGTGAGCCGAAAGACTGAATAATTTCAGTCCTTACGTGATACAATCCACGCAGTATTGGATGCTTTTTGGGCCTTTTTAGGTACCCATCTGGGAATATCTCAAAAGGGTATCTGCAGAACTTGC
Source organism: Eucalyptus cloeziana (assembly GCA_014182715.1). NCBI lineage: Eukaryota > Viridiplantae > Streptophyta > Magnoliopsida > Myrtales > Myrtaceae > Eucalyptus > Eucalyptus cloeziana. The sequence goes on along the minus strand of CM024639.1, from coordinate 2,847,001 downwards.
CCTTTTTTGCTAGTGTTGGTGTTGTTTTTGGTATTGCTTCGATACTTCAGCTTGTCCCTCCCGAGCCCCAAGCACCAATTTCCACCTCCAATAGTTGAAGTGGCTCTGTCCCAGTTTGGGTGTACTGTAGTAAAAAACATTTCATACCCGTTACTTTATTAATGACTGTGGCCAATGAAGTGTTGGACGTATTAATTATTTTTCAATTGGGAGAAAAGGGAATCTGCTTTCTTTTTTGGTTGGGCTAGAGCTGTCTCTGGGACTAGAGTTGCTTGCTCCTCCAAATTTTACTTTCTGCTTTTACAGGGTTCACTTTCTCGTCTATAATTATTAAGGGCAGGAGCATTCTCTGTCATCGCTTCTTTGGCATAAGAGTAGGCTCAGTGAGAAGTTTTTGAAAAAGAGGGAAAAATAGCTGGTACTCTGTGTAGATTCCATGCCTGATTGATAGGATATGTCCTTTTTTTTTCACTACGTGCTTCGTGGGATGCTGCAAATAAGAGTCTTCTTTTGCTTTACCAAACTCCGGTACTATAAAGCTGACAAAGTCCATTGTGTTCCTTGTTGAGTCCTGCAAGATATCAACAGCTGGTTTTGGTCAAACCAACTTTATACCTTTTCACTCTTCTTCATCTTCTCTGTGTCTTATATATCCTCGAGTCCTAGTCTATGGTAACCTTTGCCGGTTTCATTGAAATTGGTTGAAAAGACCTGCTTCAGTTCCTGGGTTATTGCGTCTCAATTCTGAAGATGGAAGGCTGTGACGGTGGTGATGTCGGGTTCAGACATGGGGGTGATAATTTCTTGAATTTTCCACACTCAGGGGTGACTCCCAGTTCAGTCCCAGAGGAAGTCTCAGGAATGGCAATCAACCCTTTCATTAGCTCTGGTTGGGATCCACTCGTGTCCCTAACTCAGAGTTACCATTTTGCAAATCCTTCAATGGCCTCTGGCTTCCCCTTTCCTTCACACCCCGGCATCATGGAAAATCAAAGAAGTGGTGGCGACTTTCCTCCTCCGCTCGGTCACAATCTATCGGCATTGACCGAGCGGGTCTCATTTGAACGGCTCCCCTGCTCAGAAAGCCGGAATTACCTGGATGCGGTCGGCTACTTTGGGCTGCCTGACATTGCTAACTCTGGGTGTCCTCCTAACTATGGCTCTCAAAGGGAGGATGATCATGATGGTAGTGAAGGGGCCTCGGCTAACAATAAACTGTCCCAGGAATGCCGGATCGAAGAGGATGGGGAGGGATCATCACCGAGTGTCAAGAGAAGAAAAAATGCGGCTCATGATACCATTTATGATAGTAAGGTCTGTCATCTGTAGTTAATGTGAAAAAGTGTGAACATTTGATTTTTCCTTGTTGATGTCCTGTTATGTGCAAATGACTCGGTCAAACAAGTTACTCTTTGTTTGTTAAATCTGGGATAGGAGGTGAAAAAGGATCCTTCTAGGGTGAACTCAGATGTCCCGAAGGAATGGGACGAGAAGAAACAGAAGAATGAGCAGACTCTGCATCCTAATTCTCAGGGCAAACAAACTGGTAAACAAGTGAGTGACAATGTTGAAGCTCCGAAGGAGAACTATATTCATGTGCGAGCGCGCAGAGGCCAAGCTACAAACAGTCACAGCCTTGCGGAGAGGGTAAGCCTTTCGCAGCCCAAATGTCTGAATTGCTACGGTTTTTGAATGCCTTGAACCTACTAGTGTCATTCTGCTTTCAGGTGAGAAGAGAGAAAATTAGTGAACGCATGAGAATGCTTCAAGAACTCGTCCCCGGATGCAACAAGGTAATCGCGTCGCTCTACTTTCTGAGGTACCTATTTTGCTTACTCGAGATGGTTAGTCATCCGGCGGGGTTTCACTTGCCACAGATCACAGGAAAAGCGGTAATGCTTGATGAGATTATTAACTATGTGCAGTCGCTGCAACAGCAGGTTGAGGTACGCCGACTGTTTTCTTATTCTGGTTTACGTATTGTGTCTTAAGTCCTGAATGAGTTTAACACCATGCACCTTTTAAAACAAATCCATTGAATGGTGTAATGTGCTATTCGATGATATTATCCTTTGAATTAAATGAATGTAAAAGATCTGAGTGGAAGGTGAGTTTCTCTGTAGAGTAATTTTTGTGTGATCTTGACATCAAGTCAATTTTTTCTACACCAAAAATTGCTTGTATTCTTCGGGTTTTCATTGGGGCTATCGTTTTTTCTATCTGAATATGCAGTCTCATTCTCCCATTAATGCTAAGTATTAAGATCTGACTATTGAGCAGATCAAATTGAATTAAATGTCCAGTGATGATGTTAGTCTCTTTCGCAGTTCTTGTCCATGAAACTTGCTGCTGTCAGTCCAGAGCTAAGCATTAACTTGGAGAGGATATTGTCCAGAGATGTAAGTCAACATGATGCTGAAATACTGAAATTCGGGCCTTAAGTATATTTGGCATGTATAGTCGGTAATCTAAGTTTTGCTTTTTCATCTCGCAAAGATATTCTGCTCACCGGACAGCTCTGCAACTATTGTGGATACCGAGCGTGGAATTGCCTGTTCTTCTCCTTATACAAAAGGATTTTTCCCAGAAGCTTTTCCAAGCCTCCCGAGTTCGAATCATCATTATCCTCCATTAACACAGGTATCTAAAAAGGATCGATCACCTATCTAGCCATCTCCATCCCATGTTTTTCAATTACGCTAGGACTATTAATAATTGCTATGTTCTTTACATCAGGCTTTTTGTGAGAGTGACCTACAAACACAGTGTCAATCACACTTCCATTCCAGTTCAGGAGTCGACAGTTTGGGTCTAAATGGTAACCGGAAGAAGATCATCTAATGCTACCACAAACTCTACTAGCTTTGCTTTACCATTGACAAAATTTTCCTGTTTGGCACTTGGCAGGGCGCTTAAAGTCAGAGAGATGAATTTTTCAGAGAAGGGTCTTTGTTCAACCGACTCAAACTGGAAACCTGGTGAATTAGGCTAACTGTATCTGACTGATTTGGAGGAGAAAATAGAGTTGGTTTTTCCTAAGTAAAGAGAAATGTAGAGTTGTATAGATGGTGAAATGAACTGGTTTACTCTTCGGATTTTTAATCGAAGAGGATGCTCGGAAGTGCTAACATATTTTTGTATATTTAGACAGCACTGACGAATTCTCTATCCGCAATGTGCTTATTTTCTTTGGTGGTGTTCTGGATTCCTAAAGGGCATTGTGAAGGCAGGCAAGGTTTTTTATTAAGTTGATCAAGGAAAAGGATATGTTTCTGATATTTCTGGTCACAATCCTGAATTTTGTAGATTAACCAGCTATGCATCTGAACTTTTAACGGCCCATCCATCAGCATATGGATTAAGAAACTGTTATTAAATTTGGAAATTTGAAATAGGCGGTAATTAGATGCAGAGAGAGGAGAAAAGCAGGCAGGCTTCTCCTCAAGATTGCTTATGATAATCAAGTAACAATGTGTATCGTGAAAGACAAAAGTCCATTGAGCATGTGGATACTCCGAAATCTGCAATGTACTCTAGCTATTGCATCTAACATTCCGTTGAAGAAAAAAGTAATTATTTCGGGTTGCCATAATATTCATCGGCACTGCTTCGTATCAACTCATGAAGGGATCCACAATCTTTATTATGTCGGACGCTCAAAGGACACAAAAACCAAGAACTGTTACAAATCACTTTAAGAGAGGAATCAATCACAGTAACACTATCTCTGTCTCGATAAAATATCACAATGTCCCGATTAAATATCACAAGGAAGGCAGTTTGCCAGCAAATTTGAAAGGGTTGGTCTCTATTTTGGTAATGAATTTACAGGATTTCTTCAGCTATATGTGTTGGAGCTAAAGAGGAATAGAATAAGCTTCGAAAGATGAGAATGCCGTGTAAATTTGGTGCTCAATGAGGAAGACAGTGACATTGGAGAAGCCATACCAAGGAATGGGCTCAGATACCTCGAAACCACAATTATCTGTCAGCCCAGATCTGTGGTGGGGTTAGCAGATGCCAGACGCGAGGCAGTCCCCATGTTGCTTGCCTCCTATAGCGGACACGATTGAACAGTAGACCTCTGTTTTTTTTACTTGCCTTGTCTTTATCCGGCAGGCACTCGACCTGCGATGCCTGAAATCCGATTCGTAAGTACTTGCATCATCTTCTTGCAGCCTACGATTCCAAGTCCATCACATTTCAAAAGCCTTCTTGAATGTACACTGTAGCCCTGACAAAGTAATGGGAATATGATACGAACCATGTAGTGATACAAAAAGAACAGAATAGGCTTCCAATGAGATATTGCATATCTAGTGATGATGTAAAGGTATTGGCTTTCAGACTCCCTTTTGGCTAACAAATAGGCAATGGATTAAGATCTACTCAGAGATCAAATCACTTGTTCAATGATAACCCATCAAATCCCACCGCTAAACCAAAAAGGAAAAGAGAAAAAGAAGGTTTATGCTAGTTCCGTCGTATATGTGGTCATAACACCCTATATCTTTTTGAGTTGATGAAATAATTTTGAGAGAACTAATTTGGTGAAACTTGCTATTTGTTGAAAATGCAAACACCTCATGTGGTCATGAAAATATATTATCATCCGTTTTAATCAAAACAATGATGTTTTATTCTACCCATCAAGTTATTTTCCCTTTGTGTTTATACAAACTTTATATCCTCTCTTTGCTTGCTAATGTGCTCGGGCCAATTTCTATAGAGGATTTTCTATAATGAGTATAGACCTTATCAGTAATCTTTGTTAATTAACACATCTTAAATCTAAATTATAATCATAAAAGTTCACAAACTTAATCGAAGAATTCCCTAAAAAAACTTGTACTAAAGAATCGAATATAAAAAGGAGTAATTAGGGATTGAACTTTAGAGAGACACTGTCAATGTATGTCCTTTATTAATATTCTTTTAAATTACAATCCGATCAATAAATTTGTCAAAGCAATCAAATCTTAGATGATTATCGTAAAAAAGCAATGAATATGTAAACTCCTCCAAGTTGAACACAACAAAAGAAGAAACAACAATTTGAGAAAGATCGATAAAAATTGCTAGATCAAGTGATTTACATTAAGGATATATTTTTCCTCTTTTATCAATCTTAACAGATTGTGATTTAACTTAATTGAGGAGCATTCGCAGTTTTTTTTTCTATTTTCTGCCCTTTCCCTTTCTCACTTCACGGTGTCTTTTTTTTTTTTTTTTTTTTTTAATTTACTGGTCGAATCACTTCATGATGTCATTAGTTGTCAAATGATGCTCTGTTCCCACTGATCTTGGAAGTTATTCTTCTGTTTCTTTCCGGCTGAATCCAGCAAAGCCAAAAAGGACGAGTGGGAAAACGAATGGCTTTTCCCTTTGAACTATGAAACTTACAGAATCTTTCAAACTCTGAGCTCACTTATTGCGCATGCGCATCTCAAACTGGTGGAATTAAAGAGGAAAAGAACAAAGCCGTACTATAATATCATCATCCTCTTATGAACATGCCGTAAGTCCTCGTATACCAATGATCAAACCGAAAACAGAGGAGCATTGAATCTTATGTCGAATGCTTATTTCTGTCAAAGAAAAAATTGACATTTGGATCTACATTTCTTCCAACCAAAGAAAAAATTGCATCTAAACAAAAGAATTTTCAAAAGAAACATAAGAGCAAAAAGAAAAAAGAACATGTGGTATGAACATCATACTTATTGAGGAGCATCGCCAGTTTTCTTCTGTGCCTCCTCACTTTCTTTGATGGTGACTTTGTTCTTCTATCAAGGTAACTTATAATGTTCCGGCTGGATTGGGAAGAGTGTTGCAGAGACAACAAATGCAGCAGGCAGTAACTTCGAGACTTGTGAGCGCAGATAGAACTCTTATCTGTTTACCACTTGCAGCCACTCTCTCAGGGCCAGATTTGCGGTGCTTTATATACTAGCTATACACCCTAAATAGCATTACCTCTTCACTTCACTCCACCTGCTCGCCAATTAAATCCAGACCGACCAGCAAGAATGATATCCCCTGGAACAACAGGAAGTAAAAGTGGACACCCTGAGCGGATAGGAGGCTTCTGGCTGAAGCCGTGAGGAGGAGGAATGCCAATGTAAGCTCTTTGGTATATATTCGGTTGTGCTTCTTCTTCCGAGATGCCTTCTTCTCTTGCCTGCTGATTTCCTCCTTCAGGGCCTCGAGATCAGGAGCAGAATTGCCCCTTTTGTGCTTCGTCTCTTTCTCGACCAAAGACAAGAGATCGCCCTCTGAGGAACGGCCTGATTTCTTGGTCACGACCCACTCATATGCACTACCAAGCTGGAACAGCCCTGAGATCATTGCGTTGAACTTGGTCACAGACATGGTGTTCTCAAAGAGAAGGTAAGGGACAATAAAGGGGAAGGATTTGGGTGCTGGTAGTATGTTGAGAAAAGACATGGTCGCTGGAATGTAGCAGACGACCCATGCTGGGAGCTGGGCCTCGGGAATGAACATTGTCATGGGAAGGATTATACAGAAAAGAGTGAAGGAATAAAATGGCAATATCAGCTTCCTCAGAAGGAAAAAGAGGAAGATCAAATTGAATTTCTTCCAAATGCTGATCTGCAATTACCAAGAACCACGTAAGAACAATACGAAGTTAGTCCTCAGCAACTTTTTAAGTGGGTTTTTGCATTTTGCAATTGTTGTGCTGAAGTAAGTAAGCACCTTGGATTTGATTATGGCCGGCAAGCAGAGGCGAAACAACTGCATGGGCCCAGAATGCCATCTATGTTGCTGCTTCCTGTATGCTTCATAAGACTCCGGTAATTCGCATTGGGCCTGGTCAAGACAACATGAAATTTCCATGAACACTACAAATCCTGGCTCAGCTTGTCGAGGAAACAGACATATTTTGATGTCATAAAAGCTATAATATTAAGAATGTTCCCAATTTCTGCCCATTAACCAGATAAGTACCTCAACATCATTGAGAAAAATAAATTTCCACCCATGAAGATGAGCCCGGACTGCAATGTCCATGTCCTCGACGGTCGTCCTCTCCAACCACCCCCAGAATCCTCCAAAGCCTTAATCCTCCACACGCCAGCAGTCCCATTGAAACCGAAGAAATTTAAGAAGACACCATTCACTTGCTGCTCCACCTCAAAGTGGAAAGCCAGATTAATGTGCTGGAGCCTAGTTAGGAGGTTCTCATCCTTGTTCACAAATGACCATCTCGCTTGAACCAAGCCTAGCTCGTCATTATCCTGCATTATCACCAGATTGCAATTTCAACATCATTGGAATGCAAAATTGCAGATGAACAACTCAACCCCAGAATCTTCATTTCCTTTAGTACGTGTAAGCAGCAAAATTCTGAACGTATGCGTTCTCTACACACATAAGACAAATCTGCCACATGAAATTACTAAAAAGAACCTTAAAATGAGGAACTGTTCTCTTTAGGAAGTCAGGGGCGGGCTGAAAATCGGCATCGAAGATGCTGACAAACTCATACTCTTTGACGTAGCTGCAATTCATAGCTGACTTGAGATTACCAGCTTTGTATCCTTCTCTAATTACCCTATGCCGATACACGATGCAAGCACCTTCTTGCTGCCACTTGTTCACTTCCTCTTTAATCAGCGACTGTGCAGTGGGATCATCAGAATCATCGAGGACTTGAATCAGCAACTTCGATTTCGGCCAGTCCAAGTTGCAGACAGCCGCAATTGACTGCTGATACACCTGATGGATAGATTAAGAATTTCCACATCAGATCAAGCTCACTATTTCTTGATTAATGCCACGACAGATTCATTTGGAAATCAATGTACTCAAACACACAAATGACAAGAAATGGGGTGGTTCCAATTTTTACCTCCTTTTCATTGCACATGGGGAGTTGCACTAGAACCATAGGGAAGTATCCCTTCTCGCCGGATTCGACATCGACTGAGGCGTCCTCCTTTGGGATCGGCTTGATGTTTTTGAATTTGATCCAGAAACAACCCAAACACAGGATAAGCCTGTCCACGCTCTGGATAAGGAAGAGCACTATGCAAGCATTGGCCAAGAACTGCAATGGAGGAGCAAGATATTCCACCCGGATCGAAACCCACTTCGAATACAACCGATCGAAAACACCCTTGACTGAGAAAGAAGTTGCCAACAGGTGTTGCAACTCGACATTGTGCGCACCATAGTGCCAACCCTTGAAGTAAGCAGCCACTTCAAACCCTAACAGGACAATGGACAGCCAAAGGAACACTTTTGTGCAAGTATAGAACCTGGCCTTGAGAGTGGGGCTCTCTCTCACTCCCCGCCGCGACGAGAAGCCTCGCTGACGTCGTTGTCGGTCCTGCCGGCGGCCACGCGGCGCCTGACGGCGGAGGCGAGGCCGAGGGCGGCGGCGGCCATGGAGGCCAGGCAGCCGGCGGCCTTGTGAGCCCTGAGGAGCAGGACCCACGTGAGCTGCTTCGCGTTCTTGTTGCGCGTCCGCTCCGGCGCCGCCCCCTCGCCGCCGGCGGGGGCGCTGGCGACGAAGATTTCCTCGTCCGACGGGCTCTCCAGCTCGACCATGGACCAGTTCAGGTTCTCCATCTTGACGACGACGGGGGTGCCCTTGTGAACGCTCTGCTTTGCCCACGAATCGAGCGAAGGTGCCATTTTTGAGTCTCGATTTTCTTGAATCTCGATTCTTGAAGCACACCCACTTCGCAGGAAAGGCCAAGCTTTCAGCTTTTGTAGAAGATTCACTTCAGGGAAGGCGAGACAAGAAACACCGAACGTGTTGCGACCAAGTGGTTTTATCAGATCAAAAAATGGCAATGAGGATTACAGAAGAAGAAGATGGACGTGCACAGAGGGGATACTCATGAGCCGTGAACGAGGAGGAGGCAACGGAGCGCCAAAGGACTCATCGCTCAATCAATTACAGCTCTGAGGAAGTGTGAGAACTGGAGGAACGTAATAAGGGAGGGAGGCAGAGAAGAGAGAGAAACAGAGACAGAGAGTCCAAGTGGTAACAGCTCAACACGTCTTTGATTTCGATTCCGGAAGTTTTTAAAATTATTAAAGGAAACAAAATGTCCCAACGAGGAAGGAAGGAAAGCACGCACGTTGTCTGTCGATGTCAATGTCTCACATCCGATCCCTCTGTCTCCCTCTCTCTCTCTCTCTCTCTCCCCTCTCGCGGATTTGATCGTTTTCACAATGAATGTCAAAAGGAAACCTCTTGAATTTCATCGCGAGATCGCCAAGCTACCAATTTGATAAAAAAAAATTGACGTGATTAGCCAGATCCCGTCCGCGTACGCGACGGCTAAGCGAGTGTATCATGCGGGGAAAGACTGAGGGAGTGAAATGTCCAGCAGGGGGAGCGTGGAGCTGGAAGGGTTGCTGTTGTTGACGAAGGTGGGCTTTGTCCTTTTCCGAGGCTTGTGTTTCAAAATTGGACAAATCGACGCGTGAAATCGAGAGAAGTCGTCGATTCCCACTGCCGCGATGTTAACCAAGAGCGCGATTCCTTTTTTAACTTGGATTTTCTATGGTTTTTATCCGTTGGTTTTGTATGTCAAGACAATAGAAAGGGACGTAAGAATGGAGAATCGCTGAATGACCGATGGAATCCGATTCCATAGCCAGATCATACGCTTGCTCTATCCATTCCAATCCCACTTAACCTATTCCTCTGGACTCACTTTCGCTCGAGAACCTTAGATTAGTGTATTAGCTGCTCCACGCAATACCGAATCTTAATGTGGGACTTCTATCGCATGTGCATCTCGACAATTTACTTTTTGCATCCGAATTGCAATATTGGGTATGTCGCCCCGATGTCGGTATGCTTCTGTGTTGACCTATATTGACTCGAATCTCTACGTCCTTATGATAAACTATGCACGACAATCACCATTAAGGGATAACTCAAGATCGCATTTTTATATCTCAATACCCATTTTGACCTATAGTCTGCAACTTGTGTTTCCGAATCAACTATCCATGGTATATTCTCGCCAAAATACCTCAAAAGCAGTAGTTTTCCATGTGAGATTTGCATTGATCATGAGATTTTCTCATTAAGATATTCAACACATACCGAAACGAATTAGATCTACAAATTAATTATCGACTCTTATGCCATATGTTGTGATGCGCAGTAAAAGCTTGATATGTTCATATAGGGAGACCACTAAGAGAAGCTCAAGTTTGAGTCATTGACATTTTGACTAGACCAATCTTCACTAAAAAAAACTTGATCAAATAAGCTCAAGACTAATTAAGATATATCTATTACTCTATCTAATTTGTAGTAGGACTTTCTAATGTAAGTCACATGTCCATGTCAACATTATTTGTAGAGCTAAAAGACTATATTGGATCCTCACGCAATTGTAAACGGACTTAACAATTCTAAGAATTATTATAACACGGATCCACCAAATAACATATTTACATAAAACTTCATGGTGCCTTAGGATTTCTTAGGTTTGCAAATAATTAAAGGAAAAATTCACAAAAAATTCCAAACTATATCCACCGTTATGCGTTTATTCTAAAATTTTATTTGTGACATCAAAAACCTTGAATTATATTCACTATAATATATTTACCCCAAACTTTTTCTTGTAATATTAAAAACTCAAACTTGTACCGGTGCGATACATTTACCTTCCATTAAAGTTATGTCATATGGTTTTTCAGTCAAAACGACATCGTTTTTATTTCACTTAAGCTACGTGAACATCATCTCTCAACACCATTTGCCTTGTATTGTTCATGTATGCAGATTTTTAATGGTGCTCATTAACGAAACCTCGACGGAGGGTAATTGGCTTGAAGGACGTCAAAGGCACTTATGGTTTGCTATTATAACTATGGACGCGTTTGTTTTGCAAAAAATTTCATGTCTAAGGACAATGTCTTACACTGAAATCGGTTTCAAGCAAAATCATTAGTTTTCTCTTATTCGGTGACAAACTTGAAAATGAGATGAAAATGACTTTTCATTATTTAAATCATATGTATTGAGGTAGTACCGCCCCATATATAGTATCAGATGATGGACTTGGACAACTCGACATATGAGTTTTCAATTTCTACATCAAAAAAGATGGAGAAACTCCAAAAAAAAAATTATAAAAAAGTTAATAGACGACAACGAAAATATATGGACCGCAAAATTTTTAAGCCAACAATAGCTAGTTTTGACATTTTGACAAACAACTTTCGTGCTTGATTTGACTGTATGTTCTAGAAAGCTGCGAACTCAAATCTCTATCACATTCTACCCAGACACCCAAAATAAAAAGTGAATAAAAAATGTAATCAACAAAAAGCACAGGTAAATTACAACAGATCTCGACATGTTGCTTAGAAATTACAGTGATTTAATTCAGCGTCTTATTTCCGTGAAATATTTGAAGCTGATTTTTGAAATCGGTCCCTAAAAAGATGAAACAATAATAGGATTCAAATGCTATTATTGTTTCAGATAATTTCAATCAGACTAGAGTTCGATGATCTAGTAATTGCAATCATATCGAGTTTTGAGTATCAATGAAGATGGAGAAGAAGGAAAAAAAGATTAGGCGAGATGTAGACTACATTGATTGGTCCAGTGGATCGCACTACACTGAAAAGGTCTTAGGATTCACAATGAAAGCAGATTCGCGACTAAATAAATACGAAAGATCCTCGTTTAATGACACCACCATTATATTAAAAGTCCCGGAAATGAAAAAAAAAAGGCACGAGCAGCACGGCGAGGACGCGTGGAGGAGAGGCGGTCGGCAGGACAAGGTCAAGACAGGCTGGCCACCGCAGCCGGCCGCGCATCTGTCGTGGCCCTCGAACATTTGCGCGCAATCTCCGCCGCCGCCCCTCCCCTTCACCAGCTCCACCATCTTCCCACCCTCCGCCGTTCTCCTTTTTCTTGTGGTGTGTTGGTTCCTGGCTGACTTTTCGTATGTCTTTGATACATGACCATTGCTGGCGTTTTCAACGAAACGACTACGGACAATCTGCCGCGGCACACATCGCCGGCCCCGAAAATGGCTGAATTCAAGATCGAATGGCACCCGACTCGACGCATCCGTCACTCTCGCTCTCGTAAACAGTCGTAGCTGGAGTCGAGTACCAAGCAAAAGAGCACATTCACCGCTTGAAGCCGAATTGAAAGCACGATTGTTGTTGGGTCCTGTCCTTACTCGATGGAGAATGTGTTGGAATATTCGCGTTTTCAATTGTAGTTAAGCTTTTCGAATAGATTTTTTCTTTTAATTAGTCATGATTAGTTGAAGTGGAAAATTTCATTGAAAATTTAGCCGGGTGTTCTTTCTTCTTACACTAATATTTGGGGAAAAGTACCAATTTTTTTAAAGCCTATTATATTAATATAATTCAGTAATAAAATTTTCAATTACACCAATTTGGTCTTAAACCTTTTCATATTTAGACCAATTGAGTAGATCTACCCATCTTAGGCCGAAAATTGTTGACTCAAATGTTGACTATAGACAATTTATTTTAATTTTTTTTAATAATTTATTAAATTTTTATTAATATTTTCCTTTTTTTCCTTTCCCATTTTTTTCCCTCCTTTGGCCTATGGCCGGTGTCTTGGCCATGAAAAATGAAATAGGTTTAGGATTTTTTTTTCTGTAGCAATATAATAGATCTAGAACTTTTTTTGTACCTGTTCTTCTTATATTTGGAACCAATCAATGGCAGAAATAGCGCCTCGCCATGAAAAATGACTCAAAAGACTTTTAGGACAACCACGCTTTGGATTTATACTTAAAATCTTCTTTGCAGTAATTAGCCTGTTGCTTGTAAGAGCTGGAAACGTCTCGGTTGCACATTATGCCTTCGTCACAGGACATATACGTTCACATCACATGGTCCTTCATGTATATTTTTTTCTTTGCGAAAATGAAAAAAAGAAAAAGGAGAAAAAAAAGAAGGTCAACAGAGTCGATGTTGAAGAAAGTTCAGAGAAGGCGTCACTCAACAAAACATTCAGACGGACGACGGAAGAAGATGCATATGGATGACAGCTCCGCCATGATCATTTCGCTTGTCTTTGGGTTTCGATTGCGACTTAGAAAACTAGGTGTTGTGTACAATGTCTCATGCCATCATATGATTAATTAAGACCAAAAAGGGGTTTGTCCAAGAGACACGGTAGCCCCCCCACGCTAACAAATTTTCCAATTTTCTATAAAGAAGAGATTGGTTTAGGTCTATTTTAAGAGACATGGGTCCCATTGACCACAAATTAACCCCAATAGTCTTCATTAATCAAGTACATTACCGCCAAAAAAAAAAAAAATGTTCGTTACCGACACTCGAAAAGTTTAAAAATTATCGTAGCTGGTATATTCTCTTGGGCGCCTTTTGACTTGGTGATAAGAACGTGGAGAGGATGCTTCTTATTTTAAGAGATAAATGCACTGCAAAGTGTAATTGAGTTAAAAAAACTTACAAAAAGTGCAAACTAATCTTAAAACTTATCACAGACCAAAGAAAAAATATCTTAAAATTTACCGGTGCAATTACGTAATTCCATTAACTCCATATATCTTCAAAAAAAAAAAAAAAAAAAACCCTGCCTCTCCTAAACAATCCTCCCTCAAAGAAACTTCTCCGGTAGCCTATAAGCCTCAATTTCGGAAGCTTAATGCCTGCTTTGCTATGATTTTCTTTTCTAGACCTTAATTTCCCTTTTTCTCCTCTCGATTTAATCCAGGAGACTTTTTCCACCTTGTTTGGCGTCTTCTTTTTGTTTGTTGTTGGTGCCTTTTTTCACTCGTAATGAGAATGTTGTCATCAGTCCAGCTAGCATGACGCCCAAGACATGGTTTTATGACTTTTTCGAGATTCTGTAGAAGCTCTCCTCTCTTAATTTAGGTGTGGATCTAAATTCGGGAGCTTTTTTTCTCTTGATCTAAATCTATATCTGGTGGTGTTCAATATGTCATTGTTATTCTTATCTCCATATGGTGATGGTGTTGCACAATGCAAGCTACTTGATGTATGTCCATCACTAACGATTTCAGTGATTGGCTGCCGATTGTTTTTTGATACTATAACAAATCTCGTTTTTTGAGATGAAAGCGTACTTATAACTTTAAGCCGTACTCTTTTGTTTTTTGGGTTTGTTTTATTTTGCAGCCCTTTTGGGATTTGTTTGGCTCGGAAACTTTCTATGTTTCTCTCATGTTTCATTATGATAAATGAATGAAATTTTTATTCAATTAAAAAAAAAATCCATCCAAATTGACTAACAAAAAATGTTGATGTAGGTTTTTTTTTTTCCCTCCTATGTGGCAATAACGTAGTTAAAACTTGAAGCATTAGGCTAATATGACATTGTTTTGATCTAAATATGCTTTTTTTAATCTAAATTTTAGATAGATTATATTAAAGATTAGCTAAATCTTTAAATTAAATAATAATGTGAGGGCTCGCAACTCTTGCTATCATCACCCAACCATCATCAAGAAGGGTGGTGATGATGGGGGATGGGCGACAACCCTTGCCTAGATTTAGTCGAGGGTCATTAGTGGTGGGGCAGCTTGCGATGGTGGGATAGTGGAAGAGAGGCCAGACCTGGCTTTTACCTCTTTTTTTTTTTTTTTTTAATACAAGAATTGGCTAATTTTCTTGATATAATTTAAATAAAATTTCTATCAAAAAATCAAATTTGGACAAAAACAACGTTGTTTTAATCATGTCATCATCACATAAAATAGAGAAAATTATAAATAAAAACCACATGAGCATTTTTCATTAGCCAAGCTATTTAGATTTACTAGAATGATTTAATTAATTTTTTGTGTAAATTTTAGAAGTCAATTGTACTTTTAAAAATTGTTGATGCAGTTATCTTTTGTTTTACATTTGGTCGTTCGAATTTCTAATCAGGATATGAATGGATAGGATATGATATGAAATCTAGAGAATTTTGCTATATCTTATCAACTGTTTGGTGATTGCAGCAATAAAGTTGGATAAATTCACATTATATCATATATATTATTTAGTATAAATGACATATCAATATAAATGAATCACAAAATTTTCTTGCAATACTTTTGTCTACTTTATTTTTATTTTATTTTCATTTCTTAATTTCTTTTTATTTCTTTCTTTCCCTTCCATTGTTCTTTAATAAAATTTTATTAAATAGAAAACTATACTAATAGACCTAAAATACTAAAACACCTCAAATATTTAATAAATATATATTTATTAATTTATATTATAAGATAAAATTAGATTCAGATTTTTATAAATAAAAATAAGATTAAATTAAATAACTAAATTGTTATTTTGAATTTCTTATAGTAGAATTCAAATATTATTTATATCGAAATATAATTTTAAATTTGTTAATTTAAGAAGTTTGTTATTTGAGCAAAATAATTTTCCTATTTTGAATATTAGAAATTTTATCTACTTTTATCTCACTATTTTATCCGGCCTATATTCCTTTTATATTCAAATTTATCCTATCTTGCGTAGGCACCAAATGCAAGATATGATAAATTTTATCTTATCCTAAATTTTATCTTGACCATCAAGCGTAACCTTAATTTAATGTAGAATAGACACCCATGAAGTACGTTTTTATCTTCCTACTGTACCTTATGTGGAAATGCGCACAAGCTGAACATATACGTGAATGGGGCTTTGATTTCTGAAAGTGCTTATGCGAGTACAAGTTGATTAGTTATTTTTAAACTCATTGACCAACCACAGCTAATCATGTTTCTGGATGGACGTGATCACATGCTTCGTCCATTTCATATCAATTATGGAACGAGTCCATCTATTCTTCCCTCCTTTGAATCTGCACAACTTTCTAGAGAGAGAGACAGAGAGAGAGACAGAGAGAGAGACAGAGATGGGCACCGCTGAAGAAGACCAAGATGCATTTGAATCATCTAGACCTTGTCCAAATTCATCTTTAAGAGTGATTTCTCGGTTGGTGAGAGGCACCAAGCCCCGCGAACGTGCATGTATCAGAGGCCTGATGCCATGCCGGCCACCATCTCCGTCCTCTCCCAAGTTGGTAGCTTCTAGCTTTTCTCTGTTGGGTGCTTTCGGGTTGTAAGAAGAAGACGGCTCTCTTCCACGCGACTTTTTTTTTAGGCTATTGTCATCAATCCCCCACGTTTCGCTCGTCCCATTCGCTGGAGCTCGTTCCCACGAACGTTCAAAGATTCCGCGCCACCAAACATCAAAAGCAAGACGCTCGGGGCGTCTTCTTTGGTAAGCCAAATGATAATTACATTAATCTCGACGGGTGTCGGTGTTCATCGCACGCGCATGTAACCCTCTCCCTCGCGCCCGCCCCTCCTTCCAGGTCCTGCGCTCGCGAATATCAAAATCGCCTCGTGGTCAACTCGTTCTCACTGCAATAATTAGCGCTTCAAGAAGCACCCCAGATGGTTCTGACTACGTGATTATAGGATCTCGTTCGCAAGGGATTTCCCTTTCTGCATTAATTTTTGAGTATGAAAATCGTATTTAGATAGTGAATAATGTGGAGCTAGGTTCAACTTCATGATTTTGTCCTAGGTTGCAATTAGATCCAAGTTTGGTATGTTGAAATTTCTTATAATATGAGCTTACATTAATTAATTAATTTTTTATTTTAAATAATTGGGTAATATTTGTGAAATTCTTGAGTGATCTTATTGAATTGGGTTTTGGCATCTATTAATAACGGGCCTAGTTAAGTAGCAAAGTGTAGGCAATTATGTTTAATTGAAACCCGTAATGGGAGGGATTCAGTTGACACGCTGTTGATTAGGGTTTGCTAGGTCTCTTCTCTAACTTATAAAATGGTAAGTTATATCTATCAGTTTCTTTAATTCAATTAAAAGCTATTATACTAAAATAGGTCATAGAGAAGAAGATCTATAGATCTCTGATTATTAGAATGATATATTTTTCTTCAAGTGAATCAATGGCTTAAAGAGGTACGCTTTAATTCCACTGTATTTATTGATGTCAGTGTTTTACAGTCATATATAGATTTGATTCTTCTTGATTGATTAGTTGCTTATGTGAATAATTTTCTACACGATAGACATCGTACTCTAAAATTTTAAGATGAAGCATAACATAGGAATGAAATTGTAAATGAAATGGGAAAATTGTCAAAAAAAAGTCTCAAACCTATTATACATTTGTTAATTCAATGTTAAATTTTTCAGTTTTGTCAATTGAGTTTTAAACATTTTCTAAGTTTTGCTAATTGAATTCATTTTAGTTGAAAATCGCTGACGTAGACATCAATCATCCCATATGTGACAATTTAGGTTGATGTTGACAATTTTTATATAATAATTTATTTATTTTTAATTTTGAATTTTTATTCTTTATTCTTTTCTTCACTTTTTTTTTTTTTTGAACTTAGGGCTAGGACGCCCTCGCCAATGCCGACAAGGGTGTCTAGGCCCTCACCTAGGCCGATGACCCTTGCCAACCCTAAGTTCCAAAAAAAAAAAAAATATAAAGAAAAGAGAAGAAATGAAAATCCTAAATTATCTTTAAAAAAATCAATGTCCGCACCGAATATACTATATAGGATGATATCCATGTCATCGATTTTTGGTCAATGGACAAACTTAATTGATAAATTGTCAAAATGTTTAATATTCAATTGGTAAAATTGGAAAATTTAAGATTGAATTGATAAAAGTCTAATAAGGCTAGAAATTTTTGAACAAATTTCCCAAATGAGACGGTTGAATTATAATAAGTTGATCGAAATTTGATCCTTGATCCAATTGCAAAAGTATATGGGCCAACAAGCAATTTTCTCGGACCACAATCCAAGCCCAAGTTTCCATCTCGGCCCCAGTTCCAATAACCACAGTTCACGGTTGCTACAATCCAGTCTCTTTAAATTCACTCTGCACTAAAACAAATCTAGAACTATAGCAAGATATGCCAAAAATACATCTTTTAACGTCTGAATCTGGACTTGTGTTGTGTAGTATATCTTCATTCTTCAGCCTTAAGAACGGGCAAGAGAGGTCACTGTTTCGTATGCACAAAATGGCAAGGGAATGTGAAAGCACTATGGACGGGCAAACTAACTCTTCAGGCAGCTGAATCAAACAATTGGATGCATCCTTTTCCTCCTCTCGTCCCCGTGTTAATAAGTTCATTTCCATGTCTGGGACCGAAGTTCGGTGTTGCTTGAGAAAAGTCAAATCGATTTTTTGTCAGCTTCCTACTCCTTTGTCACTGTTAAGGAAACCATAAACATCGCTCGTGAGTGCCACTGTGCTTGATGATACAGCCAGCAAGATCATGATCCATGACAGAACTTTGTCCTTCTTTGTTGCAACCCCATGAGTATCCCTGCAAAACAGGTGCGCCATATTTTAAGTCAGATGATGAATGTCGTGTTCAAAAAGAGATGAGACAAAGTCAGAGGATGAAGGTGATGAGGCCAACTAGGGATAGCAATGGTCCATCAAAATTTTTCCACATGATATTCGTGCTATCCTATATGCTAGCAGTGTGCAAGCCTCTAATGAATCTATGATTACACACTTCATCGATGACATATCCTGATAACATGGCTTCTTGAAGGAAGGGCTCTCAGCATTCATCATGAGTAACAGTGCATACCTAAGAGCAATTGCAGATGGAAATATGAACCCGACAGAGGTTGCTGCGGTGGCGCCAGTAATTTGGAAAGCATCCCAGATGCTGGGTACGAAGTTCGCTCCCAGAAATATAAAACCCATTAGTGCTGCTGTCACTGAATAAAATCTCCTGTTGTTGAAGGCGATGGGAATTTTCGCATAGGGAAAAAGGAGGCCGTCCAGATTGAGCCGAAGTGAGAAAAACACAATAGGGAAAACAAGCATGAGGTGGATTCCATAGCTAATTCTCACTATATCATTGAGTATCATGCTGTAAGGAATTCCTAGATCCCCATCAAAATTTGCCAGTACATCATCCAGAGTCTGATCCCCAAAGAGAAGAAACCCAAAGAAGCTGGTTGCGATGTAGACAGCTGAGCATAGTGTCATCGATGAACATACTATCGACTTCATCTGCATCGGGTCTTTCAGTTCATTCTCTATTGGGTGCACTGCACATGTCAATTGTGCAAACAAATTGTTGTAAGCCAATGGGGAAAAGAAAAGGACTTGTGAAATGGACCAGATACAGCATGGCTTGAGTAATGACCATCTGGTGAGTTTGTCTATCAACTTCATTGTTTCCTCTCGTTCATGCAGGGTATCTAAGCGAATTCTACAGTGGTAATAACATCAGACATAAATGGGATAGCAATTGCCCTACTTTAGCTGTCTCACAATGTTAGATAGATCTCAAAAGAATTCTAGCATACAGCATCTTTCTAAGCATTCACAAAAACTGCATTATAATTGCACATCATGACTATCCAATTTATACAAATCTTCTCTCCATGAACCAACTTTTCATCTTTGAACGACTCCAATTTTAATCCCCCCAAAAAAGCGACTCCAATAACAACTGAGCCTCAGAATTAGCTTTACTAGAGCAAATCAGTTTAACCAGTTTTCTCCTTATTCCAGCAAGCACAATCTGGATAGGTAAGAGAGTGGGAGATGTGCCACTATGGTGTGCCAAAATCTTCTCCTATGCAGTTGCATCTCTCTACTTAAACAATGCACACTCCACATCCAAGTTGATTTGACAGCACTTTCTGAATCAACAATTAATCTCCACAAAGCTTGATGCCATTCGATGTTCACTTATCCATTTAAGTACAGGTACTAATTACAAGAGATGAATTTCGACTGCTTACCATTATGGTGACAAATATAAGCAGTGACCAAAACAGGAAAGGTCGTGAACAGCTTCCAAAACGATGTCTGATCGACGAGCTTGGGCATCAAGCGTGGCATCGTTATGCTTCCATTCGCCAGCTTAATGATTGCTACTCCAGCAGTGATTGCAACAAATACCACAGCCAGACCGACCGACAAGGCCGACGTGTATCTCAATGAATCTATTCACAAAAGAGCCACGAGATTATGATCAGGAGCTTTGTAGAATGTGGGTGACCAGCAAGTAATGAAATCAAAAGCAACAACATAGTGGCAATTCGCCAAGCTTGTGAATGTGCATTTCAGCTTTACAGTGTCATCAGATTAGCAAACTATATACAACTGCGGAACCAGTGCATATTCGACGCCCTGAACTGAAATGGAGGCACAGGTTTTTCGAGTTCGGAGCAAAGGAGATGAACCGCCATTTCGCTTTTGGCTCGAGCTACAATCAACAAAATGAGAAGACAGGAGCACAGGACTTACCAACTCGTTTGAAAGAGATGAGAGGCGCGAAGACGAAGAGGGTGGTGGACAGCAGCAAGAAAGCGCGTGAGGTCCACCAGTGCTGACCAAGCCATTCCTCCATTACCCCTGTGTGGTGTACCCAGTTTGACCACGTCCCCGATAACACGTCGCCTGCCATTGCCAAACATTCCAAGTTCTCAACTTTCGAACTCCCTCATTCTCCGGATCCATAATTAGCACCAGAATAAAACACCCGAAAAACTCTCTTTGCTCAACACTTCAATTTGGACCATTCAACATCACGTTATCAGCTAATAAACCCCTCAACAATTCAAGACCGGGATTAAGCCTAATCAAGTTTCAGTCTTTCAAGAAAATCAAGAACGGGCAGAAAGGTCGATGCCCATTACCTATGATGATCATGTAGACGACGAGCATCCCGAGGTTGTTGACGACGATGCACGACTGCAGCAGAGCCCGCCCGGCCCCGCCGAACGCGTCGGCGGCGGCGGCGGAGTAGGTGGGGGACTTGGAGGCCCGGCTGAACTTCAGGATCATGTCGATCGAGGTGTTGGTCAGGACGGCCCCGAGCACAATCATGGCCAGCCCCGGGATCAGCCCCAGCTGCTTCAGCGTGGCCGGCAGGGCCATGATCCCGGCGCCGACGATGGTGGTTGAGAGGTTGAACACGGCGCCCGAGAACGACGCGCCGTCGAAGCCCGCCTCCCCCGGCTCGGCGGCGGCGTGCTTCTGCGGCAGGAGGGGGACCCTCGGGCTCCGCCGGTGCTTCCGGTCGGAGGAGGGTAGGAACGTCATTTCCGCCTCTACTCGAGACGTGAGAGAGAGAGAGAGGAGAGAGAAAGGAGACGGGGCTGTTTAAGTTAAGACAGCGTTCTTAAATCGATAGAGAGAGAAAGAGGACCGGGCGTTGTCGACGTGGACAGCGATTTTTCAGAGGCAGGGGCCAATCAGATGGCGACACGTAGGATCGCCCCCCCGTCTGATCGCACCACGAAACGGTCGAAGAGCAGCGCGTGGGGCCACGCGCTAGTGCTGTCGCTGCACAGTGCAACCGCAGCTAACGGCTATCGTCCGGATTTCCGGACTTTTGAAAGTGGCTTTGAAGTCACGTCGGAACGAAAAGCCCATTACCGTTTCAGCAGAACAGGCCCACCCCACGACATTGCCAAGGTCTGTCCTGCCCTTCAGTTGGCTCCATTAGGACTCAAAAAAACATCCCGTTTGCAGCACCATTTTGCCAAGATGTCTTACAACGTTTAGTAGTAGACCCGTATAGGTTGAGTTGAATATCGTTCGACCCAAAATAGACCCATTTTTTTTTTATATAATGTAAATATAGTGACCTACAATCAATCCAATCCATATTACTAAAACACTTCTATATTTAATTCAATTTATGAAAATCATACCCAGACTGAAATGAGAGTGTGGAGTGAGTAAATGCGAAATCGACTAACAGTAAGAAAGAATGATAAGAGAGTCATGAAGGTGGGTCAGGTCGGGTCATTAAAGTTTAAATAAGTTGTAAACTTATTAACACCCATTTAATACCCACATTATATTTAAACCATGTATTAAATATACCAACCCATATACCATCTTAACTCGTCATATATAGGTGAAAAAAATAGGTTTGACTTATTTTGATAGGTCTAAGATTTAATAACTTGTCTTCAATCTTATGCAACGATAAAAGAGATAATGGAACTTTTAATTTTTGTTTCATAGATTCACCATGGAGAAAACATATGAGTTTGGTAATCCTACGCAACTAGAGCATGGTAAACTTATAAAGAAAATGGTGTTTATAGGAATGTTGCAGACAAGCATCTAAGACAAGATCTAACCTCTAGGAGAACACACCAAACGTATAGACTTTTTTTTTTTTTGGTTTTGGGCAACCAATATGAGTATTTATGTGGGCATTGTCAAAATGGTCTCATATCTATTATAGAATATTCGATTTGAATCACAACTACTCGATTTGATTGAAAGTATTTGAATACATTAATGTAGTCTTACCAATGTATTAGAAGTCGAGAAGCCTTTCCACATGAGGTAGCAATTACGTAAGGCACAAGTTGCCCTAAAGTTGCTCACATCATAATTCAAATTAGTAGTTTTATGATAAAGAATGTGATTCTTTTATCACTAGACTATCGCTTTTTGAGGTCACGAGATGAGCCACTTGCCATAAGAAAATTGTTTATCAATTTCTTCTTCCAAGACCTTTTCTTTTTAAAGAGAGCGCGTGAGGTTTCAAATTGACAGAAGGTGGATCTGTTTATAATTGATTTGAAAGTGGTCAGACATCTATCGATCGATATGTTTGATGTCTGAAAGGCCGACCAAGTGTAATTTTGAAAAGGACTGCTAAAAATTCATTTATTAAGCATGGCTCATGCCTTTAAGAAGGGTATATAATAGGCGAGTAGCGAATATTGAATAATATTGTGCTTGAAAAATGCCTCTCTAACAAGGACACTCATGAATACCATTGTTATTGTTAATAAGCAACTAGACAATCTCTCGCCTTTTTGAAGTTTTTATCTCCTAATTAAGAAAGTATTATACGCAGGGAATGAAAATAGGGCCGGCAATTAAACGTAATAATCCGGTTTTCTTTTCTAATCATGCTCTCTTGGTTTGTAGCTGTCCAAGAAAGAATAAACTAGCATGCCGGCTCAGCCGGTTTTATGTATGTATGTATGTATCGGGTCTGAAGTGATTTAAAAAAGAAAAGTTCGAGCATGTCCCAAGTGCAAGTCCCACGTCATTAATTAGAAAGAGAGCAAGGAGGACGTCCATTGCCCACGATTTGACTACGAGAGAAAAGAAAAATGGACCGGCCATTTGAAGTATTTTTAGAATCCTACTAGCTTCGAAGAAGGGGAACTCGATTTGGTGCACGAACTAAGATGATTATCATAGCACATTATACTAGCAATAGTCTTCTTCTTCCGAGTAAACATCCTACTAATCAAGCATTATGAATTCATCCAAGATTAGCTTCAATGGGCGAGACCTTATGGTTATGTACCGTTTGCTCGTCAATCAAAATTGTACTCTTGCTTTGGCTGAGAAAATATTGGGTGGGTTCAACCCTCCACGTGGGCGAAATGTATCACCATACAAAAACCAACGCGTGGCAAATCTGAGCCCACCTGTCAGCGCCCACTCTCTCCGTTAACGCTCCGTCTCTCTCCCATTTACTCTCTCTCCTCCCCTCCGTTTCTGCCCACACCTCTCTTTCCCTCTTCTCTCTTGCTTCTCTTTTTTCTCGAAACTTTCCCTTGTTAGTCTGACACACGCAAGAGAAAAGACACGAAAAGCGCAGAGAGAGAGGCAGAGAGAGAGAGGGGTGGGAAAGAAGAAACGAAAGCGAGGAGGGAGGAAGTCTTCTTCTTCGGCCATCTTCAACCGAGTATCCACCCGTCGGACTCCAATTCACGAGACCGCGAAGTCCATGAGTCCGCTGGTGCGGGCGCGGCATCCGGGAGATGATTAGTTCGACCGGGCAGCGATGTTCGACCTGCCTTCTGCAAGTAGGTTTGGATGGTGCTCCACCACTTGGCGGCGGAGGGGACCGACGGCGGCGGCTGGTGTTGGGTCTGCTGGGGAGTGAGGGAGAGGAGGAAGTCGGAGACGATCGACTTACGGGCGGGCGTGAACTTGCCGTACTGAGAGGATGGAGACGCGGAGGTCGCCGTCGAGCAAGGGGCCGTTGTGGTACTTCGCCACCATGGGAGGCGGCTGGTACAGGGCGGCGAGCTTCCTCGATCTGGAACAGAGGTTGGCTAAGCTCAGTTGAAGAAGAAGAACGTAGAAGATGAGCCATTGGAGCGAGAGAGGTCCCCGTCGGACTCCGATGCCTCGGAGGAATCCTCCCGCCGACGGCAGCACCGGCGACGGAAGGAGCAGAGCGGTTCTAGGAGGAGAGAGAGGAGCGGCGGCGGTAGCAGCAGTAGCGGTAGGAAGGAGAGAGGACGCGTGGATAGAGAGAAGGAGCGGAGGAGGTCGAGGAAGGATGAGAAGAGGAGCGGCGGGAGGAGCGCTCGCGATGGATCTTCCGGTGGTTCCGGTTCGGAGACGGAGAGAGTTCGCGTTGATCTGGAATCGGTTCTGAAGCGGCCATGAGCCGACTCGAGCTCGAGCCATGGCAGACGCAAGAAAAAAGAAAAGAGAAGTGGAGAGAGAAGAGGGGGAGAAAGAGTCGTGGGCAGAAACGGAGGGGAGGAGAGAGAGTAAATGGGAGAGAGACGGAGCGTTAACGGAGAGAGTGGGCGCTGACAGGTGGGCCCAAATTTGCCACGCGTCGGTTTTTGTATGGTGATACATTTCGCCCACGTGGAGGGTTGAACCCACCCAATATTTTCTCGCTTTGGCTGTGTAGAACACAAATTTTTACATAACAACCTTCCTATTATGTCGTACCATAATAACTTTGGGGTAAAGTGGTGAATTCCATTTTTCAATCATGAAGTCTCTCATTTTGGTGTAGCCTCACCAAGACACCACCCAATTGGTGGACCCTTACCCGATTTACACAAATGAGAGGTTTATATTTGTGTAGATTAATCGAGACAAAAGATCGAATATTCATGTTATGGGAAAAAAAGACTTAGAATGTGAGGCCCACGCAGCGCTAAATTAGAAACTAATGCCTAATGGAATTGTGGAATATGGAGTTACAAGCTCTAATGTCAAGTCTGGTAGGCTACCCGTGGAAAAAGGGAAAAGCAGAAAAGAGGACCGAGAAAGAAAACAGAGTGGCAAGAAAGGAAAGTCCATGGGGTACTTCAGCCAAATGACCGCGGTTCTCGATTCTCTGCCTACTTTTAGAACTTTCTCGAGAAATTATCTGGCCAATTCAACAAATACCAGGTATAGATCCCAAAAGGGAGAGAGAAATGCTCCCCATAGTCATCATGAAAGTTTCCACATCGCTTTAACAAAGTGTTGTGGCGGGCCTCATATAGTTCCTTTCCCTGTATGATGGAATGAACTTTGTGGTTTGAAATTTCCGAGTCAAAATTAAGGAGTGCGTGCCAAAAGAATGAACTGGATAGGGGATACCAATTTTAATAGCCAATGAGTACAAGCTAAACCTTGTGATGAATGAATGAGAGAAAGCCGCCTCTGATGTGTAGTCTTTTGGGTCTGATTTGCTCAAACGTTCCAAGGACCGAACTATTAAAATTGGTAATGACCACCAAAAGAGATCTCAAGAGGCCTCTGAGTTTACCTCCGTGGACGAGGGATGTGTTAGAAGTTTGTTTGTAAAACAAATTAAGCGTGTGTTTCCTTGTCCCACATAGGAAATGTGAGAGAGGGTGGGCCAATTAATAAGTGTGAGACTTATTAGTATATCTAAAGAAAATATTGGGTGTGGGCTAGACGGTATGGATAAGTGATTATTAGGCGCATTTAGCACTTTACACGGTTTAATTAGCACTAACTCATTTATTTTTATTTTATTCCATATGGTTATTTTATTAACTTTAATTAGCTCAAAGGTTGTTTTTGTTTATTGAAAATTTTTGGAAATTATGAAAATTCGAAAATTTATTTGTTAAAAAAAATATTTTTTATTTTTTATTATTTCGAAATTTTATATTTGTGTCTTTTCAAGACAACTTCTGGAAATAATACTGTTCAATTTGTAACATTTCTCGAAGAGTTGCATTTGTTCATTTTTCAATTTATTCCAAATGAACACCTTTTTTTCATTTATTTTGTAATTTTTCACGAAGAGTTACCTATGTTCTTTAAGACCGATTTATATATATAGAAGAGATACATTAGTTACATTTATATATGAAAAATCAAGATCCGGACTCTTCTTTTACTAAGATACACTGAACACCAAGCCAATCCCACCGGAGAACCCATGCATTCAATTAGAAAACCTGCTCGGAAAGCTACTCCAATGACTCTTTGTCAGGAGAGAAAGCATATTCAAATAGTGCTATTGTTAAAAAGATTCATATAGAGAAGGTTTTCCTTTTTTTAGTGGGCCCATAGAAAATGTCACCTAGGACAGAATGAATTCAACTTTGCCTTTGCCAAACTTTCATATTTAAAAAATGTCCCAATCTCACAAGATGTCACCGACGACGGTTTGGGACGTTGGCAAGGCCAGATTTGGATGTTGGCACCAATATGGTGTTGGGCATTCTTGCTTAAGATCGCTTGACCTCAGGTTACGCCTAGGTTCTCCTAATCTTGGCATTTGTCGCCTTCGAGCGACCCAGCCAGTCTGGTGTTGGGCATTCTCGCTTGAGGTCGTGTGACCTTAGGTTACGCCTTGGGTTCGCTTGACATTAGCCGCCATTGCATTTGCGCAACCCAAGCGACGGTCATATGAGGTTGCCAGTAGCTAGAGTTTGCCTCATAGGAGGCTTGTGACCATTGAATCCTTCATCAATTTTGAGTTTTTTATTTAAAAATAGTAAAAGTGCTTTCTAAAGTGTGATTTTTCTAAATATAATTTAAATTTGGGTTATTTTTTGATGCACTCATAAATTATAATTTACCAAAATTTTTGCATTTCAAAGAACCTTAATCTAAAGGTCTTCGTATTTTCTCAAAAAAATAAAAATAAAAATTCCAACGACCGAATTAAACGCGCCTAGAGAGGGCTATCTCTCTGGAGGTCTATTTGCAGCCGGGCCTCTTTAACGGGGCCGGAGCTTGCGATTGGAAGTGGAAAAGTTTTGGTCTCAACAAAACCGATATTAACTGATCACATCCCCGACAGCATCGCTTTAACCCATCAAAAAGAAAAAAGAAAAAAGAACTATTTAATCACTTCCCCGCTCTGCAATTATCACTTCTGGAACTGACCAAAAAAAAAAAAAAAAAAAAAAAAATTATCACTTCTGAACATCTTATTGTTCCTGACATTCAGTACGGTTTAATGGTCATGATAGGAAGACATGTCGTAATCTTGCGGAGGAGTCTTGACTTTGGGTGGAGCATACCCGGAATCAACCAAAGAAACAAAAGAAGGTTAAAGATGATAAAAAAAAAATTGAAAAGAGAGGCCTTTCCTTTATCCTTTTCTCGCTGTATAAAAAATGGAGGCGCATTAAAGTCGAGCGGGTCCTTAATAGGTTCAATGAAGAATAAACAGATCGGAGATCCACCTTAAGGTAGGAATTCCAACAATATCACCTCCCATATTCCCCATCTTTCAAGAAGAATTATATAGAAATGAAATTGGGAGGAGTCTGACACATACAGACACTAACACGTTAAAATAAGAAATGTATATCCGAAATCAATCAAAGAAACAAAAGAAGGTTAGAGATAAAAAAAAAAAAAAAAAAATGAAAAGAGAGGTTTTCTCTTTGTCCTGTCGTCCCTCGTATAAAAAATTGGAGGTGTGCGCCGTTTGCGAGGATTGACTATGGACCATCGTAAGGTCAAGGCAAACCTATACATCGTGCCCTCACATGTCTACGGCTACATCGCGAGAATCCTCCTCCACCCTCGTCCAGGATGAAGCCGTCCGGTGAATGCTGGCCGGAGTTCATTGCCGCCGCCCGGGCCGTGTCGCTCGGCTTTTAGAGTCGCGGTCGATTAGGAATATGCGGCGGAGACAGCGAAGAAGAAGAAGAAGAAACCAAGAAAACCACGGGACATGGACAAAGGAGCAGGAGCACTGACGTCTATGCAAACTATCAGAACGGAGGAATCCACTGACGTTGTATGAACATCTAATTTTTATGTCCTGTACTAGTAATAAGCATGTCACTTTCGCAACTTTGGAGACATTTCGTTGAATAATTTTTAGTAAACTTTATCTAAGAAGTTTAAGGAAAAGATTAGTACTCTTATTAAAAATAACAAAGGCATTAAAGTGTTTCCCGAATTTTGAGTTCTGTTAATAGATTTTCTTTTCGCGAATAGCAAAAATGTTATTTTAACGAAAAATTTAAGAATAGAAATCTATTTTTATTTTACTTTTTACTGAATATAAATTATGAAATCATTTTTTTGAACCTACGAGTGTAGCTGTCACCTAAGAAGACCGACATTCTCCAGGAAGCGCCGTGTTGTGTCCGACACTCCGACACGTTCCGACATGCGGTCAACGAGTGTTGGAAAATCCGACACGTGGTCAACTCTTCCCAACACGCGATTCCGACATGCACGGGTCAATTTTAAAAATTTTCAATACTTGAGGGGATCAAAATTTAAATATATGAAAAAAATAATGAAAATAACAAAAATAAGGGGAAAGAATAAAATTCTTATTCTCAAGTTTTTCACTTATAAGTTCGATCTTCTGAGTGACGATGGAACGCCCATTTTCTCGTCAGTGTCGTTCCATTGCCCCCGCATACTTAAAGTTACAATTTTTTTTTTTAAATTTCTTTACGCCTCTCGCAAGTATCACTTGCAAGTTATCTCTTTTGGTCTATGTTATTGGCTTGTGAGTTATCTCTCACATTTTCCGTGGCGAATTTAGTGATTTCTTTTTCTTTTGGTCATACTTCGAGAGTTATTGTCTTGGATTTTCATTTTTCTCGAACCTTGTTTTGAGAGGAGCTCTAAGCTTGTCTATATAATGAACTCCGAACTTTGTCTAGAACTATAAGAAATCTCATTAATCTCCGACAAGTATAAGAAAACATGACATGTTCCTTTAAGTTTACTCTTTCATGTTTGCAATTTTTGAATTTCTCGTTCAATTTCTGTCAAATTAAAACAATAAATGATATTAACAAATGTTGGATTAATATTTTTAGTACAAATTAATTCTATGCTCTTTTTATTATTATTTATTTATTTTTGTATTTATATGAAAATATATATTTAATATATAACGTGTTGGAAGGTGTCGGAATTCTCTATTTTTTGAGAAATGACTTATTAGCGTGTCGTGTCGTATTGTGTCGTGTCGCATGTCGCATGTCGCCTGTCGCATGTCCTTGTCCGTGCTAC
This sequence comes from Eucalyptus cloeziana, assembly GCA_014182715.1. Lineage (NCBI taxonomy): Eukaryota > Viridiplantae > Streptophyta > Magnoliopsida > Myrtales > Myrtaceae > Eucalyptus > Eucalyptus cloeziana. Next base: position 2,817,716 of record CM024639.1, on the reverse strand, counting down.
GTAGACTGTCACGCCATTATTTAAAAGAAGGAGATGCGAATTGTATTGTACAATTGCAAGATACCTCGCCACAACATCGTGCAAAGGCGTTACATGTAGCAAAATTACTTACGATGTCATGATATACCGTAACAAGCAACATAAGTATTGTTATAAAAAAGAAAAAATCGTGACCGTGCATGAGTAGCACGCGTATGGAATGACTATTGGGCATCTACATAGCAATTAATAGATGTGGTTTTGTCAAAGGCTAAACATTATTCGATAAATTATGAGTTAAAATGCTAGTCAACGCTTATAATTATATTACCTTTTAGACTCTAGGATATGCAAAGAACATTAGAGTAACGTCACGACTTGCACGGTCTTTTTGTCAAGCTGCTAAGGGGCTATTTGGTAACTATCTAAACAATATCCGATTCTGATTTTTTCTTCCCGAGAGTAATTTTGGAACAGAATCGTGTTTGATAAAACTTTTGTTCCTGGGAATAAATTTTTATTTTTTTGTTTTCGGAAGTAGATTTGGAACTGAATCAAAAATAAGAAAAAAGGTTGATTCTTGGCCCTAGCGAGGCTAGCTTAGCCACCGGTGAGGCTTGGCTAACGAGGGCCGGCCTCGCCGAGGGCTGGCGACGCTCCGGTGAGGTCGCCAGCCCTCGTTTGCGGCGATCGGCCACAAGAAGAAGAAGAAGAAGAAGAAGAAGAAGAATAATAAGAAGAAGAAGAATAATAATAATAATAATAATAATAATAATAATAATAATAATAGTAGTAGAAATAGGAAAAAAAGTAAAAAAAAGTAAAAAAAAAAAATTAAAATAAATTGATTTGGAATATAATCAATAAGCACGATACCAAACGTAATTCTATTTCGGAATCAGAAATTTTGGATAGTTACCAAACGACTTAAAATGCTTAGAAATTGTTCTTGAAAACAAAATAAAAAAGAATCATTTTTTATTAGAATCTATTCATGGAAGCATAATCGTTACCAAACGTGCCCTAAATCGGACTGAAACGAGACAACACAATTAAAACATATTATATATATGAATATATGTAAGAATATGAGGTGATGGAAAGCTAGGTGGAGGAAGATAGAGTATAAGAACATGGATATTGCTTTCTCATACTAAAGACGAAGACGTACTTTTACAAGCCTATTTATAATACATAAGGTCTAACTAATTTAGATAATAATTGTACAGAAAATGAGAAAAATATGATTCCCTAATGTACAATATCAATCACACGATCATATCAAATATACAACATCAATCAACTCCTAATCACATCATGAGTAACTGTATTTCCAACGAAATACATATTCAATTTTGCTAATTCCTCCAAACGAGATGACGTGACTATTTTTTTTTTTTTTGGTCAGTTATGACGTGACTAATTTTTTGATTAGTCCTACGCTAATCCTACTCTAAAACTCACTCTCAGACTTTTGCCCTGCCTCCTTGCAGGACGTGAGAGTCGAAACCCATTTCCTGAAATGAAATCGTCCCTACCCCAATCCCCCTCTGAGAATGTGGAGATTTGAACCCCCAACCCCCCTTCCAAGATGGAAGGGTGTTTATTAGGGCGAACCCTCGTTGGTCATGACGCGACTAATTTGAACATACCACTTTTTCCACTCTCGCTTTTAATTTCTTTCTTCTAAAAAAAAAGAAAAACTTCAGGTCGCACATTTCAAAAGCGAAATTGACCCGGCCGCCGTTTCGTGGGGACGGGCCGGCACCAATCGCGACGCTTAGCGTGGGCGGAGGAGGCGGAGGCGGAGGAGGAGGAGGAGGAGGAGCGGGCGGCGCAGGATAGCGGGCGGAGGTGTGGCGCACGTTCGAGCCGCGTCGCGACACCGCTCACGTGTCGGTCTCTCTCTCTCTCTCTCTCTCTCTATATCAGCCTCTCTTTCTCGGGTTGAGAAACCGGAACTCGCGACGAGAGCAACGCCAGCTAGGAACGGCCAGCGAGGCGAGACAGCATCCAGCATCATTGTACAAAAGGCCAAGCAGAAAGCCAGGAGCGCCCTCGTCAGTCAGATAGAGAGAGAAAGGGACAGAGAGAGAGAGAAGGGGAGTTTTTCTCCGGGGAGAGATTCTCCGGAGGGTAGGGTGGCGGTTGCTTTGCTTTTCCGGGTCGTTTCTTGGTCGTCCGCGTCCCCGTTCCGCTCGCTGGTCGGAGAAGATGGCGGTGGATCAGTCCGCGGTGGGTTGGATCTTGGCGTCTCTTCTGGGTCTCGCTGCGCTGTGCCGTCTGGTGGCGAGGAGAGGAGGGAGGAGAGGAGGCGGGGAGGGGAGGGAGTGCGGCGTCGTCGGGACCGACGGCATTGTGACGACGGGCAAGCAATGCGGATCCGAATCCGTGAACGGGGACGGCAGCGAGGCCGACGTCATCATCGTCGGGGCGGGCGTCGCCGGTGCGGCCCTCGCTCATACGCTTGGCAAGGTGATTTCGTTTTTCCTTTTTTTCCTTTTTTGGTTCGTTTCGCGTTCTGAAACCCACGTTCGATGCGCTCCTGTGATTTTTTCCTGTATTTTTTTTTTTTTTTTTGGAGCCTGAGGAATCTTGTTTTTTTTCTTGCGTTTTTCGTTTGGAATTCCAATCGTTATAGGCAACGCGTTCGGTATTTTGTTTTATTTGAAAAAAAAAAAGAAAACAATTTGACTTCTGGAGATGGAGTTTCTGGCCAGGAATTGATATACTTGGACGCAGATGCATCCTGCCAAATCCCATTTTGTGGAAATGTTTTCATGCTTTGTAATCCGACAGAGTGTTGAAGGAATTAGCAGTCTCATAATGTAGCTGGACAATGATAAAGATCTAGTTTTCGCGAACGATTTGATCGTGAATCAATCAATTATCCTTTCCCGCTTTATAGATTTGGTAAAGATATTGGTATTTGAGTGGTTCCATAAGTTTGGTATCCGAAAGCCTGGTTCTTGTTCCCTATAGTTCATAACCAACTCTGTTTCGCGAATTTTAGTGGCCGCTAGTTGGTGAGCATTTTGTCAGCGCCTCCTGTCCATATGATGGGCTGTAATGATTTCAGGCATCCACCATGTCTTCAGTAGTTCAATCAAACAAATCTCATTACTGCAGTATTTGTAAGGTTTTGGATGGATTTTAGTTTTGCTGGAGGGAATCCATAGATGTCTTGCAGATTTGTTGTCTCCGGAAACCCTGTCTTATTTGAATGCTCAAAAAGAGTTTCAGGAAAAAACCGGGCACTACCATCATGTGAGGACATAATCTGAAGGGCCATATAAAGAAAATGACCAATTTGTTCGACCAATCCTTGATGTATTTGGTTGAACCTCTATTTTTCCGATCTTAAGATACTGACTGGAGTCCAGTTGACAACCTGGGCCTCTGTCTCCTGTGTTGTGATGTGACATTGGTATGGCAACCAACCACATGCTTTCCCTAACCCTGTGGGGCCTGTAGATTTGGCTGCTAGTTGTGGGGTTAATTGTATCTATTTGGCCAATCATACCTACCGGCCATTCTTTTCAAACCTATAAATGGAAATTGGTACCACTAGGAGGGCCCTCCCGCTACAGGTATGTTGAAGAATAATTGTGGATCACAGCACCAGGCGGCATTCAATGAACATAAGTTATATGTGCATCAATTGACGATTTAAGATGATTTGCAAGCTTAATTATCCGTCAACCAAGTGAGCAACATTGGAGAGGTCCTTCACTATCTTCTTTCCTGTAGAAAACTTTTAACTTTTACAGCTATCGGCCGTTATAATTAAGATTGACCTATTTTTTTCTGCTGTTTTTTTTAAATCGAATTGTTGGAATCGGTTTCCTTGTTTTCTGGAAGATTAAAAATTTTGAAACAAGAATTTAATCTTTTAATTGGATTGCAGGATGGACGCAGAGTGCATGTCATCGAACGAGACCTGACAGAGCCTGATCGAATAGTTGGGGAATTGCTGCAACCTGGCGGCTATCTTAAGCTAATTGAGTTGGGACTCGAAGGTATGAAGAAATCACACATTTGGTTATCCAAAATTTGGGATTTTCATTTTGATAGTTGCTGGCATCTCTCTTAATCTCCTTGTCTAAGTTACAGCTAAAGATAGATGTTAACTGATGTTTGTTTCCTTCAGATTGTGTGAAGGAAATTGATGCTCAGCGGGTGTTTGGTTATGCTCTTTTCAAGGATGGACAAAATACTCGATTATCCTATCCCTTGGAGAAATTTCACTCAGATGTGTCTGGGAGGAGCTTTCACAATGGACGTTTTATACAGAGAATGCGGGAAAAAGCTGCGACTCTCTCCAAGTAAAATTTTTGTTCAATAGGGATATATATCACTGTTTCTGTTGCTTAGCCTTCTTGAGAACTGTCCAAGCGTAGTATTCTATTCTCCATTGGAAAATAGACTTTCTGAAATGCATAAGCTGTTTGAACTTGGAACCTGAGTTAATGTTTGTACAAATTTAACTTAAGCTTGTAAACTCATGCAAAGTTCTATGGTGATGTTCATGGAGAAAAGTTCTTTGCTTTGTTCTTTATGTACTGTGTTTGACATATACATATACTAAGCATGCCGTATGCCATCTGCCTTTGTTGTCGTTTTTTCATTTGTTCAACTGGGATGAAGCTGTTTTCAGAAAATTGTAACCTTCTGCGCCAATGATATGTTGTGGACTTCCTTATGTAAGCTTTTTGTTACTTTTTTTTTTTGATGATAAAACTCTGTTTCTTTTTTTTCCCCCTCATTTTTCCATCAGTGTAAAACTGGAGCAAGGGACAGTAACCTCTTTGATAGAAGAAAAGGGAACCATTAAAGGCGTGCAATACAAGACAAAGGATGGGAAAGAGCTGGCGGCTTATGCACCTCTGACTGTTGTCTGTGATGGATGTTTCTCAAACCTGCGTCGCTCCCTTTGCAAACCCAAGGTTGAGAAAATTCACACGTTCCTCATGCTTTTCTGTTTCTTGAGTTGAAAATGAACTGCATGAGTACCAAGTAGGACTTTTTTCTGTGCACATGTTTCTTCACGAGATGTAGATCTACTCTCACAAATCCTACTTTATTTTTCCCACAGGTTGACATACCGTCATGCTTCGTTGGCCTGATTTTGGAGAAATGTCAACTTCCTTATGCAAACCACGGGCATGTTATTCTGGCAGATCCCTCTCCTATCTTGTTTTATCCAATCAGCAGCACAGAGGTCCGTTGTCTCGTTGATGTACCTGGGCAAAAAGTGCCAAATATCTCGAACGGTGAAATGGCTAACTACTTGAAGACAGTTGTAGCTCCTCAGGTACGTAACCATGCATTATTGTCGTATGTCGTCTTTGTAAGATACTATCATGCCACAAATCCATTCTGGTATCTTAATGAACGGTGTTTATTTCATTTAGCTGAGTATGTGGGTTTTTCTATTCAGGTTCCTCACGAAATTCACGAAGCCTTTGTTGCCGCTGTTGATAAAGGAAACATAAGGACAATGCCTAATAGAAGCATGCCTGCTGCTCCCCATCCCACTCCTGGAGCTTTATTAATGGGGGATGCATTCAACATGCGCCATCCATTAACTGGAGGGGGAATGACTGTGGCACTCTCGGATATTGTTGTGCTCCGTGATCTCCTCAGGCCTTTGCGTGACTTAAACGACGCACCCACTTTGTGCAAGTATCTAGAGTCCTTCTATACCTTGCGCAAGGTAAGTCTCATCCCTTCTCCAAAACATTGTCAACCTTGTCCACTTGTAAAATAATTCCTAGTTTTCACTCATATGTTTTCTCGTTTTCTGGTATATGCAGCCGGTGGCATCCACGATAAATACATTGGCGGGAGCCCTATACAAAGTCTTCTGTGCTTCACCTGATCCAGCAAGGAAAGAGATGCGACAAGCCTGCTTTGATTACTTAAGCCTTGGAGGCGTCTTCTCAAATGGACCAGTTTCTTTGCTTTCGGGTTTGAACCCTCGACCATTGAGTCTGGTTCTCCACTTCTTTGCTGTTGCGATCTATGGAGTTGGCCGATTAATGCTGCCTTTTCCTTCAATTAAGCGCATGTGGATCGGAGCTAGATTGATATCGGTGCGTTATCTACTTACCTGTTTGGTCAGGATTGTCCTCTTAAGTCCAATCATCTATGAAACACGTTGACCATGGATGATCACAATGTTTGAGTTTTGTGCAGGGTGCATCGGGAATCATATTCCCCATCATCAAGGCTGAAGGGGTAAGGCAAATGTTCTTCCCCGCGATGGTTCCTGCGTACTACAGAGGTCCACCTGCGAAGTGAGATCCATAAGCCAAGCTCAAGCAGTAGCTAAAAGCTTCAATGAACACAAAGGACAGTTAGTGGTGGCCTCTGCTTTCCCTTGGGAGGGTAATGTTTCAGCAGCGTCTGAAAGTTTTGGGTATTCAGATCTTGTCCATAACTCCATGTAGAAACTATCATGTGGGATGTTTTCTCGAATGTGTGGCTCTGTGACTCGGAACGAGACTAACTTATCAGATGATTGTTTTTGTTGTCGGTTTGTCTGTGTCAAGAGGTAAGGACAGTTTTTGAGGAAGTGTGATCTCCACCCACCAATCCCATGCGATGAACATATCGAATTGAGCGTCTGAGTATCACCCAGGATATATATTTAGATATTGATACTCCTGACATGGACAATTTGATTGTCAAGACCTTGGCGTATTCCCAAAATGCGGGGCCCGTGGGCAAGGAATTATTAAAAACTATAGGAAAAGAGAAGGGAACCCACATGGGCCATGAGTAGGATTCAAATTCAGAACTTTTTGACTCTCTTTTAGACCTAATTCCGCAATTATTTACTCCGATATCTCAAACTGCTAATATCAAGAAATTTCACGACGTGGATCACCAGTGTTTTGGAGGCTAATGATGATATCAGCTCACGCATCAGAGCATTTCTGCATAGTCGGAACTCAGCCATACTCAATGCATTTCTCCATAATGATACATAGTTGATAGCGTCATGTCAATAGAATGTATAATTACAAAGATATTCGAGAACAGCAATCTTGAGGCCTGACTGTTTTAACCATTTCCATGTTATTCTTTACAAGAGCCAGACACCCCCGGGCCGAAACCCATGCATGTCCACAAAATGCAATGGATGTGCGAACTTGAGGTTCAGTACATCTTGTTTTTTCGTTCTTGTTTTATAGCTTCGTAGGACGTCATGACTTCTTTGAACTTTGCCTCTGCAACTTCTGTCCGTAAAATAATAGACACAACAAAGAGAGAAAAAAAATGTAGAGAATGAGAATCTAATCAATTCATTTAACCTGCACAAGCTGAAAAATTTCCTGTCTTTATGCAACAATAAAACACAGCCCACCTTTATTATTCTGGTTCTGATCTGGGTGGAACTCCTTTGCCTTGGCCCTAAATGCTGTCTGCAGCAATTGAAAGACGCAAATCTCGTTCACCATACGAAGCAAAACAAGATGGACAAGTCATAGAAAAGAAATATACACTAAGCAGCATAATAAAGCTCAGACACGGTACGAATTATCTGTGCTGTGTGGAAGGCACAGAAGAAGAGACAACAGAAATCTCATAGGAGTGTACATGCTCAAATTAGTGAACTCAGGCAAATGCCCAACATACATGCCCCATCCCGAACTAAAATTATGTGACATATTTCCAGTAAATGTGTTAGTGGAAATGTGTTAGTGAAGTACTTTTTCTGGGGGCAGTATTGGAGGATGCACACATCTGACAATCAGTGTAAACAGTCGGTAAAGACATCTTTAAACACATCTGGCTTCATACCTTGATCTCTGCTTCAGTGTATGGTGTTCTTCGGGACCTATTGCATGAAAGACCAGTCAGAAAACATAAATGTCAATGCTAAAGACAAGCTCAAACATTTTATAGGTTACTAAATCCAGTGAAAATCAAGTTAATGGAAATGCAATATCTGGAACTCCACATAATGAGTCTCCATTACTCCTATAAAGGGGACTATTTTGAAAGTAGTTATAGAATTCTCATTATCACATCATCATACAGAAGATATGTCAGTCAACATAGTGATGAGAAGTGTAAATTGATAAGAGTCTGCGCTGCTTCCTGAAATGACTCAACAGTAGATGTCAAGTGACAGCTGCAAGGTCTAAAAACCCATTCGAAGTAGAAACATAGCTTTATCCTCATGCTTTAGACTATGGATCAACACCCAACATAACAGTCGTACAAGCATTTCTGAAAATGGTGATAATCCTCAAAGAACCTTACTCTTTCCACTATACACTTTGCAGATGATATATATATATTTTTTTTTTTGGTAAGGTACTTTGCAGATGATATTGATGGACATTGGATCCAAATTTCATATATATATATATATATATATATATATATCACAGCAACAATATTTCTAAACTTAGTCAATTCTTTTTTCTTGAATAAAATGAATAAGAAAAGATGAAGGAGTACCAGAAAAAAATAAACAGACTTTATCGTTCAAGTTACATGTTAGGCACCTGTTTGAAAACCTTTGTTCCCCAATTTCAAGATGATAGCTACAACAGTTTCCTCATACTATCATTACCTGTCAAGACCTAAAACTGAATAATGGTGTGATAATGGGTAAGTTGATCTATCCCTTGACATTTCCTTGTAATTGGTCCAATGATCTCCATAGGATGCGTGAGCCTTCCAATACCAATCGTCCTGCTGGAAATGGTAATTGTATGCACCAGGATCATTTCGACTCCATCTCTCGTAACTCCTTCTATATTTGGTCCTCTCTCTGTTAAAGATTCTTTGCATGCGCCTTATACGCTCCTACAGAAGGACGACAGGCAATGTCATCGGTTGACACTGGCATGACAAAGAAAACAAAGAACGCAGCCAAGTCCCCTATAAATGAAGCCCCTAGACAAGAATAAAGTCATATCACCTCAAAGCTTGGATAAGGATATATATGATCTTAGGTATATAATAATCACTAGTACCAACCCGTTCAGCAGCATTATCTGAAATTCTGGATACTGCTCTCACTAACTAATTCCTTGGAAGAGTATAGGTGGTGCAGCAATTAAAAGAGCTAGCAAGAGCTGGCTTATCTAAATATTAAGTTGCCCTTAAGGATGAAGCTATAAAGGACGGGAAGAATTTACATCTCCTCTTTGGGTGGTGAAAGTCAAAGATTAAATTCGATCTCCAATATCTGAATGCAGGGTTATGAGGTTCGTATTTGGGTCTTCTCAGGGCACTCGCTAATCATATCTACTAAAGAATCATCATTTTAAACGCACTGATAGTGCATAAGGCGAGCAAAACAGTGATTGAAGATGATAAAGTTCTTTTATTTGAAGTTTAACTAGTGCTCCCAGGGTGTTCATATCTAAAATCCTTCATATTTTACTTTCAGCCACGAGTCCACAAGCCCATAATAAGCAATAGAAATTGTGCATATACATCTCTATTGAACCTCCATTCCTTTGCCAGACTAGAATAGTACTATAAGTGAACTATTATTCAAGTGATATGACTACCACAAGGGTAAAGGCATTTTAATAGTGAATTTCTCCCTGAAGTGACACCAATTTTACACATATATCTTTAGTGGCTACAACATGGACCTTCCTATTAGAAACTTACCACTCGTTCCATTTCCTCTTCATAGGCCTCCTCAAGTCGCTGATTGTACCTCCTCCATGCTTCCTCCTGAAAAGCTGAACGGAATGTTTTTCTTCCTGACGCTTGTGACTTGGGTATCTCTCGCATTGCAAATTACAAGATCATATTCAGCTCCAACGGAAGACATTGCAAAGAACACAAAGAAGGACTGCGTATCAATCTTTTAAAAGCTTTCGACTTCATGAAGCACATCTAAAGAAACTACGCACAACTCTCAACTGATTCAGCCGGTCCATCGTAACTCGAAGTTTGACAATCCAGTCGCGCGGTTAATGGAAACGACCTATGTTAAGTTGATTCATTCAATCCAATCTTTCTGTACCTGAGAATAGAACCAATCGACATTTCTCCGTAGCTGCAAAACCTACAACAAACAATGAGGAAATCATCACCTCGGAGCAACTAGAATGACAAAGTGAATGCCCTTTTAAACTGACAAAGAATTGCAGAAACACGCATGAGCCCAGACCCCCACAATTATCGACAAACTCTCTAACGCAGCATCGCCTCGCGCCCTACGGGGACACGACTCGCCCACCAATCCCAGTGGCTTGCCAACACAGGCAATTCGTCAAACACGTGCATGAAGATGACGAGATTCACCGCGAAAGTGGTGACGAGGGAGCCAATCAAGCCGAACACGAATATGCCGTAAAGCTTCAAACTTTCCTGCTTCTCCCCAGGACGGCTCCTCGTCGACGACGGCCACCGCTCGTCCTTGCCCGGATTGCCGCCGCCCTCCGCCGTCATTTGGATTCAGCCCACGGAAAGAAATTCATCTCCGACGGTCGTCGGCGGCGGATAAAGACATGTTCTTTGGGGACCCTTTTGCGCGCGGATTACGCCGCTCGATCCCTGCGCCACCCCGCCTCAGTCAGATGACGAAGAAGAGTGATGGAAAATGCTGGCTCATCCGGAACGAGGTTTTGGCTATGGCGGTGGATCGATTCTCAGGGCGAGAAGTCAGAACAGAGATGACGTCATGTATCTGCCACGGAGGCAGAGAGAGGAGAGAGCAATGGCCAATGAGAGTATGCCTCGTTCCCGGGTCCACGCTTTCTTTGATAATTTCTTCTTCACATTTTAAAAACACAAGCCTTCCTTGTGTTATTATCTCTTTCCCTAATTTAGAATTAATACTACGAAAAATCATAAATTAATATATCTATAATAAATTTACTTAAAATTACCGATACACCTAGAGTTTTATTCATCCATTTCATCTTGATATTTTGAAAATAGATTAGTTGAACTTGAGAATTCTCTCATTGAAATTGAATAAGTAAATAAAATGAAATTGGATTTGGTTGGATGGCACTAATTAAATCGAGTGCTAATTATATTTTTTATTGAATTAACTGATCAACTTGTCATCAAACATTTTTTTTGGGACTCAACAATTTTCACAAAAAATTTAATATATTTCACTTTTATTATTATGAGAACAAATTTACTTTTCATTAATCTTCTTTTTATTTTACTGTCAAATTACTAAATTAGATGACAAATGACAATTGTCGAATATACCAATTTGGAGTTTTACCCTCAATTTGTTATAAATGTACTGATTTGTGATTTTTTTTTATAGTATTAATCAAATTTAACGAAAATTAACAGATGATAATTATGTCATAAATATATAAATTTGAAATTTTTATGATCGGAAGAATTAATTTGAGATAAATTTATCATGAGTATCAGTTTGGGATCAATTTAAATTTATCGTAAGTACACTGATTTGGGATTTTTGTAAGTACACTAATTCAGGATTTTTGTGATATTAACTCCTAATTTATGAGTATTATGTGTTTTCGTGGATAACCGGGTGCACGAATATGCATCAGCTTCGAAAGGTTGGCTGCTGATCATTATTTAGAGACCCTGACAATTCTTTTGCTCCTTGGATCGTATACGAGATAGTACACATTACAAATCCTGACTATGCATAGTCCGATAGTCCGGACCATATGCATTGCCAGCTTGTTCGTGGTCCATGACTTGAGAGATCTAAAAAGAGAGATTGAGGCACAAGGAAGCACTCCATAGTTTGAGCAGCTGCCTCACTGCAAAGAAGATGATGCAAGGACAGACCTCGCGATGAAGTTCAGGTATACAAATTTTAACTCGAGCAGCGAAGCTCGACCAGTGCTGCAGAATAAATTGATCAGAACGACGACATTATTCGAAACAATTAACTATTCACATGTCCGCAGTCTCTTGATGACGGGGTGAAGAAGACAATGCTATGTACATTGTCGTCCATGCCTGATCCCTTAGAAGGTGTTCCGCAGCACTCAATTGATTTCCACGACCCAGCCATACTTATCCTTGATCTGACCCATCTGGATGCCGACAAGGATATCGTGTAATCTCCGGCAAGCGGTTTGAGCTCCCGTCCTGAACTCGATCCTGTGGTTTCCATGAATGGGAGTTGTCAGAATTGCACGAAAAATTGACATGAGAGACTGCAATAGATTGATTCTTCGTTCTGACTTGTGTTTGGTGCACTAGTGCAGTGATTATATAGCTGACAAAGACAGCGAGAAAAAAAGCTAACCTTTTGTCTTTGTAAGTAATACTGCCCACGGATGCAACCACAACCGCAGTTCCGGTGCAGAAAACTTCCTCTGCCTCCATTAGTTCTTCCACCGGAATAGCACGCTCCTCGACCTAATACGATTCACAGGCATTTTAAACCATGTGCTTAAGATGGCATGTGATGCAGAGGTTATGGAATGGGATGTATTGTTGCAGATCAGGCTGGGAATTTTAGTGGGAATTACTCCTATGTATTCGCATAATCAGTAATTATTCTAACCATGCTGATAGTCGGTAAGGATCTGTGAAATTTAGCATTTTGTTGCTGCAATTTTAAGGCCAAATGTTGCTGGTCCTCTGTTTCGGAGTTTATAGACAATTACCTGGTATCCTAGATCACGAGAGATTTCTATGATGCTTTTTCTGGTGACTCCAGAGAGAATAGTCCCTTTTGTAGGAGGAGTTGAGAGGACATTTCCCTGGAAGAGAAAAGGAAAATAAAGGGAAGAGATGATTGCCAAGAGTTAGTTCATAGAAATAAAAGGAATAACAAACGACTCAAGTCTCCAATTCATCTACCCAATTTTGCAGAAACTTTCACTTCAAGTGTCCTGAAATTTTTCCAGGCCATGAGTTATGACTTATCCGGGAAACTTGGTGGATAATATCGTTTACACGTCGCACCAAATGGTTGAATTTAGACACCATTTTTTCTACGTTACCTTCAGGACGAAAATGTTGCAAGAAGACACCTCCTCCAAATTTTTCTTGTCAACTGAGTCAAGATATAAGACATCAGAAAACCCTCTGCTCTTTGCTCTGCCTAATGCTTTCAAAACCTGCAAATTCGGTAGGGGAATGATCCCTATCAGAAAACGCGAAGCAGTTGCAAAGGAACTTTGAATCTACATCAAGAATCATATGCTCACTGGTGCATAATTGGTTATAGTCTTGATGCCCCCAGTGCCACCTCGAGATGCACGATCAAACTCGTCCTCAACGTACAAACTCAGGGGCGCCGTGCCCTCCTGTACCCAAACCGCAAGCATTTAGTGCCTCGTGTCGAAATTTTGATCCATAAAAGCTTCTTTAGAGGAGAGACTCACTTTGAAATAATTACAGACAGGCGACCCGTATATCAGAAAAGTGAATTCGGGGGCTGGTGCCAAACCCAATATCGGACCACTTCCCATGAGCAAAGGTCTCATGTAAAGAGACCCTTTTCCAGGAGGAGGAACCTGAATAATAACCACTGCACCGTAAATAACTGGGATTCCAACACGAATTCGAAATTCCACAATTTTTTTATAACCCAATCGGTGAATTGAGCAGCAGGAGAGAAGCAAAAAAATTTTTACCCATCGCTTGTTAGCGAGAGCGGTCTCTCTTACAGCGTCCACGAACTGCTCAACAGAAGGCGCAGGCATACACATCCTGTCAGCGCCAACCTTCATGCGGATCGCATTCTGATCGGGACGGAAAAGCAGAAGGCTACCGTCTTCTTTCCTATATGCTTTCAGTCCTTCAAAGAGCCCCTGGATTTGTTTTGCAAACTGTTAGATTTGGAGATAAACTTCATATGCATGGTGTCATTTTAAGTCAAGTTTCCGTCACATCGTTCTTTAGTCTACTTTTTCCCTCCCATGTTACTTATGCTGCCACTTCATCCTGAGAAACCTCATTCCAAGCACGGTCTTGTTTGGATGATTTCAAGCTCGGGCCATTATTCTTTGTTCTTTCCATTAAAATAATGCAGTATACGTCACAAATTCGTCTGCTTGGCTAACTATCAGAGCTCAGAAGCGGAGATCAGATCATAAACTCACCTGTCCATAGTTTAAGACTCCTGCTGAAGGGCTAAGCTCAATGTTCCCGTAAGCCTTAACTTGCCCTCGTTCAAACGTCCCGTTTTGTCCGCACTTCATTTGGTACATGTAATCCGTCGGCATCAGGCCGAACCCAAGGTTGTCCCAGTCCACGTCCGCATACTCATCCTCCTCCTTGCGTGTGCTGCCATCCAGAGTCACAGCAAGTCATAAGAAAGTCAAGATAAAAGAAAGTTGCTCCTAACCATCGTCTTTCTATCAGTTTCATCTCTAGAGAGTCCACAGGTTCACACGTTCAGTCTTGGTCCTACTCAAAATTATATTCTTTCCCGCAGTTTTCTTGGATTCTCTGAGAATGCCAAAGTTGGGGTAGGTGTTGATAACACGTTGGAAACACAGCTGATGACGCAAGTTCCTTATCCACATCAGCCATTAGCAATTTGCTTAAAAAGTTCGATCACAGACTAAACATGTCGATTTCCCCTCCCTGTCTTATTTCCCGTATCGAGCACGAACGGGCGATCCGCAACAGCCATAACTTAGATCTACATGCTGAGATTTGAGAATATACCCCCCACAGAAGGAGTCACGAGAGATCCAAGTGCACATGAACGTGGGTTTTTTTACTTCGAAATCGAAGACCAAGTACCCAAATAAACAATACTAATCAACGGGCCCTCGACTAACTTAATATTGTCGGCGGGCATAGTCTATTACTCCCGCACCCCGGCAACTGCCATCAAAATCTTTCGGTTCAACACGCGTTCTCAAGCCGTCACGTCACGACAAAAACAGAACCATGCTCTGTTAGCCGTGACGACAAAAAGTGGATCATTCTCAGTTACCTGTAAACAGATGGCTCGCATGTTTGCAGCAGAGACGACGCTGCCTGAGATGTGTAACCCCAGCAACGTCCGAACTGGAGGAAATAGAATCGTCAGATTCATGAAACCAAAGCGATCACTAATCTTCGCATGCAAAAGAGAAAGAATAAGAAAATTCCGTTCCTGGGATCTTCACCACGTTTGAACAGAGTAAAATGAAAACTCTGTTACGGACAGTTCGTTTAGCCTACTCGGCGGAGCCAATTATGTTCAAGACGAGTCGCTGCTTTTGGTCTTAAGCTGTGTGAGCTTATAAGGCCTCGTCCCTTTTTCAGACAACTGGACGTGAATGACCTTGTTATCTTTTTTGGCCTTTCCTTCCTAAAGATTTCTTACACTAAAAACAGACAAGATTCGTTTTTTACCAACTGGGCTCTTCTCACCGTCAAAAAGAATTGCAGAATAGACATGACTGAGCTTCCGATTGATCAAAAGGGTCCACAAGCCCACGAAAGGATAGCAAGAACACGAGCATCGTACTGGTCCAAAGCTATCAAAACGACAAACCAGAGAGAGAGAGAGAGAGAGAGAGAGAAGATTCAGGTTCAAGTCACTAGCCTTCGATAGGGAAGAGCGAGAGCCGTTTCCCAGGGACGGCACGATCCTGCGGCAGACGAGGCTTCTCGAAACCATGGTTTTGGCCGGCGGTCGCTCCTGCTACGAACGGCTCCCGAGACTTCGCTTCGCTTCGCTTTTTCCGAGTCTCCAACTGGATAGTCAGAGCATCAACACCTAAAAAAGAACCAGGTTCGATCGGCAATAATTCTTGACGTGTTGAAAAGCGAGCGAATGACCTGAAGTGATGGACACGATTGTGGAAAAAGAGCAGCGGGGAGGTCCCCTCTCTAACCAGGAGTGCGCCGCGGGGTGAGTGCACGATGTCGAGATGCTTGACGGATGTCGAGACGCTTGACGGATGTCGACTGGACTGAGAGAGGAAAAACAGGGGAGCACCGGAGCGAAGGGAGGAGAGAGAGCGCCAAGATATACGACTAGAGGCAGTCGACCAGGGAACCTCCAACTTCCATACGAGAAAAAAGATCGAATTTTTATCGTGTTGGTCATGGGGAGGAGGATATTTAAGAATCTCACATACGGCGCACTGATAAAAAACCAGTGACCGTCCTCCATTACGGTCAATTAATGACTGCTCCCCAAATTTTTTTTTTTTGTTATTGTAAGCTTAAATTGAGAGGTGAAATTCTAAGAGAGTCCATACAATCAATTTTCATGAGTATAATAAAAAAAATATATTAGATACTATAATATAAAAATTACAAGTAAAAAAATATTATTACCTATTAAAAAGAAATCATTGATGTCATTATATAGATTTGTTAAATTTAAAATATAGAGAAACACTTGAGACGTTAGCTTTGCAATTAATAATAAAATCATTGCTGGCTTCTCAGTCCTTTCATCAAAATCAAAGTGCTTGAGAAAAACTCACCGGTAATCTAAAATTGAGATCGGTTGTATCGATTACGCATAGAACAAATAAAGTAAAGAAAATAACAAAATAAGAATAATGAATTAGCAGAGAAGAAAATTTACCCCATTGATACAAATCTCGCAAATGAAGATGTATTGAGCCTAAGACATTACAAAATCAATCTTAGTCTCGAGTGTTTTTTTTTTATCTTTTAAATTTAATAGATTTATATAATGACATTAGCAATTTCTTTTTAATATATGGTAATATTTTTCACTTGTAATATTTATATTTTAGTATCTAATTTAGTTTTTCATCATATTCATGAAAATTAGTTTTGTGGGCTCTCTTAGGATTTTGTTTCTCAATTTAAGATTGCAATAAAAGACATAAAAAAGAAAAAGAAAAAAAAATTGGGTGAGATGAAACGGATTAAAAAAGGTCAACCGGTCTCATCAAAAAATGAGCAGTCCTTAGTTGACCGTCACTCCGTTACTTGATGGAGAACGGTCAACTAAGCATGTTCAAATAAAAAATCATCGATTCGAAAATCACGCGTGCCTATGTTTTGGTAGGATTTTGAAATAAAAAAAAAAAAACATATTTATCTTTTATTTATTTATCAAGAGCGAATAAATTAAAACCCTATTTGGAATCGTTAACGCCGGTTTTGGAAAGAAAAAAACTCGTAGGGTCCATATACCTACATAGTAGTCAGACAATTACATGTTAACTGGTCTAAGTTTTGGAAGGAGCTAAAGAGGGTAGGCATGCGTATCTAAATATGCATATAATTAATGATCAAGATGATATTAATTTACATGCAGCTGCGGATTAATACGGTGAGATCTCCATGTATTTAATGGTCGAGATGATATTAATTTACAAGCTTATCCCTTTCGAACTTTGGAAGGAGTAGGAAAGGGGGTAGGGCATATCCAAATTCGGGTGGATTGGTAGAGTTTCCACGTTGGATGGAAAAAGCATCTAAAGAGCTTCTTTTATTAGGTTGCCCAATAATGCTAGGGAGCTTCTTCATTAGGTTCGTTGTATCTCGCAGGCAGTAGTGCCGGAGAAGGACAAGTATGGAGCTTCCATCTACATATAATTCATTAATTTCATTTCATGTATATTAAAAAAAGAAAGGACTTCCTTTTAAAAATCAGGCACGTTATCATAAGATGCTTTCTAGCGTGAAAATATATAATAAGGAGGAGAGCGCAAAAAAAAAAAAAAAAAAAAAACCCAAAAGATTTGAATTTGGAATCTCTTCAAGTTTTATGTACATTTAGCTTAGAGAGTTCAATCTATGACTAAAGCATGTAAAGAGTGGAAATATATATTAAGGAGGGGACCTATAAAATTTGAACTCAGGACCACATCAATTCTTCAATGTATACCTATTCTAACATTTATTTATACGTGTATATCAATAATCTTTCTCTCATATATAGGCTCTATTCAAGTATCATTCTACACCAACATGTCTCAATTCGAATAATTTATCTTTGGTCTCACGAGATTTCTTCCTTAAGATATTCACTAAACACGGATACATATCGAAAGGGAAAAGTGCTAAAAAAGTCATAAACCTTTTGTATTTGTGCTAATTTAGTTTTAAACCTTTTTTTGGTGCTAATTTAGTTCTAAATATTTTTACTTAGTGCCGATTCGGTCCTTTCCGGCCAATTTTGGCCGGATTTTGCTGACTGGACGTCGGCCGGCGGACGTGGCATGATCGATGATGATGTGGAGTTGGCGACCGACTGGAGGAGGGAGAAAAAAAAAAATAAAAAATAAAAATATTAAAATATTATTAAAATTTGTCCACATCAAGATCGATCGACTACGTCGTAACGCCGACGTCAGGTCAAGAAAATCCAGGTCAAAATTGGCCGAAAGGACTGAATCGGCACTAAGTAAAAATGTTTAGAACTAAATTGGCACCAAAAAAAGGTTTATGATTAGATTGACACAAATACAAAAGGTTTAGAACTTTTTAAACACTTTTCCCCATATCGGAAATCAACGACCATTCATTTTTGACTTTGATATCGTTTGTTAGTCACGCACAAAAGCCCAAAACTTTCAGTCCGTTAACATATCTAGCTAAACCTATTTTTACTCAAAAGTTTTAACCTATAAATTATGGGTCAAACCGAATATATTAATTACTTCAGAACCCACTTATCCTCAAATGAGGAATGATTCAAACACAACTCATATGAGTATACAAAGACGATCACCATCGAGTGATCACCTCAAACTCTCTCTCTCTGTCTCTACTGTGGTGGTCCCTGTCTTCGTGAGACCACAACACAGCGGTTGTCCTCGTTGGGTAATGCTTCCCTCTCTCTCTCCCTCTCGCTCTCGGTGGGATTACATAGGGAGGGCCACCGGTTGTTGTAATCAACACGGTTGTCGCTGCAATAAGCCCTAGATCTAGATTTTTTCCTTCTTAAATAATTTACTAGGAGACAAGGAATTTAGCGAAGTTTACATAATGTGAACAATGAGCTTGGCTCTTTAATGTACTTTATATTAACATTTTTCTTGTTTCGCCATGCATCAGGATAGATTTGATGCGGACGTGGAGATGATACACGTTTTTGATTATGATGTATGAGCATGTTATCAATCTCCTCAACCATTTTCCCCAGTAATTAAAAGACTTCACAGAAACTTCTGTACTGAGACTCGGAGAAAGAGAGCGGGATAGAAGACTTTACTTGCAAATTAATCATCATCTCCTTTTAGAAGTTTTGCGAGAGAAGCCTCGAACCTAAGTAAGTCCTTAAAATATTTCATCTAGTTCTTGTTTGAATTTCGGGATCACGTGGATATAAAACAAATAGAGCTTATTGTCGGGTATAGAGCAAGATAAAGATATTGTACCAATTAGGGGTACAGGACGTGCAGTTACATGCATGTTAAAATAATGAATGTATCTGTGGAGCCCATTGTCCCTGTATATCAAATGGAAAGGGCCGAAAACTTTACAAAAACTTATGTATTAAGAAGAGAGAGATATGACTTTACTCGTAAATCAATCATCATTTTCTTTTAGAGGTTTCGCAAGATCTTATCCAAGAGATGCCTATTCTTTATGACATCCCAAGATGGTTCTTGAACTTTTAATTTATTTAATGTGATCTTTCGACTTTTAGTATATATTCAACTTAATCATAAGCTACACGGAAGTATGAAATGTTGTTCTGGCCAAAATTCAGGCACCGCTTGTGTTATTATCCTACTATGGAATGAACATGCTTCGCTGGCCATTTTATCAAACGGGGGATGGCTCCAAACGATCCTTACCCCCTCCTGTCGCCCACCGGAAATTTTATTTCCATTTTGGCGTTTGTGATCCGTGACACCGTACTGCCGAATCAGGCGATGAGCCTTGCTTCCCCGCGGGCAAAATTTATTTCCATTTTGGTGCTTGTAATTTTGTGCGATGCCGAATTGCCGGCGCACGCACGGCAATGGGCCAGCATCGGGTGCTCTGGCTCCGCCAATGTCTTACCCCTCGCGCACACCTCGACAATTTGAATTGGTGAGACGTTAGGGTTATCTCAACGAAGGCGTTCACGGAATTTTCCTCTATTAGTTCAAAGCAATGAGAGAAAACGACGTATTCGAAAGACCAAATCGAAAAACGGTCCAAACATTTTCGTGACGTAATGTTCATTTCCCGAAAGGCCGATCCCGAGTTCTTCAACATTGTCGCTTTGTTCGGGGGGACAATGGATCGGGGGGATGAAAGAATATTCTTGGGTCTCCTAAATTATCAGAATTACTTCGTTTTCCAAACCTAATTGCATCTTCTTCCTCTTCTTGTCCTTTTACCCAAACGGAGTGATGCGACTCCAACTTTAGCCAATCTACGGCACTGTCGACAAGAGTCTTTGGTCGTCTGCCCAAATTATTGTTATCTAAGTTCACTTGGAGGAAGCCCAATAGAGAGTTTGAACTCATATGATAAGTCATATGGAGAAATATAGTTTCTCACTGGAAACGCAATAATAAGAGAAAAAAGAAAGTAGAAAATTTGGAGTTTGGGAATCAATCTGATTTACATCAAGCTGGTATCGGAGTTTGGTTTGCGGTCCGATTAAGCTGAAATTTTGTTAGAGTGTTTGTGGCGTACTCTTCTCGAATCAAATGATTTGATTTTCATTTGAAGCTCCCTACACTAGGTTTTTCGTGAGTTGATCAAAACTTGTGTTTTTTTTTTTTTTTTTATCAAATTTATCCTTAATTTCTTATGAAATTTATGCGTATTGTTAAGAATGATGTTCTCGAGATCTTTGCTGTTATATACTTATAGTATTTACTAGAGAAGAAATTTGTTCACCCGATTTATTGACAATCAAGTTTTTGGGTGAACTCTAGTCTTGTGGTTTTGATCTCCTCACACGGAGGAAGTTTTCCACGTAAAAAAATCGCCTTGACAATAGGGGAGATTATTTTATTCCGTTACGTTAATCCGATATTGTTCGGGTTGTTGCCATTCTTACTCCAATTAATAAGCTTGGTTATTAAATTTATCTCAATCTTGTCAGATTATCAAATACACCCATTTTTGAATTTGTTTCAAATATATCAAAAAAAACAAGAATGTCATAATTTTCGCACAATACTCATTTGAATGCCATAATTATTTTTTTCACTCACTTAATGATATGGTGCTCACATGGCGCCACTATTGCATTATCTTGTTCTTGGTGATTAGTAATTAAAAAAAAACTGTAAAACACCTTATGCAAAATAAATATAAAAGAAAAACCAAATATTTTTAAAAAATTCACTATACGACTTTAGAATGTAAGGTCATAATTACGTGTAAAAACGTCGTAAAAGTGATTTTCTATGTAGCGACATTCCGTCATTATTAGTATTAAAAGTGTTGTAAATTAATAATACAATGTTGTGCCTGCATGAAAGATTTCGGCCGCATCGGTGCCATGTCTAAAAGTATGTCGAGCGACATATATATTTCCACTTTCTCCGTAATTCAAAGGGTTAATACCCTGAAAAACCCCAAGTTGGTACATCTATGACAAATTTATCTCAAACTGTTTTGTTTACCACCAAAAACCCTAAATTGGTATACCTTTGACAAATTTACCCCAAACTAGTACATTTGTAACAAATTTACCCTCTGTTAGTTTTCATTAAATTTTACTGTCAAATAATTAAGTTAAATGACACGTAACAGTTGATTGGTATAACGATTTGAGATTTTATGCATCATTTGTTACAGTTTACAATTTTTTGTGATTTTTTTGTGGTATTAATCCAATTTAGCATAGGGTATATTTGTCACAAATTTACCAGTTTGGGGTTTTTTGCAATCGAATAAATTAGTTTAAGGTAAGTTTGTCATAAATGTACCAGTTTAGGATTTTTTATAGTCAGTTAGGGTAAATTTGTCACAGGTGTACCAGTTTGAGGTTTTTCATGATCAAAAAAATAATTTTGGGTAAATTTGTCACAAGTGTACCGATTTGGGGTTTTTCAGGGTATTAACCCTAATTCAAAGTGCCAAAACAGAAGTGGTGCTTTACAAAGGTAACCTTTTATACAGTTGATCCAAGCGGTAATGTCATAACATGGTAGATTTTGATAAGTTAAAAAAAAAATAGAGAGAGCTGGCTGAAGCCCTATATCTCTATAGACATTAGCAATATCATTTTAAAATGCACCGCTGAGTCTAAAGACTCCGTTTAATTTGCGGAAAATAAACTACTAAAAAAATATTTTTCTAAAAATAACCGCTTCTATTACTTTAAATAAAATATATATATATATATATATTTACTATCGATAATAATTTATATCTAGATATTTTTATAAATGATGGAAATATTTTTTATTTATTTATTTTCTGTTGATGTAACCCCGGATTTGCACGCTTGAGTTCATCCCTTCCCTCTTCTGTCCACCCTCAACACTGGGACCCTGTAAAATCTATCACGGATTGAGTGCTTATAGTTTTTTTTTTTTTTTTTTGGTTTTTCGTGGGTGCTCATAGTTGACTTGTGCGGTTCATTGCTTACGCAACTTTCCTCTATAACCATATAACGTGACAGTTTGAAAATTCGATCGATTATCCAAATCAATAATTGGGGACATGGGTTGGGTAGAACAAAATTACATAGCTTCTCTACTTCGATATAATCGCGTTCCTTTTTTCTCCTGTGGACTAACCTTACTTTAGATAAAATTTGGCCACTTTGTATTATTAAATGGGTGAGAGCGGACAAACAAGACTAGGGCAGGTTGACCCCGTGGCCCATGAGTACTCTAATTCAAGTAGGACCATCATCTTCTCCAGTGGCTGCATTTTTCACACTTTGCTTGTGCTTCATATTTAGCACGAGCGCTGCTAATGCTATTGATGGATGAAGGAAGGTAGATATGCTTAACGTGTAATTAGGGATAATCTATATTATAATCAACATGATCTTTCCAGGTGGGAGACGGTAATCATCATTGAGCCAAACGACAATGTTTGGTGCCACGATAATAATGTGGACAACGCACGGTAGATAGGCAGGCGCACATTTGGAAGCCTTATCCCCAAACTTCTCCTCCATTCAATCCCAATCCTATGAGTCTTCCGAACTTCATGGTCATCCTCGTTTGCTCCACTTGACATCTATGTTTTTACGGTAAAGATTTTATATTTTTTTTGTCCCTATCCATGCTTTTTCTAATCAAGTCCGTATACTTTTAATTTTTCTAATCAAATCTTTCTATTTTCACAAATTTTTTAATCCAATCTCTCAGACACGAGACACCAGATCCAGTCAAATCTAGTTGGCATAGCATTGGTAGGAGCCAAAGTAGGACAGCGTGCATACCTAAATATAAGTGCATGCCCACGTGAATGTTGGTGAAATAATTTGCCAATGAAGACAATGTTTGAGTGTGATTGAATAAAATTTAGACAATATCAATAATCTTGTAGATGTTCATATATAAAATATTTTATTCATGTCACGTCCAATAGTCGCATCTATTAGATTTTGTCAGATTTGGTGTTAGAGAGATTTGATTAGAAACACCGACAAAATTAGAAAGACTTGAATAGATAATAATACAGATCAAGTAGAAAAAGCACAAAAATATAGGGCCGAAAGGGGGAATATTTCGTATTTTTAGACGCTAAAAGTGGACTTAGACCAATGGGCAAGCATTTCTAAGTCAAGTTAAACGCAAATGAGTCTTACGAAACTCAAATCCCGTCAGGAATATTACACCAAAAAATTCTTCCTGTTTGTCAAAAGTACAATTAAGCCGCATGGCCTTTCTCATTTTTAGAGAGAGAGCATTGATTTGGCGCCAAAAATAAATGTTAAAAAGCTAAAATTTCCAAATAAAGATGATGCTGGAAAATCGACCGAGTGGGTTTCGGCAAGGCAGCACCACTGCTTGCGTTTGCTGGTGAGGGCCTGCTAGTCCTCACTCTATGGCCGAGCAAGGGTCATCGGCTCTGTCGACAAGGACGGGTGCTAGTGCCGCCACCTCCATTGCCGAATCACAAGCTCTATTTCTCTTTCCTAGTATCTCCAACTCTGTCTTTTTAGAATTTTTTTGACTTTTTTGTTTATCCTTTTTTGGTGCTTTTTATTGATGTGACTCCTACTTAGCACAAGATATCCTTAGATAATATAGAAAATCGCCAAACTGATCTTCCAATGAGTTCCACATTACAACTTTGGAGAATTTGGTTGAGCAATTGCTGAAATGACAATATTACACTAGATACAGAATGTTTAAAACTTGTTTGCACCAATTTGAACCAAATGATTAAGACTTTAATGTAATATTCATTGTCGCATAACCCAACTCGTATTTTGTACGTGATCAAATTGCGTGACAACATAATTATCACATCGACATATGTAGGAAAAAAAATTAATCGAAACAATTAGCTTTGATATTCAAGTGTCATGCAACACGAATGATCAAAATTCAACACGAATGATCCAAACGCAATTTAAACTAGAGTTAGAGATTATGATCACACGGAACCTAAGTTATGACTTCAAAAAGCTCAATTTTCAATAGTTTTTGTCCACGTTTTAAACATTTACGGTTGGGCGGGTCTGTGCACAGGCAAATTTGATGTGAAACTCCCAACTAACGAGGTCAAATTAACGTGTACTCAACATATATAGGTACCAATGATTTTTCTTTTAAAAATAAAGAATACACCGATTTAAATTTTAAATTCACTCCACTTAAATTCAAGACTTAATTTATTTTGTAAAAAATAAATGATTGAAAAATATATATATTTTTATAAATAATCACTTGAAATAATTAATTAATGAAAGATATTTTCATTACCCATACTAATTTATATTTAAATATTTTCATGGACAATGAAAATATTTTTTATTCACTCATTTTTATAAGTGATATGGACGATCATATTTAGAAAAATATCTTTCAAATTATTTATTTTTCATCGAAACAAACACGGTCTTAATATTTCCATTCAGTAAAGCTCGTTAGTTTTAGATAAATTACTCACTCCTCACCAGTTGACCAAAGCCAACCTATGACAATAAACCATCTGCTACATATTCCTTCACTTCCTCTGACTATACTTGGGATTCGTCAGCAGCAAATTGTGATATCACCCACATATCAGATTAACCAAATTTAATGCGATGTCCACACTTGTAAGTCGGCAATGAAATGATTGATCGGAGGTCCTCCAATAAGGAGCAAAAGAGGATACGGCCATTCCAAATCTAATCAGGTTACAAACAGGACAATGGCTGAATGATCACTCAGGAAGCAACAGCGATCCCTGATGGGATCGATCGACGCCGAAATGGCAGCTGTCTCGTCCGTTCAATACGCACGAACCTAGAAAAGTCGTGTTTGATCAGAAAGTCATGTTCACCTTGGTCATGGAGGTCCTAGGATATTCACTTTGATACGTATGCATGCATCCTCCATAGAATATCACGTTTCTCATCTTTTCATTGAGTCAAATTATTTTCAGAAATTTAGGGTATGTTTGTTTGTATTTCTGTTCAAAAATTGTTCTGAGAATAAAAATAAAAAAAACTATTTCAGTTTCGGAGAACAATTTTTTACCAGAAAAACGCGTTTTCACAAACTATTAAATAAATGACGAAAAACTAATTAATCTATGAAAAATATTTAGCATAGACTAAAAATAAGTTTAGATTTGAAGAAAATAACTTTCCCTCCTAATAAGAAGGAAATCACTTTTCACAAATTGCCAAATAAATAAAAATTAAACATTTTTCTTGAAAATGATGAGATGAAGAAATAATTTTCTTAATTATGAAGTTTTCAGTGAAAAAACATACCTTAAAATCGAGCATTTTGATATTATGATCGTTTTGATTTATTAGAAGTACGGCGGACAATGTTTAAGATGGATTATGCATATATGATGGCATTATGATGCTTTAATTGGATTAAGAGTTGATGACATCGCATGGTGCCTGGAAAAATACGCTTTCAGAGGACAGCTACAAAGTACAAGCCACTTCCAATGCTGCGACCGTCGTCCTTCCTTAATTCTTTCTCCTATTTTCCTTTGTTAAGAGGCTGTGAGGACATGATTCTATAACTCGGAGAAGATTTGAAAAAATAATTTTGTGTTTTCCTTATTAGCGTGTCGGTTTTTTTCTTGGAGAGAAGAGTTTGAAAATTCGTCTCATTAAATGTCGAGTTCTTGCATTCAGCACAGCATCTAAAATGGGATTAATTCCCCTTTAATCTATTTTTCGAAAAAAAAAAAAAAAAATGATTAAGAAAAACGAAGGCATGGACGACGGTCAATGAAGCAAACCGAGGGGGCGAGAGAGGCTGAAACAAAAGAAGCAAAGAAACATGGGGTGCACAGCAGGCTGAAAAGCATAGAGGAGTGGGCACCAGAAGGGCAGAAAGAAGCATTCGAGAGAGATATCCATGCGTGTGAGAACAGGTCAAAGCAAGAGGCGTGGACGGGCTAAGACAAAAAGAAAGACAGGACCACAAGGGGATGGATTGAGAAAGAGCAAAGGTTGCGTGAAGCAATGAGCGAGCAGGGAATGGGAGCTTTTGGAGATCATACGCCCGCACACAGATCAGTTCATCGTCGCTTTCTCAGGAGGGGCTCCTCCACCAGCACCTTATATCTTCCGTACGCGTCCGATGAAAGGTGGGGGCCGGCACGGGGACCATCATTTTCCTTCGCTGCCATCACCGTCTTCGTCCCATTTTTCGCCAGCTTCACAGCTCCCTCACGCCACCGTCGCCGGGCCTTCCTCCTCCTCGCGCTCGGCTCGCCCCGCTGCCCGCCTCCTCTCGCCACTCCATCATCGCTGCCCTTCATCGTTCCTCTAGCTAGTGGCCACAGCCAGCTCGCCGTCATTGCCGTGCCTCGCCCCTCTGAGCTCGCCCTGCCGTTGAACTACTGCTGTCTATTCAGGCTCCGGCCGCTGCCTGAAGAGCTGTGAGTATGTGCATTGTGCGGTGTTGCGTGCGTGCCGGGAGCAGCGAACGGATGTGCGAACGCGTTCGTGTATGCGTGCGCGAGTGATGAGCGAGTGTAGGGTGGGAGCGCGGGAGGGTGAGGTCGGTGCAGAGTCCAGTGAGATGGCCCAGCGTGAGCGCATACGAGTGGTGGGTGGCCGAGTGAATGTGCATGTCTAGCGATTTGCGTGCGCATAAAGTGTAACCCCGCGGGTGCGTAGGTGTTTTGCCCAGGTGTATGCTAGGCCCATCAAACGAATGGATTAGATCGAGAAAAGCCCGACTTAAATTGACTCATGTATATATAATGCAAATTTAGCGACCCAAATCATGCAAAACCCAAACCTAACCTGAGATCCATATTTAGTAATTTTTCTCTTTAAATTGTCAACGGCGGCTTTTTGACTGAAAAAAATAAAAAAGAATGGGCGACTCCATATTTAATTTGGGTTGAAAGTATGCTACTAATTGATCCACTAACACTCATCTATTTTGGGATTCCCTTCGCAAAAACCATATATGACCCATTTTTTAAGTTTAAGATGATCCATGTAAATAAACTCGGGTTGACATATCGAATTTGTGATCCATTTTAACAGCTCTAGTATGTGTGCATGACCGTGAGTATCTTGTGAGCCGTGAGCTGTACCAAGCATGCTGTGCATGCATGTGTTGGCTCCATTGGTTTTCTATCAAGTCGTGACTGTTTTAGCATGTTTGTGTATTGGTTGCTTGCGCTATGCACATGCTAGACCCTCGTGCCTTGCCTATGGATAAAGAATGGGCTTAGTGCCATCTTGAGAGGAATAAAAGGTTTAAGACTGAATTGGCAGTCCCGTAGAATATGTTTAGGATTTTTGGACAATTATCCTAGCAAGAACTGAAGACTGCAGAAGGAGCTTCAAGAGCTCAGACGTTTGAAGCTAAAACCACCACCGTTTCGCGTTCGGCTTCCAGCATCAACCTTCGATGTGTGCCCTCTTTGCAAATAGGTATAGTGCTACTGATGTCTCCAAGAAATTTATTTCATTTGCCAAATTCTGTTATGAGATTAGGAGTATGCAGTGCTGATATTTCAATCAAGAGCTTTGCACTTCTTCAAGGGCCAGCATTCTTGGGCTGGGGCTAATTCAGCGGACCCAAAAAAGCTTTCGACATCCCCCTGTCAAATTCCTACATGGGGGCCTGTGATAGCCTGTGATCTTGTTTGAAGTTTGATCTTCAAGACTTGGTTGGATAGAGCAAACTTATCATGCATGCTTTCCCAGATGGTGGCGAGGGGTTCGTACCTCAAGGCGACGCTGCGGCGGGGCACGAAGGCAGAGAGAGAGAGAGAGAGAGAGAGAGAGAGAGAGGAGGGAACTTTGGGGATTAGTGTTTGCTGGGTATGTTTAGCATATGCCCTTTTCAGGCTAATCTTTTTGGGGAAAGTCGGGCTAAATAGGTGCGTGAATTATTTAAAAAGAGTATCGTAAAGATATAAGTTTATCCCCCTTAATTTAGAATATTTAATCCTAAATTTTAACGATGACAAATTCGTATTTCCATAGTATCTATGTCTTAGACTCCACATTCTTACTCAGAATACTTCGTCTACAACATAGAAAAAAACATGTTCTAAATGGAGGCTATATAGCATAGTAACGTACAAATAATTCCATTTGGTTTAACTTTCCTAAGGGGTTTTGAGCTATTAAAACCTCTTAAAAGATATTAGGCGTTTGGCAAGTATTTTCAAAAGTCATTGGCCAAATGTTAGCATTGAGAAGGCTAAATGTCCAAAGCATGCGAGACTTGCTTTGAGCTTCGACATTTTAAAAATGCAAGTTCACTTTTACAATTCACCCATTTTTGGTTGACTATTCATCTTCCTCTTCCACAATAGCTATTGGAGGCTGGCCATTGCCGCCCAAGGGTGGTGCATCCCTAGCGACCATTGCCTAGGTTTGCATGACCCAAGTAGCGACTGAGGTTGCAACCCCAAGCGACACTGCTTGAGGTCACGCAACCCAAGTGACCCCTGCATGGGTCACACAACCTCATGCACTACTGCTTGGGTTCGCGTAATCTTAGGCAAGTGTCACGGGCCGAGAGTTTCCTTAGCCTCGGAACGAGCCGTGCGACGCCTGGCGAGCAGAATTCGCCAGGCCAGCCTTCCTTCTGTAACTATTCCAGCGAACAATATGGTGAATGCTTCTTCGTACGAGATCCTACCACGCCCAGCATCACTCGGGCGTCTAGTCCATTAAGTGAGACAGCATATCACTTTAGGCTCAACAACTGGTTTCGGCTTGCCATGGCCTCGTCGGGAAAGTGGCATCAGCTCTCGACCAATTTGTGCACGGGAGGCCAACCCTATCTTTAGAACTCCTAAGTGATATAATATTTCTATTCTAGAACTCCTAGCACCAACCGCCCTGACGCCACTCCCACAGACCAATTGTGTTATACCCCTTTGCATCATCACTCTTCACTCGACCCTAAACACCACTCACAAGTGTCATGAGTACGGGAGGATTCATGAACCCTGACATTCTCCTCCACTCAATTCCGCAACGCCCTCGTTGCGGGCTATCTTGTCGCTTCCCTACGTACCTTAACCATTGATGCACCACTTTTGGGATTTCACATCGAATGGTCACGCTCGCCCAACAAAACAGGTTTTGCTCCATTGGTAGCCCCTTTTGATCTCAGTTGTTCGGGCCCTTCTCGGTCACCTACACTTTCTTTAGCAAGTGTGGCATTTTTCACCAACCGTATCTTTTGGTAGCACCATCTTTGCCTACTAAGCATTTTGACCCCAGCCAACCAAATGGAGGTTCTTTCCTTGTTGAAAACGTGGCAGTAGACCTTTTCTTTGAATTCACCGATCAATTTAGGAACGTTATCCCTATTCAGCAAGGGCTCAATTCTTCTCCAACTCCCTATTAGCTCGGCGAGGAACTGACTCATCCTAGCACCCATTGCCATCCTAGGAGCAGAGAGCCTAGCTTCATTTGAGCATCTTTTGCCCCAGGCATTCACTTTCCGCCCACTAGGACCGGTACCACTAGTACTTATCAGTTCGACCCGCACTAAAGTGAGAAGTTCGATTCTTCGACTCACCCACTTACTGGAGGGATTCCTACTCTGATACCACTTGTCACGAGCCGAGAGTTTTCTCGGCCTCGGAACGACCCGTGCGACGCTTGGCGAGCGGAATTCGCCAAGCCAGCCTTCCTTCTGTAGTTATCCCAACGAACAATACGGTGAATGCTTCTTCATACGAGATTCTACCACCCCAGCGTCGCTCGAGCGTCTAGTCCATCGAGTGAGACAACAAATCACTTTAGGCTCAACAACTAGTTTCAGCCTGCCATGGCCTCGTTAGGAGAGCGGCATTAGCTCCCGACCAGTTTGTACACGAGAGGCCAACCCCGCCTTCAAAGCTCCTAAGTGATATAATCCTTCTATCCTAGAACTCCTAGCGCCAACCGACCTGACGCCACTCTCACGGACCGATTGTGTTCTACTCCTTTGCATCCTCACTCTTCACTCGATAACCCCAAGCACCACTCACAAGTGTCACGAGTACGGGAGGATGATCGTGACACAAGGCTGTCGGTTGGCCGACAATTGATCGATTGCGAAGCTTCATCCAATTTTATTTTATTTTATTTTTAAATTAATAAAAACCCTTCGTAAATTTAGGGTTTAATAAATAGTATTTACACCAAAATAACTTTTCGATGCACTTTAAAGTTACAATTTGCCAAATACTAAAGTATTTCGGAAAATCCTTTTATTCCAAAGATATTTATATTTTTCCAAAACCATTTCCTCACTGCCAAACTAAACTAACCCAGAGAGGACTATCTAGGCCTAAGACAAGTAGACAATGCAGATGTGAATGTAAAAAATCGTCTATTCAAACATCCACTATTTTTGGGAAAAAAAAATCCACTATTTTAAAATTGGTCATTCGTTTTCTTGTTTTATTTTAAATTTTGTCATTCTTAACACTTCACATAGGGAATTGTGTATGGGATAGCTTCGTCACTTTTATTGGAGTAACGGAGCCATCTTCGTCATTTAATTTTCCCTTGAAACTAGGTAACTTGATTATCCGGTTTTAAGGGGAAATGAATTTTAATATATGCACATTGTATACAAATTTTGAAACTAAATGGGTTTCTCAAAAAATAAAATAAAAATATAATTAATTTTTGAGCCAACAACTTATAATACGTTTACTACAAGGGTTGGATGTCCTCAATTTTAGAATTATTAGATCAATCAAACACAAGTGTCAATAGCTCATCATTCAATCTAGGATGGTCAATTATGTTAGCGCATATAAAACATTTTGCCAACATTGTCTAGTAGTCCAAAATGCAAGACATCAAACATTGTATGCCATGATATAATTATAAGTGTTGTATAACCTTTCCTCATAACAAGCATAGAGAATCATAGAATACAGATTTTTCAGCACCATAACATTGTACAGGTGTTTACCACATCTAATTGAATTCCAGCTGAAATGTCCTAAAGCGCAGAGCCTAAATTCACAGCATATTGCCAGTCGAGTTGGGACAATATGCGTTCAAAGCTGACATATTTTCTCTATTTTCTAGTAAGGTCAGAAAATAAACATTTCAAAAAGAGAACACAAAAATACAAATGTGATTTCTTTCTAAAATTCGTTCAGTTGTCCATTCTTTGAATTTTTGTTTTGGTCCCAACTGCACCATCATTGTTAGAAATAACTTTACCCTCGTCCTAGTAAGGTTCTTTTATATATTTATTTAGAGATATTGTGCAACATACTTTTGCAATTTGAATAATATTTTCATGTGAGCTTGTATGGCCATTAGAATTATATAATGGTAATGACATCACAACAACCTAAACTTTTATCCATTTTTACAATCAAGTACCTAATTTCTTCTTTTTTGTTCAATCAAGTATGTCAATTTTTTTAAAGTAAAAAAAGAAAAATACCTCATTTTATAAAATTTGTAGGTAACTTAAAACCTCAATGCAAGAATGAGAATGGAAACTTCCATTCAACTCTTGTATACCAAACATAAGGTGTTCTTATAAAGTGGGTAACCAGTGTCCTAGACATTGAAACTCTCCTTATGTTTGTGAAAATAGATCTACCCGCATGCCAAAAGAGATATGACGAAAATGGGCCTGCCCCAAGGCAGTCCGAACTCCAGACGTTTGGAAAACGACCTAGATTGCTCCGCGGTTCCTTACTCGAGCTCAAAGTGCACGAATCAGGTTAGGTCGAGTGCGAATTATGCGAATTTAAGTGCAACGAAAACTAACTTGCATTGGAACGAAAATTACTTGAAATTGAAATGCTTGGAATTGGAAGTACAACGAAACGGAATTACAGAGAAATGTAAAGTGCAGGCATTGAAAAGCACATGGAAAAACAAAGATAAAACTCTTGGAAAGTCGAGTGGTGCGTCTGCTTGTTCCTGCTCTTGCTTGGGGCTTTCCCGAGACATTTGTGGAGCTCTTACGTCGAGTTCTGGATACTTCGTTCATCACCATTTGGGCGAATCCTTGGGCACAAATATTCACTATAACTACACGTTTGCATTCTTTCACAAAACCTGTTAAAAGATAATAATCAAGCTACGCAATCCAGAGAGTTGTCAACCTAGCTTACTCTCTTCCCTTCTTCATAAGTGCGATCCGTTCTAGCCATTGAGAGTTGGAAAATATCACTAAAAGAGAGGGAGTTAAGACCTAACCCTATATGAGTGAAATTTCATTAGGGCTGAAAACTACAAAAGGGAGGGAGTAGAACTGAAGTCTTCATTCTGCAAAATAGTCAGCCATGCAGGTCAGATATTTTTTGCATATAGATTTGATGATCGTTGGGTTTTCTAAATTATTAAACCCCCTCCATAGCAATTATGTATGCCATTCAAGTCTCATGATTTTTAAAAGAAATATATAAATATAAAAGCTATATGATTCAAGTGCAATGTTCAAATATGGAGCTCTATAAATTGGAGAAAACTCGGTCAGAAATCATAGAGTCCAAAAAGGCAATGACAAAGAGGTTTTTGAGCTCCTCATTTTTGTAAACTTGTAATGCTCATTTGACTGTTGTCTGTAAAAGACAGCAAAATTGACAAATTGTGAATACATAAGAAAATTGGTTGTACTAGGTATTCGACAAATTGTGCAGAGGACTATTAGTAAGCACTTAGAAGTGTAATTTATAATTTGGAGAGAGGCTGTGCATACAAGATATGAGAACGACTGTTGGGGCATCTAATGGTTACTTAATCTATAACGGGGGAGCCATAGAAAAAAGTCGAAATCTGTGTGCAACCGGTTCTCCACTTGTACCAAGGTGATATTCATAATTTCAGAGCTAGTGAAATTTTACTTGTTCAGGTTACTACGGCTGAAAGAGAGGAGTCGTTGTACCCAAGCCGAACTTCTATAGATCTAATTTGCAATTTTTATTTGTGTAAAATCGTCCGTTTCTGTTACTTATATTGCTAGTTAACTTTGTGCGGAATATTATCGAATGCCCATTCCAGTTTTTTAGGGAGTCACCAAATGCAAGAATGGGAATGAAAGCTAGAATTTAAATTTCCCTTCCATTTTACACACCAAATAATTTAAGTGTTCTTATGAAATGGGTAATCATTATCATGAAAATTGAAACTTTCCTTACCACTTTTACTATCACTGTCCACAAAAAAGGATAAAAATAATATAAGTACCATAACTTTTATATAACGTTAACTTGAGTACCGTAATTCTTTTTTTTTTTTCAATCATTCAAATGCTATATTTTTTTAAAAATCACTCACTTTAGTGTTATTGGCCATTTGTATAACTGAAAAATCCAACGCAATAGTAACTTATAAACCGTCCAACATGGCTCGCCCGGCAAAATCAAGTTAGCAAAATAGTGCAAAAACGACGTCGTTTGACCCATATATTTACCCCAAATTATCTGTTTAGGGCCAAATTAGAAGTGTTTTAAAACCATAACCCCGATGCCTCCATTTGGGGCGAAGTGAAAAAAACAACCTGTGAAGGAGAAGCGGCTCACGATCTATCTGTGAAGAATACTTCTATTGAAGCGGCTCAAGATCGGTGCACGTCTCTCCACTTCTTCGTATCGGGCGCAAGACAACGTGCTCGCTTCTCCTCCTCAAGCCAAACAAGCAAAGCCAACGTGGTATAGATCGCAAGTTGGGCACAACGAGCCAAACAACGTTCACGCTACACAGGTCTAAAAAGAAAAAAAAGAAAAAAAGGGAAATCAGATCTTCTTGTTGCCGCAAATCCTCCATTTCTCTCTCTTCTCCTCAGATGGTTGAGCCATGCTTCCTCAATCTCTCTTCTTCTCTGGTCAAACTTGTTGACTTGAGTTTCTTTTAAAAAAATAGCCAGGTCGGAATAAAAATTTAACTGAAGAAAACAATGTAGGGTGAATCGATGAAATTGGCACTCAAATGATAAAAACAAACAAAAAAATTATGACATTTAAGGTATTATCGTACAAAAGTTATAATACGGTGTTTTTATCCCTTATAAAAGACTTCTTTTTTTCTTTTTCTTTTTCCCCAAAACTCCACAATGAAGAGGGTCAACCTGAGGACTCTTCCCTTTTTTGTAGGGTACACTCCGTCCCTGCCTTTAGAGAGTCGCTAAAGGTAGGAATGGGATCGCCATGAAATGTCCTATTCCACCTGTTATAGAGAGTCGCAAAATGCAAAAACGGGAATGAAAGCTGGAAAGTGAATTTTGCAATGCGAGAAAACGTAATGCAAGCATTATTGTGAGGTTGGAGAATAGTGCCCTGAAACTGAAACATTTCTTGTGAAATACATATGACAAAATAAAGCAATCTTTAAAAATATCCTTAAAAAAATTTCAAGGAAGACGATCCAAGAGCAATCCAGGTTTCTCTCTTCCCTTCTTCATAGGGCACCCTCCATTCCCAGAAGACCAAATCACCAAGGGGGGCCGAACGACAACGCGAACTCACATATTTCTTCTAGGAAGCCATGTTAAAATGGAGAAGCCTCGTCCCGGCTGAATGATTTTTCAGAGTGTATGGTGTGAATTTTGAATAAGAAAAAAAGATAAGCCACATATGTGTTTCTAAACACTTAAAAATAATGTCCAGAAGTTTCTTTTTGACAATGATTTGGCTCCCGCACAGAGAATGAAGTAAAGAAAAAGATTCGCAGTTTATAATTCGAAAAAGAGACTTACTTTTGGAACTTGCATTTTCAAACTTCATTTGCTTCTCGCCATTTTCTTCTTTCGCCTACAACCTCTCATCAATTACTTGATACACCACCTTTTTAAGGATCTTTATGGCATAGAACAACAGAACAAGGTCCCCAGAATTGGCCTTCCTATATTACTGAACGATATTGATGAACCTTCAAATGTACTCATCGAATATAACAAAGCACGTAAAAGCATACTGCATACTGAATCAATATAAACACCAGGACCACAACTACTTGAGTGCCAAAGGAAAACCAAGACATATAGAGAGGATACATAGATATGACCTAAGAATGACCTTAGTCATCAAAAATATTTCTTGCATTGGGTTGCCATAGACTTTACCCAACACTCTATAACATGATTTGATCAGGTGGCAGAACTAACAATTCATACACTAAGACACATAATGTAAAGGCGAAGCAACCACCAGAAGGACCCTGCAAGAACATCAAACCTATATATCCGATTATGGTGCATGGATTGACAGCCTACGGGCCCAAACGGTAGGGACCATCACCAATGTAGTGACCATCCATGTATAAAGCGGCCCCTTGCGGATGAAGACCGTCCATAACCATGAACTGCATATCTTCGGAAGGTTTCCAATGGCGTTTCCTTTGATTTATGAACCAATTGTTTATCTGTTTCTGGTCTAAACCAGTGGATTCAGCCAATGCCACCTTTTCTGTCTCCTGTATGGTTATGAATAGGAGCTTTACCATGATCAGTGGATGCATGAAAAAGTTTGAAAACCAACAAATTTATATGGCACATATCGCCAAGAGATTTTGAAATATGTCAAGCAAGTAAGAGCATGTACCGATGGATATGGCCATTTGTAGTGTAACTCCCACCAGCTAAGCAGCTTCTGCCGGGCTTCCTTAGGTAGTTTTCCTTTCTTCTTCTTCTTGGAGAGTTCTTGTTTCAAGCTACTTAAATACCCGCTATACTTCCTTAACAGATGGTTCTTCAGTTCTCTATCCTCAGCACGTGGATCAATCTCAGGTAATTCTGTTTCACCGCCACTGTTATCCTGATCCTCTTCCGATGAACCAACCCCTTCACACTTCTCATCTGTCATTAATTTTTATATGTTGAACCCATTACAGTCAAACAAAAGCAACTGCAATTTTTTTGCGAATGAGAAAAGTACATCAAAAGCTACTCCGACATAATTAACAATTTCCTGGGGCCTAAATAAGGACAATGAGATCCTCTAGCTTAATGGTAAGTCCATATGATGGTGCACATGGGCAATTTATAAACGCAGGATTTTGGACATGATCAATTCGAACAACAAAGAATATTAGCTACTTATTGAATGCAAAGAAATAGCACTAAGAGATGTTCCATTTCTATAGAAAGATTAGAAGATGAATATGCATAGTGACTAAACGCATTTGGACTCAAAACACAAGCCTGAAAAATGTCTTACCCAACGTGCCATTTTTTTGTTATCATCAACTTAACCATCAGCCAAACACCCAGTAGCTGCTATTTGATTCTTGAACTATTAATAGGTGCCAGTTTTTTCCCAAAAAAGACTCGCACCTAGCTGAACAATTGTTGTTGTAAACTAGATCCGTTAAATAGTGGGTCGGGTTTGGGTTGGGCCATAAATAGTCAAATCCATATAGACCCATTTAACCGCTTTTGACCAATTTCCACGCAATACAAATCCAATGACCTGTACATGACCCGACCCATATCGTTTAAACACTTTCATATTGAACCTAATCTACGAAAATCCTTAGACAAACTCAGGTAAGAGTGCAAAATGAGTGAGCGCAATATTGAGTGAAGGTGAGAGACTAAAGAGAGAGTCATTAAAATGGGTTAGGTCTAAGCAAGTTGTAAACCCATTTATAATCCATTTGTGACACATTTAACACTAATAATGTGTTTTAAACCCATTTATGACTCATTTACTCAATATAACTAATCTATTTATAACCTTTTTAAAACCCATATGGGTTAAGAAATGGATTATAAATGGGTTTACAACTTGCTTAGACCTAACCCATTTTAATGACTCTCTCTTTAGTCTCTCACCTTCACTCAATATTGCGCTCACTCTCTCGAACCATTCTCACTGAGGTGACAAGGATCTTTATAGTAACATTTTCATGTTACAAAAAGGCAATTGCTTCACTTAATACGGATTGTAAATATAAAGAAAGATGAGTAGTAAAAACAAGTTTGCTGAAGATCGATAAAAAATTATCAAGTTCAGAAAAATCAAAACTATAGGGACTTTAATAAAGGCAGAAGATACATCCTGCGTTAACTCAATACAATCATTCATCAAGGTGAATATAACACAGATAAAATCCTCATAGCCAAGTGAATTTGCTTTAATAGTGGCAATGGCCACAAAATGTATATCTAGCGTGATGAATGTGTCCTCATGACCAAAGTATTTCACCTCATTCTAAATGAAGGAAGCTATGCAGCTATTTCAGAGGCACAACAATACTGAGAGGAAAAGAAAGAATGCGAATCAAGGTACCTTAAAAGCAACACAAGATTTCGAATCACCATGAAAGAAGTAATCACAAAAACTACCCTTGCTATTATTAGAAATTTTTCCTATGGAAAGAAATAAGTGAGGGGAAAGATCATGTTCCTTTCAGAATCATGGATATCTTTCTTAGGAAATATTATGAATCACCCAAGTCATTTCTAGACATCTCAGATTGTGTTCTAACGGTACTTTCACCACAAGAAAGGAGGAAATGTGAGCAAGAAAGAAAAACGTAGCATCCTTTGTAGTATGAGGTTTCTTTCCTTTCTCTATGAGTGAATCTAATTATCCACAATGATGATGAAGATTATTTCAATCGGACTGGAGAGATGAGAAGACTTGGACAGTAAAGTGAAGAAGACTAGTACAAGAAGTATTTTGATAACTATGTCAGCGCATATCTTAGTCGATGAGGGGCAATAGCTCTTCACGAACTAT
Source organism: Eucalyptus cloeziana (assembly GCA_014182715.1). Taxonomy (NCBI): domain Eukaryota; kingdom Viridiplantae; phylum Streptophyta; class Magnoliopsida; order Myrtales; family Myrtaceae; genus Eucalyptus; species Eucalyptus cloeziana. The sequence goes on along the minus strand of CM024639.1, from coordinate 2,779,625 downwards.
ACCAATGGCAATATATCCACAAACATTATCCATCTCCAGCAATGCACATAAACATAAGTACAATGTAGACTGTTTAGCTCACAAAATGACAATAACAGCTCATCGAATTATTTGATACTAGCTAAACATGCCCAATAATTAGCAATTGCAGTTCAAGAATACAACTAAAAGAGAGGACCAAATATATATTTTTAAAAGCAGCTCCCACTTATTGGCTGAGAGAATACAAATTCAGAAGAGCATGTGCCTTGACAGTCTGATTTGACAACATATAGTAACTTTGTGACCATCTTCAAAGATAAAGAAGTCAACCAACTTTCCCTCTGTCTTCGTCGTGGTAATCTATGATTCAGCTATCAAAGTATATGGGACCATCACCAATCTACCTAAACCTTACATTTACACACGATGAGTAATGCTAGTTGGGTGATTTTGGGTCTCTCTCACCTCAAAAGCTAACTCAAATGATGAGGCATTATCTCACACTTAAAAATTGACCAATCGATGCAGGACAACCTCAACAATGCTGAAAATGCACAGTTTCTATGGAGATAGGTACACAAAGTTTATGTGAACGTGATCATATATTGTCTTCACTTTACCAAATGAACTTTCACATGCCAATGTTTTATACCCAATTTGTATCTCAAGAGTTACTTGGCACACTAGATAAGACGCAATGGCCCCACTTATTTTGGTACTCACTACTACACATTTAATGAGTTCCTAGATTGAGAAAGAAATTACCGGAAACAATTCAAACAATCTTGTCTAGTAAAAGCAGATACACTTAGGCAACAGTCCCATGACTAGCCTCCCAAATGCCAGGTAAACTCAAATGGCTATTACCATAAACTAACAGACATTTTTGTCATAATAGATTGCCGAAGACAATAAGGGAGCGGAAAATGACATTTCCCTTGTTTAACCAGTTTTCTTATGAGGTGAGATGATAACAAAACTGGACAGAGTCGAAGCACCAATTTACATTATTTTCATAAATCAAGAAATGAGCATACACGTGTCATTCCCTTGAGCATTAGCCTCTGAGTCCCTTGAAAACAATTTCTGTCATGTGGAGCAACAACGACAAATATTGCTGTGTGATAAATACAGAAATCTCGTCTTAAATGCGTAGATAAATTGGCCAGAGAAATAAACAAATAAAGGAGACAGAATAATAATGTATTACTCTACGATTTATACACACACAAACACATATTTTAAAGATGTCTGACAACAATGCCGTACAGATGCTGGTGCAGCACTGAGAGGAACAGCATCCAAAGTTTTCTTAAATTTCCCAAGTTTCACTGGAACACAAAGAACAATGTTTTTTTCCTTTTGTTCTCAGTCGCAGAGAGCGAAGCCACGGCTCCGGGAAATGGCAACGGCAAACAATGATGATGACAACATATCCATCTCGAGGTGGTAATACCTGAACCTTTGCGAGGAAAATTTAAGATCTCGACACCGAATTAAACCAAAATTAAACTCGCACACCAACGCGCCAACCTCGGATTAATTAAGCTTTGGAGCTTTTCTCGTGAGAAATTAATGAAAATTAAATCTTGATTATTATAGACTCGTGATAGGGGCTCGTAGGATTTTTCCACAAGAGTCCACAAAGCTAGGTAGTGCCTTGCGCTCTCTCTCTCTCTCTCTCTCTCTCTCTCTCTCCCTCCCCTCCTCCCTGCGTACCAAACACCTAGCGAGAAATGACCTAGATTTTAGCCTTTCAATTATGGAGAAACGAAACAAGAAAAGGAAATGGATAGTGGAGGAGAAGTGATAGAAATGACCTGGACTTTAGCCTTTTTAATTATGGAGAAACAAAGCAAGAAAAGGAAATGGATGGTGGAGGAGAAGAAGAAGACCCAGAGAGAGAGAGAGAGAGAGAGAGAGAGAGAGAGTATACCAGAGTTGAAGACGCGAACTGGGCCATTGTTGCTGAGCAAATTGAGTTGAGTTTCGATCCTGCGCATGAAGTCCATGGCCTCCTGCAACGGCCGCGTCAGCTCGTCACGGTACTTCACCAGCATGTCGTAATACGCTTCCTGATCAAAGTTTCATGTCACTATTATTCTTAATTTTTATGGTTTCCTCTTTCATTATCGCCGAAAATTACTATGACAACATGCTATAATTGGAAACGAGAGAAAAAGATAATAGCAAGAGTGACCATGAATTGATCCAGCTCCGGGTCCTTCGACCCGTCCGCCGAAGCCACCGACGACCGCTGCCGCGACTCGAACTCCTGTCGCGCCACCGACAGCTTCGCCACCACTTCAGGCGGCGCTCCGACCTAGCAATGCAAAATAAACAGAAAATCAAGCCAAGGATGGACATTCTGGTCATCGGAAATGAATTTGGAAAAGGAAGAAATTAGGCGGTAATGTTTTCACGCAATTACCCAATATGCCGTGTTACATACCATATGAAGTGGTATAACAACTGACCGGAAAATATGCGCAATAAAAGAAAGAAGAGCTTGATTAAATTAGATGGAAGTGAAATTAACCTTCTGGCAGTCCATGTAAGCTTCCAAGAGGTTGGAATACTGAGGGTGAGCGATGATCTTGGCCTTCATGGCATCGACCTCGCGCGAGCTCTCGCTCACTGTTTGTAGCTGCTGATGCTGGTGGTGTTGGTGGTGGTGGTGATGAGAAGCTGATGGATCATGATGGTCTCTCACCAGAGAATAGTGATGAAACTTCTGAGCATGGCCGTGGTGAGAGGTGGTTGCTTCGGTCTTCACCACCGGGTGCGGCGGCGCTTCGGATTGGAAGCAGTGATCGCCGGACTGGGAATAGAAGTGGCCTCCGCTGCTATTTCCCCTCCCGTAATTGCTATTGCCGGAGGAGCTCGGCCCAAGAACCGGCGAAGCGTACAAGAAGCTGTTGTTGTTCCCTCTCGACCCAGTGCTACTGTTCTCGTTCATCTGGCCATATTCCTCCATTCCCAACACGACCCAAGATGAGACGACGATCCAAAACCCTAGCGAGCTTCGAGGGGGAGGAGTTGTCTTCGAAAACCCTAGAGAGAGAGAAAGAGAGAGAGGGTAATTGGAGATGCCCAGGTGGGTCACGAAACGGATAGGAAAGGGACTAGACGAGCCATGGAGGGTCTGGTCTGGTTTTGTCTCGCATACCACACCATGTTAGGATTAGAATTATTACGAGAAGAGAAGCACGCCCGCACAGTAGGTCACCGAGGCCTCGAGGTGAAGTTGCACCAGGAGGTGGTGGGCATGTTAAAGAAGCGAGAGCGGGAGGGCTCCGTGCAAATTGCAGAGGAGGGAGGAAGAGAGAGAGAGACGAGGGATCAAGGTGGGGCTGAGAGGTAAATGTGAAAGGTGGAGAGAGAGAGAGAGAGAGAGAGAGGGAGAGGGAGAGGGAGAGAGGGTTGAATCGACCGGAACGGGCATCGGCTCGGTTTTTCTTTTTCTTTCTTTTAGTGGCTTTGACAAGACGTGCTCCGTTTAGGACGAAAGACGAAAAATTAAACAAATAAAAAGAAATGTTTGATTATTATAAAAGGTAAAGGCTCGAGAGATCGGATGACCAAGAACCAGAGATGAGGGAACTTGGACTCTGGATTTTCTGGCCATCCTTCTTCTTCTTTCTTTTTGTTTTTTTTCTCCTTTCTTGCTAATGTTCTTCGACGGGAAATGTCAATGACTAAGAATGGTGTGAAAAATTAAAATTTATATCGAATCAGGACAAGATTTGGAAAATAAAATAAATGCAATAGTCATGGAGCACACCGAGTGGTGATTCACATGTCCCGATTCGTGAGGCGCTTTTTGATGGATTTGGAAATGGAGGAACACAAAAATGGTCATATTCGAACAATTTCACTTGAGAATTGAGAGAAGGATGGCACGTAGAAACATAGACAGGGAGAACATAGTTTCCATTATTGTTCATAATCCAATCTCAAATGAATCAAGAATGAGTAGCTAGAGAACTCTTAAATTCGGTTCTAACAATTTTCGAGCAATGTTCACTTCCATATTGCATTTGTTCGTCATGTGTCCACATTTTAAAACGACACAATTCAACTCATTGTGATTACACTTTACAGACACAAGTCGCACCGTATTTCAAGAGATTTCCTTATATGCTCCTCCATGTAATTGTTTGACATCTCATTGAAGATTTAATATGGATGCACTGTTGTAGATTGAATATGAATGTAAATCGATCAAAACAGTGTCGATCAAAACCGTGTCGACTGAGTGGACATGGTTTTAATTGAACTTAAAGTTGCAAATTTTGCCCTTAGAATCATGGAGCTGTTGGGTGTCAAAAATTGCCATTCATAACTAATAGACATACTCCATGAAAATCGTAATTATTCATATAAAACATTTATCATGGCATTCAAATTTGCTTATTATATATTGAGATCAAGTCATGATATGGTATCGTGTTGTATCTCATCACACCGCATTTCATCTCACGGTGATTGAACAAATCATCTAATGCATCTTTTTAAGGATAAGTGTATTGAAAATTTTAAAACTTGTCATAAAGGTATAATTGAATAATAAAACTTGCAAAAAATGCAATCAAATCTTATAATTTATCAAATTTGTATAATCAAATCATTTCATTAATTTCGTTCAACTTGATTGACGAAAAATATCAACATGGATTTTTTTTGTTATTCTTTATTTCCTATGTGGTGATGATGAAGCTAAAACAATGTCGTCTTGGTCCAAAGCTTATTTTTAATATAAATTGTATTTAAATTAAATTAAAAAAAAAATAAGCTAAATTTTGAAGGAGATGTGAGAAACCAAGTGGACCCACCATCATTGGAAAGGGCTAGTAAGAATTGCCAAGCCTTGACCAATGGCTGGCAACCCTCGCACGATCTGGGGGAGGGCTGCAACGAGGGTTGCCAAGACAGACAGGGGATCAATGTCTTGAGTCGGCCATGCCCCACCCTCACCGTGCTCTTCTCACATCTCATTTTTTTATATATATAATTTAGCTTATTTCTATAATTTAATTTAAATAAAATGTGTATTAAAAATCAGATTTGGACCATAACAATGTCATCTTATCCTTATGTTTTATGTTTTAGCCATGTCATCACCATATAAGAGAGAGAAAATATTAAAAAAAAGCTACATTGGTATTTTCCTTTAGTTAAGTTGGACGAAATTAATGAAATGACTCAATTATACTAATCTGATAAATTTTAAGACTTGATTACATTTTTTAAAAGTTTTACGAGTCAATTATACTTTCATACTAAGTTTTGAAATTTTCAGTATACTTATACCATGTTTTTAAAAGAAATACATGAAAAAGGGAAATTTTTAAAAGAAAAATGCAAGGGAGAAGGAAAAAGATAGAGAAAAAAGAAACCTTATCTTTTAACAGTAACGGTTCTGGTGCACATGCCATGCGCCTCCCTTGTTGATTTTAATGGATATGGATTTTTTTTGGCATGACAAAGGTACGAGGATTTCAGAGGTGAAGCTGCTATTTGTCAACATACCCGAAAGCGGAAGATTTATTCTAGAAAACTGCTTTAGGAGATGGCAGATTTTGATTTTTTTTTTGGGAATACAAGATTTTCATTAATAACATGTAATCTTTTTTCTTTACTTCTTTATATTGATAATATGACTATTCTAGTCATTTCGGGGTGGGCACTAAATTTGGATATTGATTTTATATGTAATTAGATAATTTGAAAGTGCACTGCTGGGGTTAATATTGGGCGGCCACACATAATTTTATCTTAGATTATGAATATCAGATAATTCTTCTCATAGAAATGCAAAAATTATTTTATTTCCTAATATCAGCACAGAATGAGTTATGGAATCATATGATGACATGTCAATAGTACTTTTTGCTTAAAGTAAATGCTAAAGTTTATAAAGTAAGCATTAAACTATAGAATAGATTACGAATATTGATAATGGAGTAATATTTCATTATGGGGTGACGCGTGTCATTCGAAATCTCTACTTTCCCCACACAATACTCACAAGTCACAACAACAATACAAACAAAACACAATTAAGCTAGGTGCCTTTTTGTGAATGTTGACGTAATTAATATTCAATACTGGATAATTTGTGCAATGAAAATGTCTTCTACAACAACTTTCTTCGGTACCATTGCTAGACATACTCAAAGTCATGTACACTGTACGCTGATTAGGAAAACAAATAAGCATACTCGCACATGGACGTTGCGTCGTCTCTTCAAATCCAACACTTGAGTCGCCGGTTCATGTGAATGACACGTATATTGTCAATTTCTCCGTACTCACACAACCTTAGTTTAAGAATGTTCAATAGATTGATGGTCAGTCCCATCTCTTCTGAAGATTTATTTAAGGTCGTGAGTATTCCACCTCAGCACACTAACTTAGCTGATACAATCGACAATTAACAATAAAGAATGACAAACCAAGCTGGGACAATCAACGAGAGCATCGGTTTTTTAATCGTAAAACATTAATCCGTGGCATGACAAGATGGTGAAGTATTTTGTAGTGATTAACTCGAATCGGCGTGGCGAAACCCGCCTCAAGAAGTATACGTTTCGGGCGGGGGTTAATACTTTTGCCTATTTGTTTACATCTCCTGAAAATTTTGGCTCTCCTCCGCCCGCTCCCTCCCTCCCCTACGCCCCTGCATAGAGCACACCCTCCGCGCCCCGCCTGAATCCCGCCACCGTCACTAGCCTAGCACACCACCGGAATCCATCGTCCACTCACCTACTTTCGATCTAGATTTCCATCTCTCTCTCTCTCTCTCTCCCCACCAACTTTGCCACCGCCTACTGCACCCTCGCTGTTGCTAGAATCTAGCTTTGCATATATGCGATGGCAACTTTGGATAGAGGCACGAGAGAATTAAGGCGGAGTACAGAGACTGACGGCAGCAATTGTAGCCATTGCACATAAAGGTCCGCTACGGCTTCACCGGAGGAGGCGGTGACAGGGAGCAACGGTGGCAATTGTAGGGCAGGGGCCATGTTAACATAGGGCAAGTGAAGAGTAGGAGACGGGCTACGGTTCTTTAGTCTAGGGTCATATTGTGTGGTATGATGCAAGTCCAATTATTCTTTGAGTAGCGATAATAATGAAAACAGGATATGTCAACAACATCAGACCCGTTTGCCAACATTGGAAGTGGTTAATTTGGCAATGTCTACGATGAAGATTGCCCTATGCATAGTTTTGTAGTAATCTAGAATATTTTAAATTCACAGCTATTTTATAATTGACTCGGCAATTAACTCAACCATCACATGTTTAGTAGATCCATAATAGAACTGTTAAAATTTTGACGGTGTTAATATGCATATAACATCGATGTGTAAATCTTGAAGTGACATTTACATAATGATAACTGCGATCATGCGAATCTACATAGCTTTTAACTTTTCTCTTCCTTTTATCATGCCTATCGTTAATGAAGTTTTTTAGTTTTATCCCAAGTTCGGATTCCTCGCATGCTGCTTCCCTCGAATTTCAGAAAAGCACGCTGTCGCTATTCATGCTTCTCTAAATAGGGATAGCCTCGAGCCAATAAAGGCAAAAGGAAGAAAAAGAAAACATCACATACGCACCCTTGTTTCGACATAGGAACCACTGAACTAATGGCCGCTAGTTTCCGTCTACTCAAAGGGACTGAAACATGAAGACGACGTCATATGCTTGGTGGTGCCGTGGCTGAGTTGTGGACGGTCGGGTCGTGTTTTCGAGTTCGGTACGAAGATTCGACGTTGAACAGTGAAAAGACAAGAAGAAAAGGAAAATGGCCAATTCTGAAACCTGTCTACGGTTGCCTCATGACCCAGACCCGTTTCTAGCTTTGGCTTGCAGGAGGAATAACGCATGTGTCGTTCGCGTCGACATCATAGCCAGATGGGCACGTTTTCTGCACCATGGATTCTAACCGTGATCATCATCTACATTTGTATCTAATTAACTTTATATATTGACCATAGCTATAATTTGTCGTCCACCAATCATAAAGACGGTCGACAGGCGCTAGAGGGAAGTACAAATTTGGAAAGAATGCGTAATCAAGTGGGAAATCATTTAGCGGCTATTTATATAGTTAGGAATTTTATAGTGTTTTGCTCTAATGAACACTTAATATAATCGTGCCGTAAGATTTTGGTTCATTGAACAGATATATATATATATATATATATGTACAGTAATGAGAGAGAGAGAGAGGGGTAGCTGGCGGCGAGAGGACCTCATCTCACCGCTCGCCCTACACTCTGAACAGCAACCCCCACCCATCATCCCCCGAGACTCCCGCGCTCAAAAGCAGGTGGGAGCCATCCGCCATTGTACGACTGCAAGAGAGAGGGAGAGCGTGTGTTAATGCATGGATGATTGATGAGTGGAGCGCAGTCCTTTTTTCCATTGTCTTTCTCCTCCTCCTTTTTTTTTTTTTTTAATTTTCTTTTGTACCGCGCTTCGTCTTTCGAGTCTTTGGGGTTTCATCTGGGATTGGACGTGTCCGTCCCGCACACATGGCGTCTCTACGTTACGCACATCATAGCTCCATCCGTGCTCATCCCTCACTTGTCATTCAAGGTTTCCTCGTCTTCCCCTCTTCCCAATGTACTCTCTCTCCCTCTCCCCCCCCTCTCTCTCTCTCTCTCTCTCTCTCTCGCGCCCGTCCAACATCGATTTTGAAAACATTGATTGAAAAAAAGTCGGTGTAGTTAATAATTATGTATTTTCTTATTGATTTTTTCAGTACATCAAATAGTTTTTTTAATAAAATACCGTAATGATTGTATATAATGAGAGGAAAGATAGTGCACCAAAAATCTTAACGTTTCTGTATTTGATAGCTCGACAAGTGTGTTGAAGAGCACTCACCCACAATCTATTTAGTATCTTGCCAAGGGAACTCGAAATTATAGATGTCATGAATGGTATTTTACTATTTGATTCTAGCTCTATATAGATCGTATAATTTATGACATACTATATTATAAATAAAAAATCTATTAATACACTAGTAAATCTACCAATTTGATTTGTACCTATCGATCGCATTAATCATATTTATTATAATTTTACCTATCAATACCCACTTATATATTGCACTCCGGTAGTCACAACACGTGAATTAAATTTCGTGAACAACAATTCAAGTTGAACGTGTAATGACTCCTTAACTTTGTCTTTAAGTTTAAAGATGATAATTATTATGTTGCATATGTTTGGAAGCAATAAGACTTTTCAAAAATTACAATATTTTCTTTTAAATGAGGATCTTAATCGGAATTTCTTATTTGATGATATTTGCCACTTAAATTTTATATGCCACAATAAGAAAGACTAACTTGAAGTGCTTTATTAAATCCAAATATTTTTGTATCACTTATGCAATTGATACTTCAATTCATGATACTGATCTTGAGGGTTCACAGCACTAAATGCAGATCCACTCCAATTATGTAGCTTGACATCAAGAACAATATGGCTTAGAGTTGGCGATGTCTTCTTAAGTTGAGAACCACTCTAACTTTGATCATCTCTAGCTCAAGGAATTATTGCAAAGAGATATACAAGGAACATAGACAGGTAAAAATAACTATGGAGTTGTATGACCTAATTTGGAGCAGTGATATTAGCAAGCACAATTTTGTTGATTGGCTTGTTTGCGGAGATAGGCTAATGATAATGGAGGCCATATCCTGATGGATACCTTCGATGGATGTTTAGTGTAATTTCTACATGATCAATATAGAAACCCATTTGTTCTTCAAATGCAATTGCACTTGGAGTATATGGTGTAGTATTCTTGCACAACATGATATCTAGCATTCTTTAGAAGGATGTAATGATGGACTTCAATGAATGATTAGAGCAACTAAGGGCAATGACTTGGCAGTGAGGCTCCCCAAAGTATCTTTCTTAGCGACTGTACTTTGCATTTGGATGGAGCACAACAACACACATTTTCAAAATAAGTCAACTAAGATCCTCATTTTTTTTTTTTTGGCAAAGTTAAATAAAATTGTAAGAGGCAAAGCCTCACTCTACCAAATTTTTAGACCTTCCGAGGAAAATATTTTGTTAGCTATTATACGGAGACTTCCTATCTTCATATTATTCACATTCTATCTATAACGTTGGGGATGCCCTTAAGCTTACATACTCGGTCTGAGTTATACTACTTGCATCATTATATCAATATAATAAAATAAGATAAAAAACCCTACAAACGTAACTGACAAAAAAAAAGGACTCTAAACAAAGCAAAAATTTATGCTTCTCCATTTGTAATAAAAGTCCATTATAAAAACTCATTACCCCAATATTTATTTTTGGAAAGTTATCTATTCTCATAATATGTGAAAATAATTTTGCCCGTGACATTTACTCGTAAATGATGTAAGCGCTATTAAATTAAATTGTATAGGGATGAATCGAATTTTAATTCTTTAATCTTTTGTGCAATCAAAACTTTCAATTCTATTTTATTCAATTTATTTCTTTTTTTAATGTGTTGTTTATAGATACCTTTAATTTGCTGATGTGAATGTATTTGTTATAAAATACACAATCAGTTGAACATAAAGAAACAAGAGAAATAATTTGCAACATTACGGCAGCAACTTATCAAGAAATAACGACACAAATAGTCCTTGAACTTTAGCTGAATGAACAATGTGGCCCCTAAACTTTAGCTTAATGTATAATGGGATCTATAAATTTTTAATTTGTTTAATATGATCCATAAATTTTTTGTACATATTCAACGTAGTTCTTAAGTTATATGAAATTATTCAATATTATCCTTCCATTAATTTAAATTCAATTATAATATTGAACATTTCCATATAATCTAATAACTAAATTAAGCATGCATCTGAAGTTCATGAATCGCATTGAACAAATTTAAAATCTAAGGATGATATTACATATTAGGTTAAAGTTCATGTACCATACTGAGTAGATTAAAAGTTCTAAGGCCATATTATACATATGATCAAAGTTCGTGAACCGTTTGTGTCATTTTCTCATTTATCAACTAGCAGTTGCTTGGAGGAAACAAAGAGCTTCCGCCAATCCTAAGTCTTGGTTTCACCGGCCACTGGATGTAGTGTTTACTTTCACGAGTTTGTTGCTGATGTTTATTACTCTTTGAACGACTCCAACTTAATGAAAAAAAAAAAAAAAAACAAGCTCAAGAAAAAGGAACCAAAACTCTGCTGAAACGTATCCTTGAGCAGGACCATAACACCGCTCCATGGCCAGTCACTAAGTCATCAATATTTAGAGCATCCGTTTCATTGGCTTATGTAAGTTTGGTGGTCATGGTTCAGCAGTCGAGATCCGATTCTTTAAATTATAATAATAATCTCTAACAAGACAAGAACACATGATTCAAACATGATATAGTATTGAATTTTTTTTTCTTTTATAATTCTGTTTGCGTCATTGTCCTATCAACATGTTGATAACCTTTAATAAACAAGTTCATCGAGCATAACTTGAAGTGGATCTGCACCACCAGTTTTTTTATATGGGCAGTTTGACCTCATAATGACTTAGTCTATATGGACCCTATTCAAGAAAGGTAGATTTTGTTATACTTTATTTATTATCCTGTAAGTAGATATAATTACGAATAACAATATTGCCATGGCAGTTCAATGAGGTGATTCATCAACTTCCTTTGATTGCCCGTGGCTGTCACAACTACCGATAATACATGGTGTGAAGGAAACAGCTGTTTTTTTCCTCGTGATTAGACTATATTACTTTCTCTTTAATTTAACCTAATTTTTGTTTGTGGGGTTCGCACGTCAGAACATAGTGATTTGGCAATTGTCTTTTGCCAATCACATCATCATTCTATGAATGAGCTGTTCCTGTCATGTCACCAACAAATGGAGGGAGGAAAGAAGGCTCGTGATTTCAAGTCATATGAAATGTCCTCTACAAACATAACGGTCCTCCAACTGTAACATATGTTTTTGTGTTTTTGTTTTGTTCTTTCCAAAGCTTATGTTCTTGCTTGTGTTCATGGGCGTCTCTACTCATCCAGGTTGCGTACTTAAATGGAACATATATTTAGTTTCCTAGATCTGTCCCCTAGAGTCACACTTGAGTTTCATTTGATTTGTCGAGTAAATTCCTGTTTGCTATAATATGCTTATATGTCTTTTTAGCTAGTTAATTTTCGGAAGCAATTTGATTGCTTTTTTTGCGATATGTTTGTATATATGAAAGTTTCCATGTGATGCTAATTGCATCTTTCATGTTTGTTGGAGAATATTTCAAATATGATTAGCTCCATGGTTCGAACTCATGCTCACACATGCTAATGCCTATAAATGCATGTATTTGTCCGTGTCTTGCAGGGTTAACTACAATGCATCAAACTAGGAGTTTTGAAATGGTGGAAAATTCTTGATTGAAACTAAATAAGCACATTAACAAGTACCTGTGCGTTTAGGCCAAAAGGATACTATCCTTTCATAAATAGCTCATCATTGTTAATATCCTCTTGTATTGCCTAAAAAAATATAATACATAAACATTATTAGTTCATAAACTTGATTAATAAATGAAATGCATCAGCAGAATATCAAAAGGCATTTAAAAAAGTAGGTTATTGTTAGATACCAACGCACGTCAACCTTTGTGTTTCTAAATATGTAATAATATAGCATTAGAGTACTAATTAGTCATCGCTTTCTACAATTGTTAGGGGGGCCTCCCAATGAATATAACATAAGAAACTCAAATAGTGCAACTTTGGCTCCTGGGAAATGGTCAAAATAGGAGGTATCAAAGATTTTATCTTTAATTCTCGTTTAGGCAACGCATCAAAAAGTTAATTACAGGAATCCTAGGAGATAATGCTTGGCGTAAGAATCGCAAATCACCAACATTTTGGAACTGCTTGGGATGATGTATTCCACAAAAGGTTGGTTCCAAGACCAATAAGATCATTAGCTTAATCCTCCCTCCAGCTGCTTAGCATATTAAGAAAGAGGTAACGCAAGTGTCCAAAATGCTTTATTAGGTAACGTAAAGATTTATTCCTCTTATGTGTCTGCTTGTGGGGGATTAGGGAAGAAACCGGAAGGGTTTTGATATGAGAGAGAGAGAGAGAGAGAGTAATGAGGCTAGTCATTGAGTCAACAAAGGATTCCTTTTAGAAAGGGAAATGTGGATTATTTAAGCCTCCTAAACAGTGTTAAGCACTAAGTATTGACCGAAGATTAGGAGCCTACGTTGTAGCTTTGATTCAAATGAAGGCTCCAGGAGATGATTTGACAGTGGGGGAACTTAGGAAGATGAACATATTAAACCTAGCAGGAAAGCCCAAAGTTCAACACAATAAAGTTGCACGTCACCTCATCAGCTACTGTGCAATCGTCCGCAAGGCTGCTTCGAATAGTTCTTCATCCAAGCAACTTCCGACACGTCGGTCCAACCCCGTTTATCTTCATTTGAAAAGTAAGACGGCTCTAGATTACCATCCAATCATGTTGGCCAAAAAACAATTACCGTCCAAAATCTCCTACGCATTTCCACTACAAGCCGACGTTGGCGCTCTTGAAATCACGACGGGTGTACTACAAATCAGCAATTATTGCGAAAATGCAATCCTGTTGTGCCCTACAAAAGAAAACTTCCCGCGTAGCTCGACTTTCGGTTCTCCGTCGTCTGCCACACATTGAATTCCTGATTGTATTGAAAGATTCGTTGCGTGCATGAATTTTCCGTGAGTTCAATGAATTATGAGAATTATTTGGACATCAATTTCTGTAAAGATCGTGGTGGACTCTCGCCCGATCATCAAAGTGAACCAATCAAAAACAGGACTTAGGCTTGACATTCCATCTTGCAATTTTGAATATATTAAAGAATTACTCAAGTAAACGAGAATAGAACAACCGAAACTCCCCATATCTAGCGTTTTTTTTTTTTTTTTTTTTTGGGACTACCCTTTTTTGGGACTTTCCATGATTTTTCCTACATAAGAAAAGAAATGGTCGGAAATAGTCTTATTTCCTCTTGAAGTGTGAAAATGGGCAGGATTAGTATTCATCGTTTACTTTAATAGATGATTATCCTTTTCTTACGTTGATGTAAACCCCAGCCTACTACTTTTCTTTGCACGAGCAAAGCGTGTGCTTGCAATAATTGATATATTATACTAAAAAATCACTTAATTCATTGCTTTCACGGACTTGCTCAACTGTATACTTAAAAGCATTCAATAAAGTGGTGTACCATTTCAATATTATATTTGCATGGCAAATCCTAAAGTCTCCCCGGGATTGGCCATGCAAAAAATTACGATTTCTTTGGAAGGAAAGCCAAAAAGCTAATGCAAGTAAAAAAGCACAACAACAATAGTAAAGAAAGATTAAAAAGAGACGGAATCTTTTTGTTTCTTCCAAGAGCTCTGTAACGTCCATCAGCATAATGCAGGCAATTATAGCGATGTCCACGGCCACGACCAAGAGAATCTCGATCAAAGCTCTTCTTTTTGGAGTGGTAATTGGGCTGAGACCCTGATATTTTACTAACTAATTCGTTCGGCTGTTCAAATTTAATTTGACCCGCTTAAGCACGTTCCCATGCATGCCTGACACGTGAGAACTCCAGCAGAGTCCTGGACGCGCACTTTGTTGGAAAAGTGGATCTTGAAAAGTGAACGGCAACCCCCAGGGGAAAGTAATGAAGAAATGTAACTCCTGTAGCCAGATTTGTGCCACAATGCATTCCTCTAACATGGATTATATTCTATCGACATTAGTGTTCCTTGCGAAGAACTAGGGTAAGTAAGGACTTGCCTGTCCTAAAAGGAAAGGCCACTAGATACATATTCTTGTCCAAATGTGAAGTTGAAATATTCTTTGTTCGTTTCGCTCTTTCGTGTTTTTGTAACTATATGTACTTTTAGCGTGATTGGAGAACCCGCGGAAATTATGAAGCTTACAAAATCAGCTAGATAGGATAGATTCTAAAGTGGTTATCAAAGACGCGAGGTTTGTTTCGTGTTCAAATATTCAAAATTCGATGAACACAAGTAATCTTAAGCAATCGACTCATGTTCATTTGGTACTCGCGATGTACTATGTATCCTCTACCTATACAAATTGTTGAAAAATGAATGTATTGTTTTTGTATGTTAATTATCATGGTCATGTGCTTCGAGCTTGCATAATACACTACGTATTATTTCCTATAATATCTCGTAATCAAATAAACCAAAAAAAAAAAAATGCATCTAAGGTAGGAAAAGAAATAACTAATAGAAAATGACGTTATGGAATATCATATGTAGCAATTATTCGGACAGTTATCCATGTCCAAGTTGCAGGTATTCTATGTATTCGGCACATTTTAAAACGATAAACCATGGGAAATCAATTATGATTCATGCAATGACAATCAGCAAATATTATAAAAAGTTGGGAAAGTGGGGTCGATGAAACAAAGCTCAAAAATGCACTCTTTTTCCCTTCTCTCTTTTTTTTTTCCTTCTGTGCAAAGTTGAGGAAATCCTTCTTTGATGTTCTGTAACAGATATATCTCTCTCCTAAGACAAGGGCGTTAATTTTTTTTTTTTTTAAATCTAATCCTCTTTCTCTTGATTTTCCCTGTCCCCATGGTATATACACGTGTACGTGCGCACTGTACTCCAACCGATTCCACCGGGAAATAAAAAATCATCATGCATTAGCAGTTCAGCAATCCAGATTAGAGGAGGGTGGAGGCCCCACAACCAGTCAAACAATTTCCATGGTCAGAGAGAAAGAGAGGCAGTGGGTGAAAGACAGCTTGACGTACTAAGTAACAGTAGAAGTGATTTACAGAGAGAGAGAGAGAGAGAGAGAGAGATTGGCACTGCAACGCAACTGCAACTGCGACTGAACCTGAAGTAACAAGTCATTCAGATAACAAGACTAGCGTGAGATGGTGCTCGTGCACAGAGTCAGTCAGTCTCCAGTTGAACCTGATCACAACTCGTGTAGTGTGTCCTAAATTCAATATTTTATATGTTCATAATTCATATCACAGACACATAAGCACAAGCACAGACAGAGAGAGAGAGTTTGTGGGTCTCCGATGCAGAGAAAAAGGATGGGCCATCGCAGGGATGTGGTTTTCGGACGAGGGACTCGCGAAAACAGCGCGCGAGCTGTTTCCCAATGCACCACCAGAGGGACATATCCCCCACACATTCACTCCCTCTCTCTCCTCTCTCTCTCTCTGCGCTCTATCTTTGCTTTTTGATACGCTCAGAGGGGGTCCCCATCACCGTCACCCCCCAACCCTCCATCTTGTCAAACATGTTCACTCCAATTTGATTGACCCCCATTCCCTCGACACCCAGCACGTCCCCCCGCCCCCTCCTTTCTCTCTCTATCTCTACCCCCGATGCAATTTCTGTGTTCTTTGTTCATTCTCCTTTATGCATTGAAAGAGGTCATTATAGCAGAAATGTGCAGAAATGAGAGAGGTCATTATCCTCTGTAATCCATGGGGAATGGAGAGACTACTGTTAAGTAAGTTCACCGATGATCAAACGGCGAAGATAGATTAGTTACATGAAATGAGGTGATGAGATCAGCTACAGTCCTCTTCTTTCGTTTGTCCTTTGACTGGTATTCTACACTTCTGTTTCAGGTCAAACTTTTCGCTCCCAAATTCCCCAGTGTCATGGGTCTAAATCCAGAATCCTAAATCTAGTCCCCCTTCCCCTCCTAAAACCCTAGCCATCGTGTCGTTTGCTCAGTCCATACAGGCAACTCTTTTCTCTCAGTCCCAGCTCTCGAACCCTCTCAAACTCGACAGCAATGTGCGCTTTACCTAACGTAGGTGTTGGTTTCGCTGTCCTTGTGCCTCACCTTTATAAGCTACCACGAGAAGCGATTCTTGATCGCTTTTTCTTTCGGCCAAAAGCGATTCTTGATTATAAACCCATGCAAGCGATCTGAATACCTTATACACTAATCAACAGATTAAACTTCAATAAGCATGAAGGTGAAACCGTATCCATGAATCATGATAACATATATATTCTCCTATATTGCACAGGTAACTTCTTTTTGCTCATATTTTCATCGATGCTGGGGGCTGGCAAGGAGGGGCCATGTCAATCTCACCGCCTTAGCTATTCCTATTCCTTGTACGCGCAAAGCAACATTTCATGTCGACCAAGGAAATTACTAGGTTAAGTAAAGAAAAGGGGCACCTCTCTAATCAGCCAAAGAGTACTTTCAGCTAGCAGACCAAAACTAAGGGAATTCAAACGTACAAGTAAAAAGAAAAAAGGGGAAGAGGACAGTCTAGGCCGAATGAACACGAAACCCCATGTGATTTACGCGTCGGGATTAAATTAATCGATTGAGCAGATGACTATGCCAAAAACCCCCTCCCTCCCTCCCCAAAAGAAAAAGGAAAAGAGAGGAAGAGAAGAAGTAAAAGATCGATATTAGATCGTGTGAGGCACATGAAATTCAACGAACAGCGGGGTGGATGTTGTGTCCGGCAAGGGTCACTATGCAACCATGTGGGAGGCGGGGCCGGCAGAGCCGTGTAAAAATGAGACAAGGATGGGACTGTTTTTGATGGATTCGGGTCTACAAAGGGTCTCATCATCATAGTAATTAGACGCTCAGATGGTGGTGGGAGTCTATCAAATGATGTGATAGCGGGGCACACTTGGTAAAGGGATTGGAGGAAGGGTGTTGTTTTTTCCCCCCACCCTCCCTTTCTTTCCCTTTCTTTTCTTTCCCCCATTATTTTTTTTATTTATATCATATCATATCACATTATTTTATAATTTTCTTTCTTTCTTTCGAGGTCATTAATGATTGCACCTCCTCAATATGCTCCGTATGGGGAACTATATGTGTGTGTGTGTATATATATATATATATATATATATAGTAACGTTTAATGAGACTACTAATCTCCAACTCAAGTGGGGGCCATCCCCTCCCCTCTAGTTTGCAAATGTGCAAAATCTCGAGGATTGAGATATTTTTTCTGTGTGCATTATTGTTCACCGCTTAAGAAGGTTGAATTAAGGATAGAGAGAGAGAGAGAGACGAACCAATCCCCATCGATTGTTGAAAGAATTGCCATCTTTAGTTGGGTGCCAGGAGTCAATGCTTAAGTCGATTGTGATATTGATATCTGATCTGATGGTGGTATGTGGATGTCTTTTGTGTTCTAATTATTTTACCATATGTGTCGTGATTACGAGGACCAGTTGGTGTCCTTTTCTATTTAATCGATGTCGAAGTTATTGTCCGATTTAATTGTAGAATCTTAAACAAATCTGCTAGGGGCCCATCGATCTTTGAATCGAGCTGTTAGCGCCAACTTACTCTCACGCCTAAACCTGTTACTAGACACCTAAAATAATTAATTGCGTCTCTGCCGTTAACCTCCAAATCATTCCCCATGAAAAGAGGAAAAGAGAAAAAAGAAAAAAAGAAAAAAGAAAGAGAGAGAGTGGTCTTGATTTGACCTTTGTTTATTGGTGCCTTTGCTATAGAAATGAATTATCCGAATTCACTTCCGCTTCCTGATCCACTGTAAATGAAGCCTAAGAAAAGTAGATTGATGAAGCAAAAATGCTTGTCCAAACCCAGCTCACCACGGACCGGATCTATCTCGTTATCATCCATCTCCAACCTTAAGTTTGGCACCGGATCCCACATGATCTAATGGGGCGTGGTCGTATGATACGGCCCATGTAAGAATTTCTCATATGACTTGTCAGGTGATCTCCATTTGGAAGCCCCCTCCTACTTGGCCCAGCAAGGGTGGGATGGGCTCAACTCAAAGACGACAACACAAGAGGAACCCACAAGGTTTTGTTCGGTAGTAATGGCCCATGTCAAGCTCGGGTGTTTCTCATGGCTTCATAGGAGATTAAAACCTACTTCAAGACTATTCTCTATGTTGTTATTGCATTAGACAGATAGTTTCGAAAAGAGATGAAAAAACGAAGTGTTTTCTTTTAGTTATAAAAGATTTTATCACAAAAAGATGATCACAGGAAACAGACCCAAGTCCACAGTGTCTTTAAGTCCACTAGAAACCGTCCACAAGATGCCGCAAAAAAAAAAAGTCTATATAATGCTCGTACTAGCAAAATTTTATTTCAATATAATCGTTTTATTTTTGTTGAAATTTTATATTATGAAGCACATCTTCTCTCATATCATGCGGTCCTGATAGATTGGAAGTGTCAATACCTCCCAGGGAATTTTAATTTTATCTATCAAAGAAATATATTTTAACCTTTTCGAATCACTTTATGATAGCATTAAAGTATGTCTATGGCATTGGTAATGACTAATTACCTTCCATGGCAAAAATGAGATATTTTAATTTATCTATAGTTTGACTTAATTACAGTAAAACATTTACAAACAAAATTAAGTTAAACTGGGTAATAGATTGATTCTTTTATCAAAAGTTAACCCTTGTTTTGACGACACTACTTTCTTATATTAATTATTCGGGATAATGACATAAACGGTTTTTAAAATTTATCTTAATGTGTGATGTGATATTAAAAATCCAAAATGAACTAAAGTCCGTTCTTATCTCACAAGCTTCCTATATAAAGCAGTAAGTAGTACTGAATAGACTAACCACAAATGACACACGGCCAAAACGGGGTACAGCCTCGTGTCTTTTTTCTCTTCATACAGCCCTTCAACGGTTTTAAAGAATTTCGACGTCCCTTTGATATGACTTCTAGGAATCATGCCCATATTGATCCAACTCATCCAAAAGGTTCAATCAGACTCTTAGCAAGCAGCAATCATATCTTATTTTTTGGCTTTAAAATTACAATATAGACATCAATCAATCCCCTTTGCACACCATGCTATGTACAGTCATGTGCCCCCTTATTCCATCACGCGATATGATCGAGAATTTACAAGTAACCATATTCAGTGGCAACACTCACGACGTGTGACTCAGAGACTTATAGGCACGACGAGTGGGGACTCGCCCTTATCAACGACAATGCTCTTTGTAGTCCGTTTAGAAGCGGTAACGATCAGGACGTCGTACGTCCCGTGGAATCCTCTGAACGTGTACTCGCCTTGTTCGTCGACATGTCCGTGAGCATGAGACGACCACTCTTTCCTGAGAGCGAGGTATCTCTTGCCGGCTTCGTTGACATCCCCCTCCGCATTGACCAGGTGCGCGTTGTCTCGGCTCATGAACAGCTCCCAGAATCCCCACAGCATTATCCCATCTACTGCAGCATGTGCAAATGCTTCTCGGAGCATGACCTCCAGATCATCTGCTCTTACGTACTCGTTAACAGAGGACACATCAAGCTCAGTGAACCAGATTGGAAGGCCGAGAATGCCCAGCTTATCCAAAGCCGAACTAATGATTGGTCCCACTGGACTATCTATATGCCCTTGAATCCCGATTCCGCCGACTGGTGCGCCTTGTTCCTGTAGACCAAGAATGTGTTCTATGTAGCCCTCAGGGCATGACTTGGTATCGCACCCATCTTCCACATGATAATCATTCACAAATAGTGTGGCAGATGGATCTAATTGGTTTGCAGTCTTAAACATATTTGCTCGGATATCTTTTCCTAATCTACCTTGATAGAATGATCCGTGTAGCATCTCGTTGTTCACATCATAGTGACTGAACTTGCCCTTGTAGCGAGAAAGAAGCCCGTTTAAACGGTTTTGAACAGCGCTCATCAAGTCATTGTTGTTGAGGGATCGGACCCACGATTGAACCGTGCTCTCCACTTCCCAAAAGATACAGTGGCCTCTGGTTTCTATGCCATGGCTCTTACACAAGTCAAGCATCTCATCAGCATCCCGGTAGTTAAAATTTCCCTGTTGTGCCTCTGTCCAGTACCACTTCAATTCATTCCCAAAAACAGCCCAATTGAAGTTCTTTACGAAGAAATCGACAAAATCTTCGTTATCTATGTTTGTTCTGCTTATGCACGAGCCAAACGGAAAACTATTTTGTGTCTGTTTGACAATCACGGTCGCACCAACCAAGCTGCTTGAATCCGCACCAGAAAACTTCAGGACAACATCACGCTTACGGAGCTGCAGTAGTGAAAGGAAAACACGAAAATTAGAGACCAAGGCAAGTGACTTTGCCTGATATACAAGTAAACATGTTTAAGGGAGTAGTAAACTTGGTCAGATATCCAAGCAACCCAATTCACATAAAATAGGAGCTTACTCTGCCATACTTATCAAGGAGCGAGTATTCAATTTTGAACAGTATTTATTCCCTGAATTGCAAGTGCAATGTTTAACTTATATATAGGCAATCAATGGCAAGATTAGGAATACCAAGTTCCAAGGTATTCTAAGCAGTGAAACTGTAAGAGCCATCATCTTTCTAGGGCGAAAAGCAAGAATGCAAGTTTTTAACTCCCATCAGCAAGTTATAGACACAACTCAGACACTGCAAGCGTGTTGCAAAAGTACACTGTCACTTTGTCAAAAGAGAAAACTACGATTGGAAAATGTCATCAATCCAGTTAAGCCAGGACACCCATTAATTAATCATTATACCACAAATCTTGCACTGAAGTTATTCCTGGAAGTTACCTTATCAGTCAGATGTTTCAGATGGTTAAACCTCGCTTGTCGATCAACAGGGAATATTTGAAGCCCTGCAACCATCAAGTCAACACCTGAAGCAGGACCCTGGATGTAGACCATGACCTTTGACGGTTGCTTTTCGATTCTGAATGAACCACTAAGTTCATGCCATCTGTCATCATTAGCCTCGACTTGCCCACCGTTGACCCATTGGTTGTCCACACCAAGTGCAACATTAATATTTTGAGGACCACTCGCACCAGAACCTATCCGTACCCAAGCGGAAACTTGATATGTCAAAAAGAGTTTGAGCTTATCAGTGATCATCTGAGCAGGGCCCATCCAAGTCTGTGTGCGATTTGTCACAAGGATGTAACTGCCACTCAAAGGCTCATGAGGCCCAAGCGAATCTCTTGCCGAGGAGGGAAGAATGTGCGGTGAACCAGCTCGAACACTCAAAGTGCAGTTACCAAGGGGGAACCATCCATTAGTCCCATTATCTAGGTCACTGTTCTCCATTATATTTACTCCAAAAGCTGGATTCTGCAAAATGAAGAGTGGCGGACGGGTGCTTAAATATACAGGTTTCGTTTGTAGAGAAGCAATTTTCAGAATGTCTAAGAGAATCTTCAAACATTAATGAAATAAAGAAGATATATCAATTGGAATATTCAGTAGCTACAAACCTGAATAACTGGTGGAGGAGAAGGAACAGCTTTTGCTGCATGCTTTACTGTTAAGCTGTTCACAAGAATATCAGTACCGGCAGGTGGACCTTCAATGTAGATGATAACTTTTGACGGGGAACCATTCAAGAGAAACTTCCCCTGCATTTGTGTCCAGTCCTTGTCTGTTGCTTGCACGCTTGAGAGAGATAAAAAGTTGAAGCAATTAAGGGGCATAGATTAAAATCATTAAACACAGGATACTAGCAGCCAGAGGAGAGAAAATAAAATTTCTTTCTCATGAACCATAAAAGGAAGGTGATCACAAGAAATAATTGACCACGTTTGTCCTTTTGGATACTCAAGGATGAGAGAAGCTTGGCCTACCATTCCATATTTCTGTCATTGGTATCACTTGCTATAACCATATGAAGCTTATTTAGGTGAGGGGAATTCAAACTTACTTGGCTACGCCTATGTACTGCTCACGAAGATCTGGCGTTTGGGTCCACAGCGTGATCCGGACGTCCGTGCTGCTGACATTGTTACCAAATATACGAACCAATGCAGTGACCTCATAAGCAAGTTTTCTTTGTAGCCTTCCAGTAACTTCTTGCTGAATCCCGTTCCAAGTCTGGGTACGCTCTGTTGCAGATGCAAAGTACTTCCCAGACTGTGGAACTATCTTCCCATCAGCCATAGAGTCGTGTAAGACAATCTTGCAACCTCTCCCAGCCCAATTGGTCAATCCATTATCAAATATGGGATTGAGGATGATATTTTCATCACCAGCAGCTATGTGTTCCCTGTCCACTCTCTTTCGCAGCACATAAAAGGAAATTATTCAACAACTGTTAATAACTTAAGTCACATTTTTTTTTTATAATTTCTCCTTAGAATGCCTAATTACCTCTTTTCCATTTGCACTTTGACAAGTTATCACCACTGATTTTATAAGCAAGTCAATTCCAGAAGAAGGCCCTTCAAGGTAAAAGACAACTCGGTTCGGCATACTAGACAACGAAAATGAGCCCTCCACCTTGTCCCATCTCTCTTTTGATACAGAAGTTCTGCAGTAGATCAGTTCGGTTAAATTGTTCACAGCTTTGGTGGTTTGAGAAGATATAGGTACTTATAATGTAAGAAACCTTACATTCCAATGCGCTTATATGTAGTTGCAGAATCTTGGTGTTCTAGCTTCAGAGTTGCCAAGACATCAGCAGAGCCTTGAAGAGACCCTGACACTCCAACGCAGGCAGAAACAGAATAAGTGGAACCTGGAGTAACCCTGCTTGTGATGTCTTGTTCCAATCCTTGCCAGCATTCTTTTCTATTTGTAACCATAGCATAGCAATCACCCGATTCTGCAGAGACCACCCAGCTTTCACAGCAATTGGGATGCCAAGAATGCAATCCTCCAGAGAAATTATGATTCTGTATGATATTTGTCCCCTGACTACCGCTAGAGTTGGCCATGACCTGGTTCAGATTTTACCAAGAGTAATTGATTTCAGAATTCCATAATTCTTAAGCTTTAGCTGCAGTTTCAAAATATCAACATGCGATGCTGGTTTTCCCCAATAGGAGGAAAAGGGAACACTTCAATAAATGACTGATCAAGTAAGCAATTCTGCTATTCCAGCCGAAATGTAGGCCATGCATGGTGTATATGCCACCTGAACCTCATTGTCCACATTCCTTGAACATAAAACCCATTGCACAAAATTTGAAAAAAACATGAGATAGCAGGGATCATTCTGTTGTCCTACTAACATTGATATTCAATATCAGGGTCCAGGCCAATAATGCAACAACCCTATGCAGCTTCTCAGCATACTATCGACTGGCAATAAGTTTGAGTTTGACGGTTGACATGCTCATGAAGTGATCTATGAGAGCACATTGTTTGTTTATGAATAGATCTGGACATCCAACCAAATCTACATGAAAGCCATTTGAAATGCATATATACCCGTGAAGCGAGATCAAGGAGAACCACCACCGCAAACCCACAAACAGGCTAAACAGAAACAGTAATTTCCATTATGAGATCGCAAGCTAAAATGCTGAGGCTGAACAAAAGGAGGAAGGAGGTACTTACCTCTGAGTTGTTGCTAGCGCTTTCACTCTTTTGGTTACCAGCAGTCTGTTTGGATACCTTACAAACCCACAGGAATCAGAAATAAAGAACAAAGAACGACAATGTCCTTTAATAAAGGAAAATTAAAAACTGAAATGGGCTCAGAGCCGACACCACTAACAATACCAGATCTTCAAGAGAAGGATAGGGAGAGGAAGTACCCGCTGGGTCCCGTGCTTGGGAGGGGTTTTGGCAGGACTTGTGAGGAAGCAGGCACAAACCCTCCTCATTTTATAGGCTCTGCGACAAGATGATCAAGTGAAGCATAAGAAAAGAGCGGGACCACCCTATCCATAACCATTTATTTGAAAGCCCAAGAAAAGACCAGAGACAAGATCCTCGAAAAACCCTTCCTTTAGATCTGGGCTTAATCAAGACACAGGAAATTCCATCAATATCAATCGCAAGTACCGATTTCAGAAGCTTCCATTAAGACAGAGGGGAAAACTTGGCATTCTTGTTTACCTTGTCGGAGATTATATCGAAACGCTAGCATTCCTTTGCGGTGGGGCTAGCAGAGCACTATCAAGAACATCCCAGAATCGCTTCTGAGGTAAGGCTGACGCTCCATAAATTCTCGGCCTCGTTTTGCTTTGTCTTGCAGATTTGGTTTGTAGCCCAAGTGCGCTTTGGATGCTTGTATTGGAAATGAAGGTTCATCATTCCTTTCGGGATGCAAGAAGACTCCCTTATTCTAATCTTGTGTTCGAGGTCCCCGACCATCTTTTTTCGTAGTCATCGTTTGGAATGGAAGTATAATTGTTATTTCATCTCGACGAATTAGGTGAAATCTAATTTTCGACCAGTCAAACATCCCATCAAGGTGATTTGAGTATGCTAACTTAGCATTTCCGGGGTGCGATAATTCGCTGCTCATGACTTTGCTCGGTTGGAGTCGGTTGGAGTCGTGGCTGACGAAAGAGATAACAGCACCAGCACCGGCAATTAGCACCAGAGAGACTTGCAAGACGTGCTGCTAGACTGGCATTGTATTTCTACAATAAATTTGACATCTCTATCGTCGTCTCCAGCTACAACCTTGCCATCGATCTGGTGAAGAGCAACCTTGAGTCGGCAATTCATTTCTGCGGTTGGGTGATCAATAAAAGCTTGAATTAAAACCCGAGTCAGTAAACATGTGCAGCTGTGCAGACCCCATAACCCAGTCAAGCAAAGCCCCTTTCCTAATTTCCAAGAGACCAATCCACAACAGGTGGTGGACCCAGAAAAGCAGTCCAATGCCCACCATCTTGTACAGAAAGAAGGATTTAGAAATCTGCAAGGCAAAGCATCCAAAGCTTCAACGAGTCCCATGGAGTCATCTTGCTGACAGGATATATAACCCGTTCCTGTTTTAGTTGCGTGGGTGGGTTATCAGAATGACGATATGTAGTTGTGCAATGCGGCGAAGAAGCCATCCTTTTAGCAAAGGGATGCAACTGCAATGATAAACAGATAATGCCAATATCTGCCTAGACGATGTTTTGTCAATAGCTATTGACATTATCAGAATTGTACCCGTATTCTCTGCCATTTCAGTTCTACAACCTCCAAAGTTTATACTAGCAAGTGGTGGCCCATTCTCGATGCACATGTTAGGGAAATACATATTAAACAGGATTAGGATTATAAAATGGTAGTCACATCATTTTATAATAAGATTGAAGTGTTAGGTTTTGTTATCCGACACTTTAATTTTTAGATAATACATATGTTAAAGGAAAACTGGGAGGAACTTTCCATACATATTGCACAATATTGCAAAGGTATATCAAAAAATAAAATCATAGTACGAGAATACGGGTACAATTCTATCTTCAAAATAGAAGTTGGCAAAAAAAAAAGCGAAAATAATTTGTCTTCCGTTAGATTTTCTTTTTTGAGTCAAATTGTCTTCCATTAGATTGACGAAGGAATAAAATAAAGAGGAAAATATTATAAGGGCGCGTTTGGTAACGATTCTATTCGCGGAAACGATTCGATCGAAATGATTTTTTATTCTCGTTCTTAAGAGGATTCTCGAACAAAAGAATGCGTTTGGTAATAAATAAAATTTCTGATTCTGGAATAGAAAAAGAACAGAAACACGTTTAGTAATTATATAAAATTTCTATTCCAATTCTTTTTTAATTACCTTTTTAGGTGAATATAAATTTGATATTGAATTTTCATAAACCATTCACTGATTAATTATATTTTTATACTAAGTAATAAAAATATTAACTAATCAATTTTTATTAAATAGTAAATAATAAACCATAGTATAAACTATACTAATATCCCTAAAATATGTAATAAATATAAATACTAAATTATAATATAAAATTAAATATATATTCTATATACAGCAAATATATATTTCAGAATAGGAAGAAATTAAAATAAAATATAGAAATAAAAAATATATAAAAATGAAATCAAAAATTGTTGTTATTTTAAATTTGGTTTTCTTATTAGAATTTCAATATTATTTATATTTAAATAAGAGTTTTTTTTTTTTTTTATCACGGTGATTTCTCATTTTCAATTAATATTTACTTTTATATGATTAAATATCTAATCCATTTTGAATTTAATATGGATGAATGTTAATTTTAATTTAGCCAAGATACTTCTCTCTCTCTCTCTATATATATTCCCTTCCCAAAACCCGAACACCCATCGTTTAAGAAGATAAAAGTCTTCAAACCAACATGACTATTTGAAACAAAGAAAAGGCTTTAACGAGAAACTCACAACTTATCCATAAATGAATAATGAAGTAACGTAGTCCATTGTTCAACTTTGAGTATTGGCTTTGATAAGTCAATAATTAAAAACAATATTACAAAGGTCATAAACATAAAGTTATTGAATCTCCGGCATATTGTAATCCCTTGCCATTTGATTTGCAATACTTCTCCGAAGCATGTTTATCTCCATTGCTTCCTCATTTGATGTATCATCTACTACATCCAGGTTTGACTTGTATGACTTTTCATTTACTCCAACCACAAACATAGGTGCATCGGCTGAAGGAGCTGATATGACCACTTTCTTGGCGCCAGCCTGCAGTAATAATCAGCGGGCTCAACTTGTCGTGTTTATACCCATCACCCTATCACATAGACGTACACATACACAAGCATGCGTGCACAGAACAAATTAAATGAGTATAGTGACCTTCAGGTGTGCGGAAGCCTTGTCCAATGTAGTGAAAACTCCAGAGGATTCAACAACATACTCAGCCCCATGATAACCCCAAGGAATCTCTTCTGGATTTCTGAGAAGAAAGAAATATCAAACTTTACCCCTTCCTGCTGTAAGTTTAGAGGTTGATATTTGCAAAAGAGAACTTTCTACAAGCATATTCTTTCGGATGAGTAAGAAAACACCTTTTGCTTTCAACTTTAATTTGCTTTCCATTAATCTCCAAGGTGGAATCGTCTATAACATTGATCGTTCCAGTGAAAACTCCATGAGTAGAGTCATACTTTAACATGTAAGCCTGGACAGATCGATAAAAGAAATGTCAGTATCTCCTGCATCTCCTCAAGGAGCAGACCTGCTACAAAGTATTGCGATATCCCTCCAATGATCAGAAATTCCAAAGCTGTCACATCTTATAAATTCTCTCGGCTCACTAATTATACACAAATACCACAAGAGTCAGCTATAAGTTTTATCATAGGATGATTTTTCAAAACCCTGAGCAGTAGACATTAATATGGTAGCAAAGCCGACACGGGAAAAGATAAATCTCATGCGTCTTAAGTTGAAGGCTGATTTAAACATTCACCAAAGCGTGGTGGATGAGTCAGCAGTAGCTTAATTTAAGTTATGAAACATTTATTGAAGAAAACAATAATCTAGCTTGCTTAAACAAATGGTCAAGTCAATCATTTTCCAATTCTATGCTAAAGCAGAAACAAGACTAGCAGCAAATCAGAAATTTTTAGAATACTGCAATGGATATTCCAAGTCCACTACCAAATAACGGACATAAAAGAGATTAAAACATCCATATACCACGTAAGTGACACAACAGTAATGCTATAACCAACAGAACCCCTCAATCACGTAAAGGAGGGAAGCCGTGTGACATTTCCTTGAAGGACTAAGTAATTTGCATTAAAAAAAAAAGGTAACTGCACATACCATGTATTTAGCATCGATAAAAGGATCATTGACAGCTACTACATCGATATCATCCCTAGCGGTTGCTATCCAAAGCACCAATCTTCCGATTCGACCAAATCCTGCACGAATGTAATGCCACCATGCTCAAAAAACACTTCCACCAGACCCATTTCATTTAAACTGTACACCTCGTGCAACAAATACATATTCTTCTAGACATTCTTCTATTTGAGCCGATATATGCAGAACAGCTGCAAACAGCCCCTATCTTGCAATCCCTATGGTATCTGTTAAAACACAATTCCAGAATGCCCTCTATATATACCAGCACACAACTTCGCATGGAATGAGATTACAGGCAAAGCACAGTAACCACTTAGCATAACTCCTATCAGCCCCGGAACATACCATTAATTCCAATCTTTGTCTCGTTGCTGCCATCTGATCCTGCACGACAACATCACCCCCTCAGACTCCTATCCAATCAAACCATTTTTAAAAATCAATTGAGATATGCTACAAGGATTCTTACTTGGAACAATAGGCCGCACATCAACAGCGGTAGCTCTAACAGGCTGAATGCTCCTGACACAGGATTTCCTATCAATTTTTGTTTTTTCGGGGCAAAAGATAGTGTCAACGACAGTTACTAGAGGCCACAATTACCGGGAGCGGCAAATTTAACAGGAGCAAGAGAAAGATTAGACTCAACTGGAAGGAAATGGATCCAGTGGGGACAGGAGTGCCGTTGAAGCTGGAGGGAAGGCGTGAAAGGTTGACGCTGCTGGACGAGACCTGCAAGAAACCGAAAAAAAAAAAAGAGGTTGAAGTTGGTGAGCCGAATGGGACGAGCCACCTCCCAAGATTTAGGAAAAGAAGAAGGGGAAGCCGGGAGTAGGTCGCGAAGACGGTGTCCGCCATAAATCCAATAGCAAATGCAGAGGAAATCATCAAAAAGTGAGAGAAAAAAATTAAAAATTAAAGTAAACAGAAAGAAGAAGAAGCGGAAACGAGGGAACAGGAATCGCAAAATTCACAATTCGCGAGCGACCCCTCGGCCAGCTCGGCGAGGGCGCCCGCCGAGTCGGGCCCAGGGGTCGCTCGCCGAGCGAGCGCCACCCGTCGCAGACGCCGAACCACCCATAGAAGGGAACTCACCTTGAACGATGCCCTTCAACGATGAAGAAGCAGCAGTCGCCGTTGCCGTTCTTGAGGAGGGAGAGAATGAGACTGATGAGTAGAGGAGATGAGAGGACGAGAGAGAGAGTAGAGACGAGATAAGGCTCCGCACATTTGATTCTATTTTTGATTCTCGGAATCATATTTTTTTTTATTCTTAATTCCCGGCCAAAACTGATTTTGGAAATAAAAAATTTACTAAACGCGATTTTGTTCCCAAACTAATTCTGGAAACAAAAAATCACAATCAGGCGGTTTGGATTTTACAAGAAAATAGGAAAAAACAAAATATGAACAGGAACGAAAATTTACAACTCATTTGAAGGGTCAGTCAGTCAGATACTCAGTAGGCAGCAACCATATCTTATCTTTTGATTTTGAAATTACAATGAAGATATGAATCGATCCCTTTACAAACCATGCTATGTACAGTCATGCACCGCCTTGCATCGTGCAATTTGGCTAAGAATGTCGGGAAGAACATGATCAGCGACAATATTCAGTTGCAACATTCACACGCGACTCGAAAGACTTATAGACACGACGAGGGGAGACTCGCCCTTATCAACGAGAATGCTCTTTGTAGTCCGTTTAGAAGCGGTGACGATCTCGACGTCGTACGTCCCGTGAAAGCCTCTAAACGCGAACTCGCCTTGCTCATCGACAGGTCCGTGAGCATGAGACGACCACTCTTTCCTAAGAGCGAGGTATCTCTTGCCAGCTTCATTGACGTCCCCCTCCGCATTGACCAGGTGCGCGTTGCTTCGGAACATTAACAGCTCCCAGAATCCCCACAGCACTATCCCATCCACTGCAGCATGAGCAAATGCTTCTCGGAGCATGACCTCGAGGTCATCAGCTCTTACGTGCTCGTTAGCAGAGGACACATCAAGCTCGGTGAACCAGATTGGAAGGCCGAGGATGCCCAGCTTATCCAGAGCTGAACTAATGATTGGTCCCACTGGACTATCTATATGCCCTTGAATCCCGATTCCGCCAACCGGTGCGCCTTGCTCCTGTAGATCAAGGATCTGTTCTATGTAGCTCTCTGGGGATGATTTGGGATCGATCCCATTTTCCACATGATAATCATTCACAAATAGTGTGGCTGACGGATCTAGTTGGTGTGCAGTCTTAAACATATTCGCTCGGATATCATTTCCTAATCTATCTCGAAAGAATGATCCATGCAGCATCTCGTTGTTCACATCATAGTGATTGAACCTGCCCTTGTAGCGAGAAAGGAGCCCCTTTAAACGGTTTTGAACAGCGCTCATCAAGTCATTGTTGTTGAGGGATCGGACCCACGATTGAACCGTGCTCTCCACTTCCCAAAAGATACAGTGGCCTCTGGTTTCAATACCGTGGCTCTTACACAAATCAAGCAACTCATCGGCATCCCGGTAGTTAAATTTTCCCTGTTGTGGCTCCGTGCAGTTCCACTTCAATTCATTCTCAAAAACAGCCCAGTTGAAGTTCTTCATGAAGAAATCAACATAATCTTCATTGTCTATGTTCGTTCTGCCTATGCAGGAGCCAAAAGGAAAACTACCTTTTGTCTGTTTGATGATCACGGTAGTACCAAGCAAGCTGCTTGAATCAACACCTGAAAACTTCAGGACAACATCGCGCTTACGGAGCTGCGAGGTAATGAGAGGAAAATATGAGAATTAGAAGCTAAGGGAAACGTTTTTGCTTGATGAATAAGTAACATGTTAAAATCGTAGCAAACTCGGTCAGATATCCAAGTAACTCAATCCAAGTTTAATATTAGCTTACTCTGCCATTTCCTTATCAGGAGCAAGTACTCAATTTTAACAAAACTTATCCCACAAATTGTGTATGAATCCTATCTTACATATAGGTGATCAATGGCAAGATTTAGAAAAACAAGTTCTGAGATATACTAAGCAGCAAAACTCTAGGAGCTATCGTCTTTCTAGGGCTGAAAAGAGAGAATGCAGGCATATAACTCTTATCAACTATTTATAGACCCCACTCAGAAATACAGGTGTGTGGTAAAAAGGAGACCCTCTTTTTGTCAAAAGAGGAATCTATGTCGGTTAAAGTCAGCAATGTAAATGTCATCAATTCAGATAAGCCACGGCACCCATTAATTAACCATTATACCACCAATCTTGCACTAATGTTATTCCCGGAACTTACCTTATCCGTCTGCTTTTTCAAATGCTTAAACCTTGCATGTCGATCAACAGGGAAAATTTGAAACCCTGCAACCATCAAGTTGACACCTGAAGCAGGACCCTGGATGTAGACCTTGACCTTTGAGGGTTGCTTTTCGATTCTGAATGAACCGCTAAGTTCATACCATCTGTCATCATTAGCCTCGACTTGCCCACCAGTGACCCATTGGTCATCCACATTAAGTGCAACTTTAATATTTTGAGGAGCACTTGCACCAGAACCTATCCGGACCCAAGAAGAAACTTGATATGTCAAAAAGAGTTTGAGCTTATTAGTGATCATCTGAGCAGGGCCCATCCAAGTCTGAGAGCGATTTGTCACAAGGATGTAACGGCCACTCAAAGGTTCATGAGGCTCAAGCGATTCTCTTGCCAATGGGGGAAGAATATGTGGCGAACCAGTTCGAATGCTCAAAGTGCAGTTACCAAGGGGAAACCACCCATTAGTCCCATTTTTTAGGTCACTGTTCTCCAGTATATTGATTCCAAACGCAGGATTCTGCAATAAGAAGAGCAGAAGTCAGGTGCTTAACATATAGGTTTCATTTCTAGAAAAGCAATTTTCAGAATGTCAAAAAGAAGCTTCAAACATTAATGATATGGAGAAGATATATCAGCTGGAAACATCAAAAGCTACAAACCTTGATAATTGGTGGAGGAGAAGGAGCAGCTTTTGCCGCATGCTTAACTGTTAAGCTGTCCACAAGAATATCAGTACCTGCAGGGGGACCTGCTATGGAGATGATAATTTTTGAAGGGGAACCATTCAAGAGAAACTTCCCCTGCATCTGTGTCCAATCCTTGTCTGTTGCTTGCACTCTTGAGAGAAATTAAAAAGAGATTTAGGGGCATAGATGAAAATCATTAGATACAGGACACCAGCAACTACAGAAAAGTGAATAAAACCTCTTTCTAATAACCCAAAAATTGAAGGTGATAACAAGAAATAATTAACCATGTCCTTCCATCTGGAAACTCTACGATCAGGGAACTCGGCTTACCATTTTCATTTTCTCTATGTCCTCAGCATCTCTTGCTATAATCATATGAAGTTTCTTTAGGTGACAGGAGTTTAAACTTACTTGGCTATGCCTAAGTACTGCTCACGGAGATCTGGCATTTGGGTCCACAGTGTGAGCTGTATGCCAGTGTTGCTTACATTGTTACCAAATATAAGAACTGGTGCAGTGACCTCATAAGCAAGTTTTCTTTGCAGCCTTCCAGTAACTTCTTGCTGAATCCCATTCCAGGTCTGGGTACGCCCTGTTGCAGATGCAAAGTACCTCCCAGACTGTGGCACTATCTTCCCATCAGCCATAGAGTCCTCTAGGACGATCTTGCAACCTCTCCCAGCCCAATTGTTCAATCCATCATCAAATATGGGATTGAGGATAATGTTCTCATCAGCAGCAGCTATGCATCCCCTGTCCACTCTCTTTTGCAGAACATAAAAAGAAATTATTCAGACAACTGTCGCAGCTTAAAATGTCCCCATCTTCTTCAATTCCGAAGCTAATAATTAGAGGTATTTTTTTTTTCCCTTGAAATTGCATCATTACCTCTTTTCCATTTGCACTTAGACAAGTTATCACTACTGATTTTATAAGTAAGTCTATTCCAGGAGAAGGCCCTTCAAGGTAAAAGACAACTCGGTTTGGCACACATGACAATGAAAATGAGCCCTCCACCTTGTCCCACCTCTCTTTTGATACAGAAGTTCTGCAGCAGATCAGTTCGGTTAATTTCTTAACTGCTTTGGTGATTGGAGAAGATATAGGTACTTATAATGTCAGAAACCTTACATTCCAATGCGCTTATATGTAGTTGCACAATCTTGGTGTTCTAGCCTCAGAGTTGCCAAGACATCAGCAGAGCCTTGAATAGACCCCGACACTCCAACACAGGCAGAAACAGAATAAGTGGAACCTGGAGAAAGCCTGCTTGTGATGTCTTGTCCCAATCCTTGCCAGCATTCTTTTCTATTAGTAACCACAGCATAGCAATCACCTGACTCTGCAGAGACCACCCAGCTTTCACAGCAAATGGGGTGCCAAGAATGCATTCCACCAGAGAAATTATGATTCTGTATGATATTTGTCCCTTGGCTACCACTTGAATTGGCCATGTCCTGGTTCGGATATTGCTGGGAGTAACCTGTTTTAGAATATCATTATTCTTAAGCTTCAACCACATATTCGGAATATCAACATGCGATGCTGGTTTTCCTAAATAGGAGAAAAAGGGAACACTTCCAACAACTGACTGATCAAGTACCAATTCACAAAGAAGTTAGCGGTTCCAGCCCTAGTTTAGGCCATTCTTGATGGTCATGCCACCTGACCTCATTGTTCACATTCCTTGATCTTTAACCCATTGCACAAAATTCGACAAAAATACAAGACTATGTGGATCCTTCTGTTGTCTGATTAACATTGATATTCAATATCAGGGGCCAGGTCCACAATGCAACAACAACTCTATGCAGCTTCTCAGCATGCTATAGACTGGCAATAACTTGGAGTATGACAGTGGACACACTCCTAAATTGACCTATGAGAGCACAATTTTTGTTTCTGAAAGACCTGGACATCCAACCAAAGCTACACGGAAATCATTTGAATTGCAGGTGTTCCCGCAAACCCGCAAACCCACAAACAAACTAAACAAGAATAATAATTTTAGCATGAGGTTGCAAACTCAAATGCTGAGGATGAACAAAAGAAGGAAGGAAGCGCCTACCTCTGAGTTGTTGCTAGCACTTTGCTCTTTTAATTATCAGCAGTCTCTTTGAATACCTTGGTAGACGCAGGAATCAGAAACAACCACACCCCCACACACCACCACACACCCCCCAAAAAAAAAAAGAAAGAAAGAACAACAATGTCCCTGAAAAATAAAAACTGAAGTGCGTTCACAGTTCACACTGCTAGCAGCACTCTTTCAAGATGAGGACAGGGGGAGACTGAGCGAAGTACCTCTTTGCCCCGGAACTTGGGATGGGCTCTGGAGAACGAACTTGTCAAGCAGCAGGGACGAACGCTTCTCGTTCTGTAGATTCTGCAACTGCAACAAGATGATCAAGTGAAGCATAAGAAAAGAGCGGGATCAACCTGCCCACAAAATTCTTTCTTTGAAATTCCAAAGACAAAACCCAGAAAAGACCAAAAGACAAGAACCCAGAAAAAACCTGGGCTTAATCAGGGCACAGAAGATTCATCAATGTCGATCATAAGCACAATTTCAAAAGCTTCCTCAAATCAGAACGGAAAACTCGGCACAGATCCTCCATACCTCGGCTGCGCATAAATCTTTGTAAAATTGTGTAATTTCTTTGCGACAAACAGTACAAGACGTATTTATGACTAAAGAAGATCATAAGACATTACAATAAAAATTATAATCAATCAGAGAAATCGAAGAGTTTGAGGTCCCCAGTTTTTTTTTTTTTTCGGTAGTTTGAATGAAAATGTTATTGTTATTCCATTGGGGAATTAGGTGAAATCTCATTTTCGACAAGTCAAACACCCCATCAACGTGATTTGAGCATACTAACTTAGCCTTTCCGGGTTGCGATGATTGCCAGCTCATTCTTCGCTCGGTTGGAGCCGTGGCTAACGAAAGCTGACACCAGCACCAACAATCAGCAGCAGAGACTCGGACGACGTCCTGCTAAGACCGGCCCTGTTTTTTCTGCAATAAAATCTAACGTTTCCCTCGTCATCTCCAGTTAAAACCTCGCCAGCAATCTGGCGAAGAGGCACCTTGGGTCGGCAATTCCAACGCTGAGGCCAACCCATTTCTGGGTTTGCGTGATCGGTAGAGCTTGTAATTGTAACGTCTAAAGCTGCTGAGTCAGTGAAATGGTGCGTTTCTGCAGACCCCACAGCCCAATGAAGCGAAGTAGCTTGCTGTCTATTATCTAAAGAACCTGATCCACGAGTTGGATCCAGAAAACAAGTCGTATGGCCACCATCTTGTACGGAAGACGGATTCGCAAAAATCTAAGGCAAAGCATCCGATGCCTTCGACAAGTCTCGTGGAGTCATCTCCCACAGGACATATAAACGGGTTTCTGTAATTAGAATGACAATATTTAGCTGTGTAATGCGGGGAAAAAAACCATCTCTAATGATAGCGTAAATAGATCATTGCATAGTGACATAGAAGATGCCATCGATCTTGAAACCCCATCTTCGTGTACAAACCAAGCCCGTGTGGTTCGCATAGCTCTGCATGGAAAGGTTTGCGGATCACGTTTGGCATTGTCGTCCCTTGAAATTTGGAGATGCACGGGTTCTACGCAAGTCACTTTTTGATCATGGATTTATGTTTGCCTTATTGGTGCTTCTGTGTTCTGTCTCGTCTCTTCACGCTCGGGAATGGGCTACATCCGGACGAGGGCCATTGGTCCTCATCGAGACCAGCAGAGGGTCGTCGACCCTTGGCAGCGAAAGGCAGAGGCTGCGGCCCCTTTCACATCTCGATCTCTCCTGAGTTCTCCCCTGCTCTTCTATCGTTATTCCTTCTTCTTCTTTTCATTTTTTCTACGATTTTGCTAGCTTGTTGTATACATAAGCAATCGCAATCCACCAACGGATATATCCATGTTCAGCCTGAATTGACTAAAAAGGCGACATCAATTCTAATAGCATAAGAATTGAATTGCGAATTGCGTAGGGTTATAATTCAAGGATCAAATTAAACATAGATTAAATGGTTAATATCACGAAAAAATCAAAACGGGTCTACTCGTGATAAATTTATCTTTAATTAATTTTTTGACCATTAAAACTCTTAAATGGTACACTTGTCACAAATTTACTTTAAACTAATTTTTTGACAACAAAAAATTCCAAGTTAGTATATATGTGATAAATTTATTCTCTATTGACTTCCGTCAAATTTTACCAATAAATTTGCTAATGTGGAAACAAATGGTGAAGTGTTATGGTGATGTGGCAAGTCTGCATAGAAATCTCAAATTTGTCATAGGTGTATCGTTAAGTTTATTATAAAAGTATCGTTAAATTTGTCATTAGTGTACAAATTTGAGATTTTTCGTAATATTTATCGTATGGATTTCTACGTGGATTTGTCATGCTACCATACCACGTCATGTTGGGCCATTTAGGTCAGCAAATTTAACAATAAAATTTGACGGAAGCTAATAGAAGGTAAATTATTGCAAATGTACCAGTTTGGGATTTTTGAAGATCAAAAAATTAATTTGGGGTTAATATGTCATAAGTGTACTGATTTTAGTTTTTTTGTGGCAACAAATTAGTTTATAGTAAATTTATCACATTATATCAATTTAGGATTTTTTTTATGTTATTAATCTTAGATTAAAAGTGCATGAACTATTTTTGATATTATCTATAGTATTATCTATAGTTTCAACTATCAATTGCAATGGGATCCAGGCAAGATAAAAGGGATAATTGTTCCACAAAAACTCGCTTAAACACAAGAAAGAGGAAAACAACACTGACTAGTAAAAAGTGCAAAAAAAGCTCATTGCTTTCTTTTCGGTCATTGTCAGCATTCACTCTTTATTCTCCATTTCACGCAATCTTTATTGAACGCTTAGGAAGAAGATGAAATGATTGGCATTTAAGTGAGAGGTTTTGTCTTGATTTGGAACGACTTCTATGATGAAACATTGACAATAAGATTTTAAAACATTTTCAGACATATTTTAATCAATTAAAAATTTAAGAACCGCATTGCATATTGAACAAAGATTTATGAAATTAATTTTTAAAATTTTTTCATATAACATTGCATATTGAAAAAAAAAAAAAGGACTAGTAGTATTATCATTCAACAAATACAAAAAAAAAAAACGTTTAGTAGTTGAAAAACAAACGAGCAAATTTTTAACATTAATATTAACATATATGATCTCTAAATCCACCGAACATATTACTAAATCGGCACTAAACAGGGGACCTGACACATCTTTCATCCTCGTTCATCTCATCTCTCCAGAGAAGACCAAAAAAAAATTGTCACTGAAAACATTGCATCTGATGCTCTCTTATTATTTGACAAAACACCCATTTCCTGCTGTTCTCATGAAGATCGCAGTATTGGCTTCCGCTAATCACAACTGTAGTTATGGAAGCCAAGTCTGCTCCTGTCGCCGAAAATAGACAGTCTTGTTCAGCCAGAAACCAAAGACAGGAAGACGTTCAGATCCCTCAAAAGTAGTAGGAACGACCAGATGAAGGGGGTCAGAACAAATGTATAAATTATTATGACGGTCCTCTATTCTGAAGAGGGTATAGGACTTCCGCTTGGATTTTAGCACGAATAGGCAGGTTAAAGGCGTAGCTCCGTCATGTGCAGGCTCGAAGAGAACTTGCAGTTACCTCATATTGCATTTGGCTTCTCGAAGCCAGTAAAAAACTCGCATAAGCCTAAGGTCCTAGAGGCACCTAGACCTTGCCCCTACTACCTCCCCCATTGCATCTTTCTTGGGAAGTAATCTAGAGAGAGAGAGAGAGAGAGAGAGAGGGATGAACATGGCGTGTTGAAGTTGCAACTGCAGCTCAAATTTCAATCCCTCCCCCGAAAACGCAGCCACACACATGAACAAATCTTGCGAGAAAGCGAGAGCCCTTCATTGATCTGTCTTCTGTCATTTGGAGTCCCTCCTTTTTTTTTCCTTCCTTTGTGAGTGTGAATTCTTTTGTCCTTATTTTCTGACGCCATTTCTGTCTGATCGGGGGGATGGGCTCATCGAACGAGGCTTGAGGCGCATTCCCTTTTCGGCTGATGTCCTTTTGATAATCTGTTGTTTCTTCTGGGGCTTTCCCTATTGTATTTCACCTTTTCTCTCTCGTCTCGCTTTCCACGTTCCGTCGCTGATTCAGAGCGAGAGGCAGAGAGATTGATAACTCCCTGCGCATGCATGAATTCAGGAGTTGGGCATTCAATCAGTCTCCGCAAAAAGCCTGCGCCAGCTTCCGTGAGATCACCCTTCTCCTCATATCTGCCCCATTTCCTTTTATATATCCTCCAACTGTTTGTTTATCCACTCTGCTCTCTCTCTCTCTCTCTCTCTCTCTCTCTGCGCCATAGTGAGTGTGCATACCAATGGGAAGGATTCAAGAAAGAGTATTTTGCCCCAGGAGTGGGCAAACAATGGTCTTTTTGCTTTTGCTCTTTCTATGGGGCTCGAACCAAGTCACCAGTGTGGCTGAAGGTAGTGACCCGAAAAGCCCTTTCTCTTCAGATCCCAATTCAAATTTGTTGTCCCGTACAAAGGGCGAAGCAAAGAAATAGATCTTTTTCTGATGTTGGTTTATTTCTCTGAAACAGGTAGAGTCATCTCCTCCAAGCTGACGGTACGTACACAGATAACATACTTCTTTCCCATGAAGTTCTTTCTGAAGAAAACGTTCACTCACAGCACAATCCTAATTGGCATGGCATTTGCAGAGGGAAGAGGATGAACAAGAGAAGGCGATGTTGATGAAGAGAATGAGGTCGCTAATAGGGTCGAGGCCTCCGATGTGCAAGGGGAAGTGCAGCTCCTGCGGGCACTGTGAGGCCGTGCAAGTCCCCTTTGTTCCCCAACAAGTTCACGGCCCGAGAAGAGTCAGGAGTGCTCGTAGCCATATTGCTTCTGCATCCACCAGGGCCACGACTGCTTACTACTCGAGAGGCGATGACATCTCCAACTACAAGCCCATGGCCTGGAAGTGCAAATGCGGAGACATGCTTTTCAACCCTTGATCTAGAAACGCACTCACCATCTTCATCTCACAGAGATCGGGAGTATTATATTTAATTTGCCCTTTTATGTACAACCCTTCTTTCTTATTCTCGTTTTTGGCCGTTCCCTCCAATTTTTGTCTTATCATGTGGCTTATGTAAAGCTTTTTATCCTTCTCGCGTACAGCTGTTGATCTTTGTCATGACAAAGATTGTGAGACTAAGATCTTTCCTATATGTGTTTATGCAAATGCAAAATTTGCTTCGTTTCCTTTTGCCTCTTTTGCCTCTTTTGCTGTCTGCAATTATCTACATTCTTCTTTCCTCTGTCCTGTGACACAAGAAAGAGAGAGAGAGGTTTTTGTCTGATGTAAGAAGGCTGCTCGAGGGAGATGATCTCGCGATACTTGCAAGTTATTTCGCTGACACGCGATTAACGAAACACGACATTTAAGAATCTCTTTGCATGGTTAGGTAAACTTTTCAATGGTTAAGATGACTGACAATTCCTAGAGACGAGCTAATAATGAAGACGTTGAGCTTTTTCTTTTACATCGTGTGGGGA
This sequence comes from Eucalyptus cloeziana, assembly GCA_014182715.1. Taxonomy (NCBI): domain Eukaryota; kingdom Viridiplantae; phylum Streptophyta; class Magnoliopsida; order Myrtales; family Myrtaceae; genus Eucalyptus; species Eucalyptus cloeziana. Next base: position 2,739,414 of record CM024639.1, on the reverse strand, counting down.
GCTCTCTTTTGTCAGGCATACGAGTGGACCCTTTTCGTATCTTACAAGATTTGTGCATCAGAAAAAAGCCTGTGGACCCGAGTCAGAGCCACACACTCGAGTGCATCAAAATGCAAATAAAAGCAAGTGAGAAACGCGCGAGCTGATTATTCCACAGATCATATCCATGATTATGGGCGTTAAATACACAATCATGCACGAGTGATGGTGAATGCTTGAATGCGACTCTCTGCATGACCTTTTGCAGGTAACAAGACCAGACAGCAAGGAAATGTGCAGGTGTGTAGTAATACTGTGCACGGTGAAGAGAAAGAAGACAATAAATGCATAATTCAATAATGGCACTGAGTGGGGTAAGAGAAGACCTCCACCTCCATCACCTCTCACCAGTCATGATCGTCAAGGCTGCGAGCGACTGCGATCTGTTACGTCCGCCATTCACTTCACCCACTCTCTCTTCTCAAATCAAAGTGTGATTGGAGTTTTCATGGGCATTAACTACTCATGGGGTCACCTCCACCATCTTGCTGCTCTACTTTCGTGGTTTCATGTCAGTGTCCATGAATGAGTTCTTATTATTGGGCCGGTGAATATGTACTATACATTGTGCACCGGGTGCAAATTCATCCAATCTCTTCGAATGTATCTTAGGCTATGATTTCTAAAAAAAATTTGGTGGGTGTTGCAGCAAGATATTCACTGTTTCCTGATAGGCTCACGTCGATGTTAGTAACCCACTAAGAACACGGCTAGTTCAAGGAAACTATGGTTTTGGGAGAAGAGTTTCAAATTATAAACAGGTCCGCCTGTGCACTATGTCTTGGTGTCTAAGTGTGTCCTGGCTAGATTTGGGAACCGGATACAGCAGTCAAGCCCTATCTAACGCCCATGCGTTAGCCCAACCTCCTTCTTGTCAAGTGTTTAGTGGTATTTTGACCCCACAAATTTGATTAGATGATTGTGGCCCATAAATTTTCACATGATATTAGAGTAGAGGATCTTGAGTTCAAATCTTCTAGGCCCTATTTGCCACATTGATTACATGTTTCCATGCTATAGGCTTAAGCTAAAGGGCAACATACACGTGAGTGGAGTGTTAGAACATTTATATATTAAACTATGTATTCATATAATAGTTTAAGCTTTTTGAACAATTGACAGTGATCCTACGAAATCTCACATGGTATCATAGCTCAGATTGCCAACAAGTCTGGATCTAATAATGTCATAGGAGAGTTACGAGTTGTTGTAGTTAGCTTGTAGGGTAAGAGAGGCTCAAGAACACCAACACTGATAATCTCACACTTAACTTGATTTTTACAAAGTCCTTGAGGCTTCAATGCATATTCGAATACATTCACTTTTGATTTGATGTTGACACCAAAAAATGGGGAAAATTGTTCAAAAAGTGCTAAACCTATTGCACTTTTGCCATTCAGTTATAAATCATTTAATTTTGCTAATTAAGTCAAAAAAATCTTTTCAATTATTGCCAATTAAGTCAATCCAGTTAATTTTGGCTAGAAATTGCTAACGTTAATGGTCAGCGTTAATATGGCACTTTTTAATAATATTTAAGTAACATTTTGAATTTTTTTTATGGTTTTTTCTTCTTTTTTTAAAAATTTCTTTTTTGCCTCTTTTTTTTTGGATCTAGGGCCAACAAGGTTGTCGGCCAACCCTCGCTGGCTTTGGGTGAGGGTGTTGTGATCCTCGCCCTTTTTGCACGAGGGCTCACATGCCCTTGCTTTCGCCGGCGAGGGCATTGCGATCCTCGCCTAGAGCTGGTGGAGGGTGTGACACCCTCCCCTAGAGCCGACAAGGCCGGCCCTCACCTGTGGCCGGTGAGAGTTGGTCAGCAACCCTTGTAGGCCCTAGATCCACCCCCATTAAAAAAAAAAATGCAAAAAAATTGAAAAGAAAAAAGAAAGAAAAATTGTAAAAATTTAGAATATTATTAAAATATTACTAAAAAAAGTGCCACATCAATGCCAGTTGTCCATGTCAGTAATTTCTAGCCAAAATTGGCCGAATGAACTGAATTGGCAAGAAGTGGAAAGGTTTATGACTGAATTGGTAATAATGCAATAGATTTAGGACTTTTTGTTTTAGTCGATAGAACTTTATTAGAACTCATGGAGGAGCCAAAAATGGTTTGAGTGTGGAGAGTAATTAGTCGATAAAGTGCAACAGGTTGACAAGAAGACTCGGTTTAGTAACCAAAGGTTTCAACGAGAAATAGCCAATTGCTAGAGCAAAAGACAATACATGAGGAAGAGAAATAGTCGAGTGCTACAGCAAAAGATGATACAAGCGGAAAGACTAATTCGGCTAATGGAAAGAATGTTGGATGTAAGTGTAGCCGTCGAGTAGTGGACTTAATAATTTCGAATGTAACCCTTTGTAAATTAGTGTTGCTAAGTAGAAAAAGTCACGTAAAGCATGCTTAATTTCTTAGTAACTGTCTATGTAACTAATAATTGTGAGTTTTTTGTTTTTTTGTTTATATCCAGGATCCGTTGAAGCTCCCTTTCGCTTACGCTATTCGGGTTCACAAGACCCACCAGTGCCCAATGGCACCAACAAGCCTCGCCGCAAGCCGCTATTTAGACGTCAGTACTTGGAGGGGGGCTAGCTCAAGACCACAACACCAGGGCTCCCATTTAAGATACTTTAGTAACAAGAGGGTTCGAACCCTCAATCTCGGCAATGAGAAAGAGAACGCATACCAACTGCGCTGCCCGTGGTTGGGTAACTAATGATTGGGAGTTGTAAGTACCACAAGTGTAAATTTTTTAAAGGACCTCCAATGAATTACAAAACTTAATGTTCTTTTGCAAATTTTCCTTCATCTCTAGTTTTCAGTAATTTATGTCCTAAAAAATACATAACTGGCAATGATTGTTCTTGGCATTCTTACATTTAAATCCCTTATCATTTATTTTCCTATTCAAAATTAACAAAGATTCTTCACAACTTTTGTCGATTCATAACAATTCATCCACATTCGAAAAAGTATTTTATCATCTTTTTGGTGAAGCAGAAGTTTTAATTTGATACTTTAGTTGGCCATCGTGTCATGCCCCGAACCTCGAGACACGTGAACAATCCACTATGGTCATACCGATGCGACATTCCTAGGTAGTGTCGTTGACCCAATTAATTCGTTATGCGCATGCGAAACGTATTATTTAACCCCCTGACAAAAACTCACGAGATAGGAAGCAGGAAATAAATACAATCATAAACAAACGTACTTTCATAAATAAATAACCTCCCAAGGCTTACATATATACCAAAAAGGGTCAGCTTACAAAAAGGGATTAGTCCACCAAAAAGAATAAGCGGTCCTAAGATTACTAGTCAGACTCGCTTTTCGATCCCACTTAAGACTGGATAGTCTCCAAAGATGATGATTCCTCCATCTACGATCTTGAAATTTTGGCCCACAATGGGGTGAGATATCGTCTCAGCAAGTTCAACCCCCTAAACCCATATTAGAAAGAAAATACACCCAGGCCACCTCACACAGAAGACTTACCTTGTCTTAATTCCTTTCTTGCAGGTTAGCACAATTTATATCACACAATCTCAGTTAATAATAAGAATTTAAATAATTGGAATTGCATCACTTTCATATAAATCACGATCGCACTCAGCACACATTCCAATTATTTACTGCCACGCAAGGGCATAGCCTACTCGCAATTCAGCTATCTACTAACATTCATGCCAGGCATCGCCTCCCCCCCATGGAGCACGATTTCATCACTACGTCGACGGCATTCCCGAAGGAGCATGGATCCAGTTGGCCTAATCTCTACTGCGACTCAAGCCACATCACTCACTGACGGCAATTCAAAAGGAGAACAGGTCTAGTTGGCCTAGCCACTACTGCGACCGAGTCCATCAACCAGCACACGACAAATCATTATTGACTTCCAGACACTCCGCATTTCATTCACATACTTCAATTACAATAGTAATCCTTAACAATCCAATTTCTACCTCAAATCCAACACTTGGGTTTTTATGGCTAAAAACAATCAATACTCAATTTGCCACATCCATTCATCAAATTCAAATTCTAAATGCACAAAGAACGATCGGCATGAAATTCTAAGCAAGCGAGGTCAAAAATAATTTTTTTGAGTTTTTTTAATAATAATATTTTAATGATTTTCAGAATATAATATATTATTAACTTTTCCAGAATTTTGAAACATTAAAATAAATCAAAAATAAAACCCATTAAGTCACATTAAGGCTTATATTAAATAAACCTACTTTTTTTTTTGTCAGTCCTACGCTATTTCTATTCTACACTCACTTCTCGACTTTTACCCCGCTTCTTGGGCGTGAGTCGAAACCCACTCAAACTTACGCGTCCCCACCCCATCCCTCCCTAAGAAGATGGGAATTTGAACCCCTCATCTTTCCCTTCCATGTTGGAAGGGTGGTCACTAGGACGAATCCCAGTGGTTAAATAAACCTACTTAACTTTAAACTAAACACACCAAATCACACTTAAATAAACTAAACTAACCACCTAAACATAATTAAATTAAACTAAGCATACTTAGGGTATCATTAACCCTCTAATCAAGATTTAGTGAGCTAAACTCACCGGATTAGCGAGCCAAGCGAACCAAAACAACGGGGTCGACGCGAGGATCAACTTTTCTTAAGGCGGGCCGAGCACCCGGGGTCGGGAAGTCGGCCAAAACCGGCCTCGAAGTTCCAGATCTGGGCTGGAAGTTCAGCCCCCGTCCAAGGCCGAACGGAGGAGGTTCGGTGGCGATTCGGGCGTGGGACGGCAGAGGAGGGCGGCGGCTACTCGAGCGATTGGCTGGCGGCGGCTCCGGCGACCCTGGTGACGGCAGCAGCAGCTCGGGACGAGGGTGGGACGGCGGACGAAGGCTGGAGGCGACAAGGGCGGCGCGATGAGCTGACCAGCGGAGCGGCGTGCGGGCGCGGACGACGCGCACGGACTAGCGACGACAGCGACGGCGACCCTCTCCAGCGGAGCTGGCGGTGTCGAGCGAACGGCGAGGGGCTCCGATTAGCTGGCTTCGCACGAGGGGGGCGGACGTAGCTCACTCTCTCTCCTCCCTCTCTCTCTCTCTTCCAAAGGTTGAAGAAGAAGCTTGGTTCAATCTCCACCCTCCAAGTGTCAATTTTTCCTTCAATTTGGCCAACTACCATGACATAGGGTGATGTCATCTTTCACTAAGTTCAAATCCTTCACAATTATCTTCAATAGGTCCAATTTCATTTTCCGCCGGGGCATGAAATCTCGTACATTGATTTCTTCAATTCTATTCAATTCTCTTCCAATTGAGCCCAATTAAAATCCATAAAATTAATCCATGTTCCTCATAAGGTATGTGACACCCTAGGATTTCCAATTTCTTAATTCAATCACAATTTCACGGTTAATTTCACTCTGGCACGATATTAGCGCGTCCTAACCTACCGGGTAGCTTTTAGAAATTTTTATGCATTCGCCTGTGGTTGATCAATCTCAAGCCACAATGTACATCTTTGACACATTGACGACCCCCGGTTGTCGTGAAAATCTCAAGGTTTCAAATACGGACACAGGGGACCCAATCGACGTAAAAGTCGGTTGATCTTGTCGATCGACAAGAATAGTGTGATCTGGTGGAATCACCCACACTCGATCACATGCTTTTGTCGAGCCGACCTATCTCCAGCTTCTAATCGATTTTTAACTGTGCCATAATGACCCTTGCAGATTAGCTCGGTCGAAAGGTCGCTTCTTGGTCAAATTTTTGAGTCTGATGCATTAGAATCTCTTACCGGCTTCACCTGATAGACTGGCTTTCACATGAGTGGCCAACTCAAGGAAAAGAACCATACGTGCAAAGATGAAACGCCCATCTCGATTTACTAAAAAAAAGAATTGAAAAAATCGGGATGTCACACATCGACCATCCTCAATTGAGTTTTAATTATTGAAATCACTGAGTTTTTGGCTACCGAAACTTGATATAATCACAAGCAACACAGCCCTAGTCGAAAGAGCAGTTTCATGACCTAGCCCATGGTAAATTTTATTCGGTTGGCTGCCTTATTAATTCGCAAACACCGCGGGCATGAGGTCAGAAAAAATGTGTCGACCTAGGTTCACCACCAAACCGGAATTTCATTCCTAATCGCAAAGCAACGGAAGACGCAGAAAGAACCAAAATAAGACCAAAGAATTTTCTAATCGAAACCGGCGCAAGCAATCACCGACAGCGCCGTTGGGTGCTTCTAGGCCTGCTTGCACCTAATCTAGCTCGGATCTCTCCCTGTTCTTCATTTGACTATTTAAGAAAGGACGTCAGCGTTGACATAGCCGATCCCGATAGCTACGTGTCGATCTTGATGTTTGAAAAAACCAGCCTAAATAAACAGAAAATTAGCAAAGAGACTCGTCATATCCCTAACTAATCCCACTAGTGTCTTCTCTCCCTCGTTTCCTGTCCGCTTCCTCAGACCAAAACAGCTCGCATATGCCAAAGTCATCCACCGATTCTCAATCCTCATGCTCGTGTATATAAGCAGGAAAAACATGGGGGTCTTCATTTCATCCAAAACTATATCTGCACGCGAGCCTTTGATTCCATTCCGAGTATGTGTCGTCAAAATCTCTCTTCTCTTTTGCCCAACTTCAACGATGTATCCAAACCGTAGCACATGAAACTTTTGCGGAATTTTCAAGCCAGGTTCTCCATCAAGTTGCCGAGAACTAAATTCAAGCGATATCAGCATAAGGAAAATTCAATGACCATGTCGAGACAGCTATTCGATAGAAACCAGAGGACCAGAATCTACGACCCCAGACACGTGATTCTCGTGTGTCTCCTCCTCCTCCTCCTCGTAATCTGCTTTGGGTTGCTTTATGAAGTGACCCCATCTTCGCTCAAGAACCATCACAGCGAGATCTCGCCACTCGGGAGGAAGGAATTGCGTCCTCGAGTCGTGGGCCAAGCTTCGACGAGTGAGATCATAGAAGAGAAGGAAGAGAGAGCGGGAGGAAAGAGAGGAGAAATCGATAGGCTCCAAGAGAGCGAGGCCGCCGCCAAAGAAGACAGCGAGGTCGGAGATGACGAGGGGGACGTCGCGAGCGATGGAGAAATAGAGGAAGAGGAAGAGGTGGAGGAGATGGATGATTTGGTCGACGAAGAAGAAGAAGAAGAAGAAGAATCGGAGGAGGAGGAGGAAGATGGAGAACGCGAGAGGGACGTGACGGGAAAGCAAATAGATCGTCCCAGCAGTGCCATGGAGGAACGTGCTTCAAGCGAAGGAGAAAAGAGCTCTCTCTAAGTCCCGATGATTGGTTTTCAAGTTCCTCGTTTTCCAACTTTTGTTTTTTGACGTGTTTTGTCTAAACCGTAGTTTCACTTGTATATAGACTTTAAAGACCTTGTAACTTGCACGCTCAAACCTCTCAGACGCATATCGTTGAAAGATTAGATCCTAGAACCCTACACGATGTTCGTTGGTTCGCGACGGATCATGGTCTGAGAATTTGAATAACCCTCTTGCTTAGGGTCTCGAAACTCAAATCGTGATAGCATTTTACATTTGTACTTGCATAGTCTGGCCGGTGGTTGAAGATAGTTATGCTACTCTTTGAGATTGCCGAGGAGAGCCCAGGCAATCGTGGAAGTAATCCACAGAGAGAGAGAGAGAGAGAGAGAGAGAAGAGGTGGCGCGACTATCATGGAGCAAGAAAATGACCTTCTGAACCAAATGAATGGTACATGTTCCACTTCTAATTTTTCCAAAGGTAAGGTCATCATGTTCATACCACCAAAGAGATTGATCTAGTGATATAGGGGTTACTTGTCATCCTCGACTACAAGTTCAACTCACATTGTGAGTGAACTTTCAAATGACTTATGCTGAAAGAACTAGTTGCAACGTATCTTTTTTGGAGAGATTTTCTAGCAATTAGCATTTTGTGGGGTTTATAGGGATAGGCTAACAGATCTATTTTTAGATCGCCGAAGATGTAGAGTAATTATGATTCAAACCGAACATTTCGTATTGGGTGTGAGACCCTTATAATAATGATTAGAGGGGGTCATTAGCGTCCATTGCCCTTTCTCACCCTTTATATTATTAAAATAACATCCTTATGTTCATATTCATAAAAGTCCGCCGCCAAAAATATATCAAGAGTGAACAATAAATCTTTTAAAAGTGAATATATTGTTTTGAATTAAATAGCAACAGCCACCTTGAACTTCGAGAAAGTATATGGAAGGCATTACTTTCCCTTTTGCGTTTTGAGGGTACGAAGTTCCATTAGGACTTAGGAGCGTAGGGAGAAATTTTACCCTAATAAAAAATGAGATGAGTAGGACCTAATTGATCATAAATATATTATATGAATATCAATTTACTCTTAAACTTTATAAATTTGCCAATTTAATCTTCAATCTTTATATGTAATTTCAATTTCCAATCAATTTTTGCCGGAGATCTCTGACGTGATGATCCATTTAATGCTTGCCATTCTATGCATCAGCGATTTTCAATTAAAATTGACTAGAAAAGCTAAATTAGAATTTCACGCAATGATAATATTAAATTGGCAAAATTACAAAATTTATAACTGAATCGACATCCGTATGATAAGAATCAATTGGACAATTTCCCTAGTTTAATTGAGTCTGAGTTAATAATAGAACTTGTTTTTTGAGTATGCTTAATCTTAAAAATTGTAACTCAATTAAGCTCAAACTTTGTATCTAGATTGAAAGTTAGCATTCTTCAAAAAGAAAAAAAAAGTGAGCTCTCTTTTATGGATTTTTCTTGGGTTTGACTCATTAAAAGTTGGCTTGCTTTTCAAGATGTTGCTTGGGTTTGACTCTCTTGATTCACACCTAACTATCTGAAAGTAAATTATAATTAAGTCCTTGCCTAAACATAAATTTGTACTTATTGTTCAAATTATATGAATGGGGCAAACTTCAGTACAAAAAATAAACCGGTAGATTTGATTATATTTGACTCCCCTCATTGCACAAAGATAGGCAGGATGCCGAATGATTTAATATTGTCGGGTATAACATAGGTCTATTCTCAACTTTCAAACATTCGAAAAACATGTTCCACCTTTATTATTAGATACTGAAATTGTAAGATCGCTATTAATTCGCCTCAAGAAACCGTTAATCTAATTGAGTAAAAGCTTTGTCTACTGCATAAATATTCTAGGGACGTGCAATTAGCTTATGATGTTACAAATACTTTTAATCGTATATAAAAAATCGATCCTACATCAAATTAAGCATAACATTATAGGATTGGTCAAATATTTCACGGTCTGCGTGGCCATTAATGTCTAGACTTCGTAGTTTGTATCGATTGACAAGAACATTCAAGATGCTAAAGACGACGGAGTCACCGACCTCTACCATGAGTTAACTTGTCCCAATCGCTTCTCAACGCGCCAACATCGCCGACGGGCCGGCGGGCCGGCGGGCCGTCTTGACTCGGCCCAGCGAAACAAGACCATCCGGGTCCAGAAAAGAAAAGGCGAGATCACGTGGATAACGTCCCAGAAATCCTATCCTGCTCGCCCTCTTCGCTCGTCCTCGTACCCCGCAAAATTCTCGTCCCGCTTCCGCCAGAGGAGGAGCGCGATGTCCATCTCCGCCATATTCGGGACCCGGGTACCCGTCGCGCCCCCGCCTCCCGCCGGCTCCGCCCCGAGGTTCGGCGGCGGCGGTGGAGGGAGGGTCTCCATCGTGGAGTGCTCGTCGAGGCCGCAGAAGAAGGCCACCGCCCACCACAAGAAGACGAGGCCCCGCAAGACTCAGGGTTGGGACATTCGGCGCAAGCCCACCGTCTACGCGCCCCTCCCTCCCCTCCCTCCCGACTGGACCCTCGCCTCTAGCGGCGGCGAAGGCGGCGGCGGCGGCGGCGATGATGACGCGGACGCCGCTCCGGGTACCGCTTCTCCTTCTCCTTCTTCTGGTTTTTCCTCTCCTGTTGAGGCTCCGCCCACCAGCTAGCTCGAGCTTGTTAAAAAGATGTCGCTTTTTGTTTGTACTTGATACTACGACGGGGGTGTGTAATTTGGTGTTTCGTTATTGGGTACTTCTTGGATATCGTTATTAGTTGGTTGCACTGATTAGTCACAACCTGTTTGATAATATTCTCGTAAGAGTGAAATCGGGACGAGGCTCGCTTAAGGTTTCGAATTTTATGTGTCCAGTGAAGTTCCTGGCTAGTGATAACCTGTTGGACTTGTGGATAAGTTTGTACCTTAGGGAGCAGCTGGATAAATTAGCATTATGAGTTCATCATCATAACAGGTCGCAACTTGCGCGTGGTTAATGATTGTGAAGAGCTGGTGAGTAACCCAAGATTTTATGGAACATAGAGCATATGAAGCTACCAAAATCGAACCCTGTGTTTTGTCAAGTTCAGAGCTCTCCTTTGTTGCCCTTAAATCATCAGAAAATATTCTTGTCCGATACTTGACTGACCTGCCATTTCATATGCTCTGCTTGAACACTTGCACTAGCACTGGCTAATTTTATTCATCCCGCCTCCATAGATGTTGGAACTTGACATGGATCTTCTTGCAGTTCTATGTTATCCGAGTGGCTATCTCAGAAATGTCCTTCCTTAGAAGGCCCCTTGCTAGAGATCTTGTGAACTAAATTTAGACGTTGTTAGGTTACGCTCTAGGACGAACTTGATTGGGCATGGTTGTTGCTTCTTATTTGATGAAGGCACTCCTTAGGGATTGAAACATTAGGTATGGGTATCCGATAAACCAAATAAAGGCAAGTATAATATGTGCTCATGACTCAACTTTCATTACGTCTTTGACCACAAAAAGAAAAAAACTTGTCATGACAGTGCACAGGGATCTTGAATCAGTAAATGCAAAAAGAAACCGTCATATTGTGTTTACATTCTCATGTAATGAAGTTGTTATGTTTGTTCCAAATGTAAAAATGGGTGTATGTGAACTCAGTAAACAACCTGGCAATTACTGTCAAGCTGTCCAACATTTTCTCTTCCTTATGTTTCCCTGAAATGGGAAAAGAGGAAAAGGAAAACTCAATTCCTCCAAGGTCATAGTTGAGGAAAAGTAATATGGCTCAAATTGACATCCATTCCGTTATAAGCAAGAGGAGCGTACATCCACAGCTCATCTGAGCTCAAGAGCTGAACCAAGACAACAAAAGCACATACTGAGTTAATGTTATATGCATTTTCTGGATTATGTATGATCCAATTTTTTTTTATTCTCACCTTAATCTGAAGTTGCAAAAATTTCACATAGTGAACTGCCTCCTCAAGCATTGTGCTAATGTCAACCTGCCACAAAATGCACATAAGTTTTGTGGCTTGCATATATTCTTTCAACTCTGTCCTGAAAATGTACAGAACCTACTAAACACATTATTAAGGATGCTGCTTACCTTGGTTCCATTAGGAACAAGGTTTTGAAGAATTCTCAATCGTTCATTAATTCTCGCTCTACGCCTCTGTGAAATAAGAGGGCGAAGTTATAGAGAAAAAAATCATGTGAATGTAATCACAGAATTGAGCAAGAGAAGCATTTTTCCAGGAAGACAAACTGATTACCCTTGCATAGAGGCTTTGAGAATCGGTTGCTGAACCCTTAGTAGCTACGATCTTCCCTAAGCTCCCATTTTCAGTAAGTGTTGTTGATGCCTTGAATGGTGGAGTTACTTCTCCACTGAGCTCTCCAGAATTACCGTCCTCCCCATCGCAACCTCTAGACCTATCGGGTCTAACATTACTTTCATCTCCATTGCTGTCGTCAGACAGGAGCTTCTTCGCATTCCTTGGACTGTTAGTTTTCTTTCTCAGCTGCACATAATAAGATTGTTCATGAGGAATAATTCTAAACAGAATAGATCCTCTTTCATTCATTACAATCATCTGAGGAAGCAGAATATTTAGAAACAAATTGGAACCTTACATCTCTTGCAGTGCGAGGTCTCTTCTTCATGTTCTCTGACACATCGATGCAAGTAGAATCTCCTGCTCTATCGTCAATGTTGTCTAATCTAGAAGACCTCCTTTCAAGTTGTGATCGCATAAGAGGCATGCAAACATCTTCTGTCTGATCATTACCCAAGCATCCTCTTCTTTCTCTCTGCATTTCCTTCACACACGTAGCTTCTTCCATGAGAGTGCCACTCAACTCCGAGACAAAGGAGTTGCTATTGTAACCATCCTTATAGAAAGCATCATAGCAGGGAGAGATTTCATTAGCTAATTGCATGTGGTTATTGGAGGCGATTCCGTCTTCACACTCCGAGCTAGACACAACAAAACAGCTGCTATTGCCTGTCAAGTAGCTGCTCTCTTGAGCAACAGTATGTGAATCTGGGTTGTGAACTAGAGGGTAATGCGAGTTTCCACTCATTCCTGCAAAGTTGGTATTGAGTTCAGGATCTATGGAAAAGGGTGGGACTTGAAAATTGTACTCAGTATCCTGCTCATGCAAAATCGGGTGCTGGCCCGGAACATATGGTGCAACGAGCTCCCCAGTGGATAAGAATAAGCTCAAATAATCCCATTCTTCATCCCCAGATGCTCCCAAAATGTCCATCTAGGCTACTGCGAAAATGGGAGGGTTGTTGGAAGGAAGTGAATGAGTGCTGAAGCTCAGTCTCCTTAGCACAAATATTAGAAACTACTTTATACCCCAGAGCAACGAGCTCAAAACGAATGGGAACAAAAGGGATTGACCTTGCATGGATAATTGATGTTGTGCAATGTCTAATTAAATTTGGGGAACCGGCCACCTCAAGAATCCAGTATGTGGCCAATTAAAAGCAAACTACAACTCATATTAGGGACTAGTTCGTTCAATAATAGATTAAAATACACGAAACTGCACTGACATTGACTTGCTAAACATGGGATTAACATGGACGAAATAGGTTCCAAGGCGAATGATTAGGAGGTTACGTTGAAAGTGACCTATTAGTATAAGGAGAAGATAATGCTGAAGAGCCATATAATAGAGCAACAATAAGCATGGAGAGAAGACTACTGTTTGAACGTTGAAACTGGGAGAGAACGTGGGAGTGTTAAAAGCGAAATATAATAAGAGAAAAGGTCAGCCGAGAATTTGGCCGATTAGGATCGCATTTATGGACGGCCAGTTCGTGGGGGATGAGTCGACATTCTTTTAAGGAACTCGAAAACCTGATAGGATAACCGACGTACGGAGGAACTGATCCAAACTGCACAAGAGCTCGTAGGATCCGCCAGCGGCATTCAGTTCCGATGCTGTATAGCCTGTGTACAGCTGTTGAAGTTAGGTGACGTAAATAATACAGCTAAGCGGTGAAGAAACTTGATTCGTGTGCTATACACAGGCTATTGTTCTCTTGTATATCAATTTTGTAGGTCGTACCCGCTATCCTATGAGATCACCTCATACATGTGTGGACGGGGTGATTCGTTCAAATCCATCCCATGAAGAATAGTCGAATCAAAGGTGTGGATATCCATGATATGAGGAGAAAAAGGGTGGGGTGTCTAATAAAAACAAAACAGTCCACGATGATAACAGTGGACAATTACTGAAGGGGGTGAAGTTCTTGTGAGGATGGAGGTGCTGAAAATAGCTGAAGTAGCCATTTAAAATACGAATTTGGGTTTCATGATTTAAGAAGTCGAGTTCTTGTTAGAAATCTCCATTATATTATTTATCTTCTCGGACCCCTTTTCAGGTACGTTCTCTACTCTACTACTCGATGGTTAATATGTGAAATGGGAACAGTCTTGCACGAAGGACTCGTTGGTGTTGAAGATCATCGTTTGTAAAAACCTGTTTGTTTGTGCTTTTTGGAAAAGCAAGACATAATTTTCAGTTTTCCATCGAAATTTGAAATATTTTCCAATTTTAAAACAAATATTATAAATTATGTGTTAATCCATGTATTATAATTTGCATATTAAAAGATCAAGGTGCTTTAGGCTATGAAAAAGTTGACAGTGCGTTTGCTAGAAAATCTGTCGAAAGCAAAAGTTTATCTTGAGACGCTATGGTTCTGAGATTTTCTAGCATTACTCTTCTGACATACCTATCTGTATGAATATATCTAAGCTCCACAAGATGATTCTAAGCTTATTTTCTGACCATCAAGATGGCTAAATGAGGTGGCTAAGATTTATTCCCATGTGGTTTGGAACCCTTTTAGTCACGAGTTGGAAATAAAAAATTCTTGTCCATTCGTAATGTTATTTCGACTTATGTCAGTTTGTCATGCATGAGGATAATTTGACTTACTCCGGTTCAAATTTCACTGTGTTGCATCGATGGGCTTGCTCAAGACGAGCAATCCTCGTAATGTAGATCGAACAATCCGATAGTAATTGTGAAATTTCTTAAAAATTACCAAGAAAGTTACCAATGCCAATCGCTTCTTCCTTTACTCACCCGAATAAAATCTTCTTTTTGTATGGTTCGTGCATATGTCGATAGCCTTTGGCGTATGTAGCACCGACACGGCACATGACACCCGACACGACACGGCACGATATGACACGTCGACACGTCATTTCTCAAAAAATAGAGAATTCCGACAAGTTATATATGAATATAATTTTTTTATATAAATGCAAAAATAAATAAATAAATAATAAAAAGAGCATAGAATTAATTTATACTAAAAACATTAATCCAACATTTGTTAATATCATTCATTGTTTTAATTTGATAGAATTTGAACGAGAAATTCAAAAATTGCAAACATGAAAGAGTAAACTTGAAGGAACATGTCATATTTTCTTATACTTGTCGATGTTTTCTTATATTTGTTGGAGATTAATGAGATTTCTTATAGTCCTAGACAGATTTTAGAATTCATGATATAGACTTAGTTTGGAGCTCCTCTACAAAACAAGGTTCGAGAAAAATGAAAATCCAAGACAAGAATTTTCGGAGTATGACCAAAAGAAAAGAAAATCACTAAATTCGCCACGGAAAATGTGAGAGATAACTCACATGCCAATAATATAGACTAAAAGAGATAACTCGTAAGCGATGCTTGCGAGAAGCGGAAAGAAACAAAAAAATTATAACTTTAAGTATATGGGGACAACGGAACAACACCAACGGGAAAATGGACGTTCCATCGTCACTCATGGGAAGATTGGAACTTATAAGTGAGAAACTTGAGAGTAAGAATTTTCTTATTTTCCCTTATTTTTGTTATTTTCATTATTTTTTTTTCATATATTTACATTCTGACCCCTCAAGTATTGAAATTTTTTAAAATTGACCATGTGCGTGTCAGAATTGCATGTTGGAATTTCGGACTTGCGTGTCGGAGCGTGTCGAGAAAAGTTGACCACGTGTCAGATTTTCCGACACTCGTTAACCGCGTGTTGGAACGTGTCGGAGCGTGTCGAACATGTGTCGGAGTGTCAGACACAACATGAAAGCTTTCGGAGAGTGTTGATGCTTCTTAGTCTTTGGCAATCACCGTTCCTTGTGTTCTCATAATAGGTGCTTTCATTTTTCGCCGTGCATTAATCTTTCGTTAGTCGACATCTTTTTTTTTCTCCTTCCCTTTTTCTAGCAAAAGGCGATATTATAGTAACCTGGATATCATTTATAAAGGGGCACAACCAACCTTATAAAAATCCAAAATTTCTCTGAATTGTCCTCTGCCCATACCAAAACAATCCGAAGACCATCTCTTATTATTATTTATTTTTATCCCGAAGACCATCCATGTCATTATGGAACAAGTAAGACATGTCCAAGATCGAGACAAAAAGCCTGGAAAAAAATTTATGGTACTTGCCAACTATTGTCATGACCATTTTATTTTCATTAAAACAATCCGAAGATCATCTCTTATTATTATTTATTTTTATTCCGAAGACCATCTATGTCATTATGGAACGAGTAAGACATATCCAAGATCGAGTCAAAAAGCCTGGAAAAAAATTTATGGTACTTGCCAACTATTGTCATGACCATTTTATTTTCATTAATCTCTCTAAGTTTATATCCAGAGAAATTTGATATTTCTTCATTTGGAATGTCGGGAGGACAATGATATGTATATGTATTTATGTATGTATATGTATGTTAATTATCGTCTTAATCGAGGGTGTAATGCCGTGAGCTTCCTGATTTCTAGCTTCTCGACAGTAGTCATGCCTTGAGTTGAACACCCTGGAGAGGGTGTGGAACCTTTTTGATGACGCCCTACCTTGATCGTCCCTCCTCGCTTTGTTTACTAATTGAAAATATAAAAGCCAAAAAAAAAAACAAATCCAAGGAATAAAATCTTAGCTTAAAGGAATAAAATCTTCTATCTCACGCCTCCGTTGAAGATTCAGAAAAATTATATTATCCCTCTCAGCCAATCGGCTTAATTACAAATTCGGGTTATGAATTCCGCGTTGCCATTAAGCATAATTAATCGTCTAAATATAATCATTCAAAAGACCAGATTAATTAATTAATCCTCCGATCCATGCAATGATGTCTTTCGATTAATTTACATGCGTGCAATTGCTAAGATTATGTGACAGTTTGTTTCATCGTGTCCTCGCATATTACTTTATAAAAATATTTCAAAAATCCATCCGTCTAATAGTTTGCTTCGGGCGATGCTGATCCTCGACTCCATCAAGCCGCGCTTAGGTATAGATCTCAGCAAACAATGAGGTAAGCACGAACGTCACCATTTTTATAAGAAAAAAAGTACTTAAAAAAGTGTCAAACCAATTACATCAGTATCAATTTATTCCTAAATCTTTCAATTAAACTAATTAGTTCTAAATCTTTTAACAGTGATACTAATTTAGTCCATTCAACCAATTTAAACCGAAAAATTACTAACATAGATGCCGATCGTCTTAATTATTCCACAACCGAGTTGGCCCAATCTCCACCAAAACCATTTCCCAATCTCCCACGAGCAACGTAGTAATTCAAATGTTAATTCCCCTTTAGTTTAACGAAGCTGCTCATCATGGTTCCGAGAAAAAAGAAGCTTCACGCTTTTCAGTTGACTAGGTACCATAAAATTGAATATTTGGAAAATTAACCCTAACATTTATGTCTCAAAATTTTCAAAAAAATTATGAGTGAGAGGGAGTGGGGGGGGCGACAATGGAATTCCTAAATCAGGAGATCTAACAGGCTATATAATGGCACGACGAAAAAATGATCAATTCAAAATGATATGCCATAGCCATCGTAGAAAGGAAAATCAACCTTGGAAGCAAATGTTCCTAAGATGATGCGATTAGCATGCTACTTAGCAGACAGCTCGCTATTAGTTTTTATTAACCTCCTACCTTTAAATGTTAAGAAAAGCATGTATACTTTTATCGCGAGGGATGAAAGAAAGGAAAAGGCTTTATTAGCTAAAGAATCTTGTAATTAAGATATTTTTGCAACCGGTAAGGATTCCAAATATTTCAAATCTGAATTAGGTTGTTAATTATATTCATCTCTAATTTAGTAAGCAAAAAGTGGGATAAGTTTGGACCTATCAAATGTTGCATGGGTCTATCATGTGATATGTAATACCTATTCCAAAAATACTATTATCATGCCATTTCATGGGTTTTACGGTTTCTCATGCACTTCCCTATTTGTAAGTACTCGATGGTAAAATACTTTTACATGGTTCCTTACCTCGACAAGGTACAAATATCTAGATTGGATATTTTTAGATACTTTTTCAGACCTATTGCCGATACTAAGTAGTAGTAAAAAATTTGTATCCATTTTTCATGATATTATGCATGGATCAGATATATCATGGCAAATTCTTCATAAAAAATTCTCAGTCTATCTGATAGAGGGAATTCCTTTTTTTTTTTTAATGATTTTCTTTTTCAGTATGAAATGAAAGAAAAAGAGCCTAAATCTTCCTTTACATCAACTTTTTTTTATTCACTCCACGAAAAAAATAAATAAATTTCTTTTTCTAACTATCTATATTTTTTCAATCACTAAGGTTTAATTCAAAGATGAATTATTTATGATGATAAATGCAATCTTTAGGAAAACTTTATTCAAATAGTGATATCCAGGTAGGTTTTTTTTTCAATTCAATAACTATTTGAATTGAATGATTTCTTATGAGTATTTGATATTCGAAGAAGTCTAAGATTGTTGAATATATCCTCTCAAGTTAGGTACAACCTTTGAATCAATAAAGAACCTTTTCTTCTATATCTGTATGAATCGATATTATTCCATTCCAATTCCTTCCTGATACCTCCCTAGGAAAATCTCAAATTGGATTCCAAATTGACGGGTTGGTGTGAGCTTATCATGCGGTTATGCATTCTTCGAATAGGAATCCGCTACTTTATGTCTTACATTAGAGAGAACACGTATATATTAATTATTATTTTAATTATTTATATTCTATACTCTATTCTAATTTCCATGAACAAGTATTGGTAATTTCATTACCAAAAACACAGGTCTTCGCAAAGTCGTAAGACCATGTATGGGGGCTGACGCCTGCCCAGTGTCGGAAGGTCAAGGAAGTTGGTGATTTGATGATAGGGGAGCCGATGATCGAAGCCCCATTGAACGGCGGCTATAACTATAACAGTCCTAAGGTAGCGAAATTCCTTGTTGGGTAAGTTCCGACCCGCACGAAAGGCGTAACGATCTGGGCATTGTCTCGGATTCCAAAAACCGCTCAGCAACAGTCGGACAAGTGGGGAATGTTGAGGTGAACTAGAAAAAGTTGGGTAGAGCTGGTTATCCAGTTACAGAAGCAACCCCATAGGCTTTCGCTTTCGCGTCTCTCTAAAATTGCAGTCATGGTAAAATCTTGGTTTATTTAATCATTAGGGACTCCCAAACACACGAATTCTCTCTAAATAGAATAGAAATAGATAATTGATGGCTTGTTATTCAACAGTATAACATGACTTATATACTCGTGTCAACCAATATCTATATTCATAGATATCTATCTATGATCTTATCTACAGTGATTCATCCGAATTTTTTGAATATGAATGAATATCAAGTGCTTTTCTTGCATATTCTTGATAAACTAGTGTTTATATATAGATATAGGGGAATCTATTTGGGAAGTAAAAAGCCCCTTTGACATCTCTTCATCTGCAAAGAATTCTCAATGTGAAAACACAGAGACAAATGGCTTATCTTTGAATATGAAAAAGAGTGGATCCACAGGTCCCAAATGAATTTTTCCTTCTTTCCTAATTTTTTTTTTTGCCAGTCATTAAAAGTACTAGTTTGACTTTGACGTGTGCGCAATTAATGACGGAAGACGATTGAAAGTTGCGAACCCCTTGACACCAAGCCCAAAAACTGGGCCCAAATATAAAGAAATAAATTGCCTGAATCGGGCCATAACAATACATGTAATTTGTAAGGCCCATTCGATAAAATGCTTAACAAGCCCATCTAGCATAAATGTCATAGCAATACAACCCATCCTGAATTTCAAACCTTATTGCAAAGCAATTAAAGAAGAACAAATAAAAAGATAGAAGATTTTTCTAATCGAAACATCGACAAGCACCGACAGCGCAATTGGGTTCTCCTAGGCCAAGTCAAGTCGGTACCTAAATCAGTAAGGATCTCTCTCCATTCTTAATTTGACTATTTGAGAAAGGATCTCATCATTTGAAAAGCCAACCTAATTAAAGACAAAATTAGTAAGAAACTCTTCTGATCACTAACTTAACCCACTAATGTTTTTTTGGCCAAAAAGCGTCGACGAAATTTTTTGAAGTATGGATCAATGAGTAAATCGATAAAAGATGTAAAGAGTCCTTCGTTTACTCTTGAACAGGAAAAGTAAATGATGAGTATTTAAAAGTATTGAGACCGGAAACAATCCTAGGTAAAATGACCACTTATCTTTCAAGACGTCTCAAGTTCAATTCGCATCGTGAATGAATTCTTTAATCGTGACATATCTCGTATAGACAAATTTTCTCGGCCACTAGTATCTTTGTAGAGTTACAATGACTCTTATAAAGACACTCAAAAAAGGTCTCTAGCACTGGTCGCCCCTTCTCACCATTTAAATTATCAAAAACAAGGTCATTATGCTCACATAACATGTGTAAATAGGAAGATTGTAAGATCACTTTCAACTCATCTCGAGAGATTGTTTAAAAGGTGCGTTTTTGCCGGTGATTTTAATTTTTCATCATCGATTTTCATGGGTTAGATGATTCATTTTCCGTCATTATTCGAAGAGTTCAAGCTTGTTAAGAAGATGTGTTTGCATTTGATATCATGAAAGTGGTGTGTGATTTGGTGTTTCTTTGTTGGGTACTTCGGGGATGGTCTTTGAAATGCGAATATGCTTGACTGTCCGGTTAGGTGGCTGTGCTGATTTGTCACAAGCTGCTTGATGATATTCTCGTTGGAGTTTATACGGATGAGGGCGCGTTTAAAGTTTTGAATTTTATGTGTCCCATGAAGTTCCTGGCAATCGATCCTTGTTTGACTGGTAGATAACATTGTGCGTAGGGAGCAGCTGGATGAATTAGCATTTTGTGTTGATCATCATAAGAGGTTGTGACTTGCGAGTGGCTGAAGATCGTGAACAGAAATTGAGTAACTCGAGATTTTCTGGGATTTAGAGCATTTGAAGTTGTGTAGGCAGAACTTTTTCTTGGTTGCTCTTGAATCATCAGAAAACATTCTTGTCAGATACTTGACTGACCTGCCATTTCATATGCTCCTCTTGAACATTTGCACCCCGCTACTTCTATTCATCTACCCTCAATGGATGGTGGAACTCGACACGGATCTTCTTGTCCTTCTATGTTATCCAAGTGTGTCTATGTCTGAAGTGTCGTTTCTTTGAAGGCCCCTTACTAGAAATCGTCTGAGCCTAGGACAAACTTGATTGCATCATCGTCGCTCATTTACCTGATGAATGCACTCCTTAGGGAATGAAATATTAGGTCCGGGTATCCCCTAAACCAAATAAGTGGGGGTATCATTCGTGCTCATGACTTAACTTGTCATTGTGCTACAGGGATCTTTGATCAGGACGCGCGAAAAGAAACTGTTACACTGTGTTCATATTCTCAAATACTAGAGAGCATTACATATAATGAAGTTATTGTGGTTGTTCCAAATGTATAAATACTGAATTGTGTACAAACCCAGTAAACAGTCTAAAATTACTGTCAAGCTGTCAAATATTCCTCTTGCTTCCTGGAGTTTCCTTGGAATGGGAGGAGAGAAAATACTCCACTGTCATAGTTGAGGAAGAACGATTTGGTTCAGATTGAGATCCATTCCATTATAAGCAAGAGGAGCATACATCCACATCGCATCTGAGCTCAAGAGCTGAACCAAGACAACAAATGCACATATTAACTTCATGTTATGTGAATTTTCTGAACTATTTGTGCATTCCAAATTTTGTTTATTCTCACCTTAATCTGTAGCTGCAAAAATTTCACGTAGTGAACTGCCTCCTCAAGCATTGTGCTGATGTCCACCTGCCACAAAAATGCACATAAGTTTAACGTGGCTTGAATAAATTCTTTCAACTCTGTCCTGAAAATATATAGAAGCTTCTAAACACTTC